>OZ030396.1:1055267-1527183 GCA_964023965.1 Melinopterus prodromus
TTATCATCTGAGATGAGACAAAGGCTCGAGCAGGTCACTGCCACGCATTCAGTGCGCTCCACAAGCAGTAAAGTTGACAAACCAGCTAGGGTTGTCAATAAATTAGAAGACACCAGGAAGATGATGCTCGAGCAACAGTTAGCTGGTATATGGGGCAGCGAAACTGATGATAACATCGATAATTCACCACCACCGAGCCCGGTGACCCAAAAACGGGCCAAATCTCCAACGCAGCAGAGTTGGGCTAGCTCGAACTGGAAGCCTGGTCCACCACCACCTCCTGTGGGTCCGTCTTCGCTTCCACCAGCACCTTCTGTACCAGCACCGCCCCCACCGGTTCGACCTCAGCCTCCACAACCCATCGAAGCCTTCAGTAATCAACAAAACTCCTTCATGGCGCAGAGGCAAGACAGGGATACCTTTGGTGTGCACCAGAATAGGGTGAATCAGCAGAACAGCTCCAAGAGGAACTCCTTCAGCGCTAACTGGGACATCCAGAGCTCCGTGACGCAGGAGACTCAGGACGATGGCATCTCCTGGAGTAAGGATTTCGAGGATAAGGAGAAGATGAGCAAGGAGAGCTGGGATCAGGCTGATTCTAGTGTTGATGGTAGGAAGCTGATGTCGATGAGTGATAGGTGGGATAACGATAAGGTTTTTGAGAAGAAGATGGAGGGTGATGACCGGGCGGAGAGGATCACGTTCAGGGCGCACCAGTTCAGCAAGAACGCCGAGAGGAGCCGGGAGAGGGAGAAGAAGCACTCGGTGTCCACGCAGAACACCGAGAAGACGGAGAGAAATGAAGGTTGGTGATGATTTTGTTAAATTATGGATGCGTCTTGTGTATACTCGTTTTCTAGTAAATCGAGGATGAGGAATCGAATGGTGAACTTCATTTTGCTCTAAGTTAATCGGTTTTCAAATTACGTCAAAAGTATCAAATTAGAAAAACGCAATGCTTCACTTTAAGGGTTGTAGCTTCTGTATAATAAGTCGTAGGGTAAGCTAACTAGTACCAATGAACTCGTAACACATTAGAGAACCATATTATAACCGGAAATATTTCCTTCATCTGCGTGAGTACCCACCTCAAAACGACTTTCTCTTACAATCACTTTTACTAGCACTCATAAGATCATACCATAAGATCGAGCATTTCAACCACATAACCTACAAGAAATCCTCTTCATGTTTCAGTACAAGAGTGGCCTGAGTTCATGCGTCCGATCCAGACACCGCCGCCTTCAAATTCGCCTGTCAACAGCCCCATAAAGAAGCAAGAGTCACCAAGCACCACGCCGAAACTGTTACCACTTGGGAATTCAGCTTGCATCACCTACAATAGGGTCTCCTGGTTGTTAAGGGTTAGAAAGGAAGTGTTTACACCGTTGGAGCCCTTGGGTACACCGCCGTCTTTACATCTGATCTTCTGCCAGATCGTCTCTGACGTCTATGGTGTTACTGCTTGCATTAGACTGAACCAAAATGAAAAACGAGCTGGGATTGCCATGCTGGCTGGGTATGGCATCACAGCTGAGAATTTTAACAGCCCTCATAGGGCGAATATCAAGAGGAATATTGTTGAGTTGGCTAGGACGTGGCCTCTGTACTTCGCAAGACTCTTTCAAGTGTCTGGAGCAGCCCAAGTAAGTTCGAGTTGGTTTATTATCGATATAAAAGGCTTACAACCTATTTCTTCTTTAAAATTGTAGTTATCTGAGGTCCAAATTCTGGCTTTATCCCATTGGGGTGTCCACCTCGTGAAAAAAGAAGCTAACAGTTTGCAAGTCATCAAGAGTTATGCGCTTGGCGAGCTCGCTTCTTGTACAGCACCCAGGCCAACTACAGTCAGTCTTGAAGCGCCTCAAGGTCGATTCAACCTCCATGTGGCCAGGGCGCAGCAGTTGAGCGAAATGGTGTCAAAATTCTGTATGGAAAATCGAAAGGTAAGTGTTTAGGCAACCAAATATGCATCTCCAGTGTGGACGAGCCTTTTCAATACGGTTTATGGTATAGCTCGAGCGCATTTTTGTTTGTAAGCAGTGGACCGTACGCAGGATTCTTCTGTTTGTCGAGGTCTAATAGTCAGGATGACCTAGAGACGCTATTGACCACTGTAGTGTTATGTGGGACGCCACTGCTTAGCGGGGATGAGACGGCTAGGCTTAAAAAGGCGTTAATTGTCCGCTGTGAAGCGAATTAAGTGCCTATAGGATTATTTAATTACTCGAGTGGGTTTGTCGTCTTACGTAGCGTTGATATCTCCGTGTAAAAATGCATTTTTTATGGCTTTATTGACGTTTTCGATTAATTAGTTGATTCTGTAACGATTGAAGCTTAGTTATCTAGATACAGGATGGGGCGTTTTCCTTACAGTGGTTGGTATTTTGTTACAGGTTGTTATTTTAAGAATCTAGATTATTTAAAATGGTGAACCTAGAATTAGAACCTGGAAATATTACAACCTGCTCTAGATATTCACTACACCATAAGCTCTTCTTATTATATCAGTTAATTATTCGAATATTTTGTAATTGTTATATCAGATACCAAAGAAATTAAGTTCAAAAACTAATTAAAACCATATAAAAAATTGAAGCGAGGATCTATAGGTATAGCTTGGCATGCGGTATTCGATTGTTTAATTGATACCGTTCCGCACTGCAAGCCTGTTAATCATCATGGCATCTGCCGCATAATTTAACAACGCTAAATGTCAAAATTGCACGCTTTCAGGTACAGAACTGAGCGGTACAATGATGGATCTAACATCCAGCATTCAGTTTCTAATCAATTAGATTTTTTATTAGTTGGTATTCATGGAGACAATGCGTGCAAATGACCTCTCTGCATGTCTGAACCCATCCGTAGCATTTTAGCACGTATTGTACTTTCACCAGGCCCGACAAGTGCGAAGAAATGCATAAGGTTTGTGTTGTATAGATACCCATGTATTGTAAAAGCGTTAGTTTTCACATTTTTTCGCGTCTCGTTTGCTTAGATGGCCAGTTTTGTCAGTTCGTTGTCTATCGTGTAATTGAAATCTCCAAGTAGAAATAACAATTTTTCGAGATCTATCGATTATTTTTGACTAATTAGGTAATTTTAAGACGATTAAACAGCATTTATCTATATAAGAAATTGTATAGTTTTGGAGTTATCGTGAATAATGAACGTATTATGTATTAATGCCAAAAACGCTAGTAGCCAGTAGTTTAAGAAACCCTGTAGAAAATATAAGCTGTTAAAGTTAAAATAGCAAAGTTTTACTTGATAATCTGTATTTGAAAATCTGAAAGTTTTTAAAAAGTTGTTAAACATCAAAGTTTAGCAAACTACTAGCTACACAGTTCACAAGCTTTAAGTTCGTGGAATTTAGAACATTTTATAACTTTAAACCGTTCCTCTATCTCCACTACTAAGCGAGATATCGGCGATCGATCTTCAGGTTCGTCGTCTTTCGCGTAATTGAAATCTCCGATTAAAATTACACGTTTTTACAAATCTCTCGCTCATTTTCGACTAACCCGAAGATTTTAAAACGATTGAGCCGCATATATCTCTATACAAAAGTCGATAGTTTCCGAGTTATCGGTGCTTAAACTTGTCAAAATTTGAGATACGGCGAAGAGACCGATAACTCGTCGATGTGAACATTCCCCGCGTTCGAAAACCGGCCTACCGCAACGCTCCGAAGAGATGGTAGAAACACGGTCAGCAGACATCCGTGCTGTACCTCAAAACAGTTGCGTCCGGGCATTCGACAATGCTTTTTAACAGTTTAACGTCCGCTAACGCGCGCTATACGAAAGTGTGAGAAATAATGAATAGAAACAACAAACAACTTCTATCAGAGACGTACCAGAGTTTTAAAGAAATCAGAACGCCGACGGAGATACGTTTTAAAACTAATTCCTTGGACTCCTTAGCCAATTCTTCGAACCCCAGTGAGAGTTTGAGCGATGATTCCGATTCTGAATCGAAGAATTTTGCGCTGAAATGTGAGGTTTATAGCCATCAAACTGCTTGTGGAAGTTTACATTCATGGACGAAATCTGAGTCTAGTAATTCGGAGAGTTGTTATGAATATGTTACTCATGACTACTGCGATAAACGCGAGAAAAATGTCGATAGGAAAGCCGAAAATGGTGGCCAACGCATGGAGACTATCCCTGAAGAAGGCGCAGAGCCTAAAGTGTCCGTGAAAGAGATTTTAGCTAGATTTGAGAACCTCAAGGAGCAGAAAGATGTGAATAACAATTGTAGTGTGTCAGTGGTCGAAAAGCCTAAAAAGGAGATTGTTGTATTTAAAAAGGAAGTTATTATGGACGAACCTAGAGAAAAACCCGGGGAAAAACTAACGACACCGAACAACGAGGTATATTTTTAGAGAAGTGTGTCATCTTGGTGTAACAATACACCACTAGTAATTAAGTTTTTATTAATTGTTTCTCTTGGTCAATAAAGTCTTGATTCTGTAAAGGTTGGCTTAGCAACATGTTGGCCATTAACTTCATGACTTGTATAAAAGATAAGTGCGGCATATGTTGTATAAACGAACGGTTGTTACACTGCCTCTACAGCTGCCTCTATAGCAGCTATAACGTTTCGCTGAGAATCCTGTTTTATTTAAGATGCAATGAATTCAGAATTTTTATGGAATGACCCAAAAAGGACCTAAAAACAAATTTATATCCCATTTTAAACATTAAAACTATTTTTGCAAGTTTTTTGGGGTTCGTTGTCTATCGCATGATTGAAATCTCCACACTAATAACAACAATTTTTAAGATCTTTCGATAATTTTAGATTAATGAAATGATTTTAAGACGATTGAACCGCATTTATCTATATAAGAAATCGTATAGTTTTTGAGTTATCGTGCAAATTCCCCCAAAAAAATCCTGTTTTTATTCGCTTTTTAAACTGTTTGTCTTGAAAACAAACGTCATAAAAACAAGTTAAAGGTCACCTATGTCATAAGTGAAGATGCTATCATTATGTGCATTATGCAATCCAAAAATAACCACATAATAAACGTGGTTTGCAACAAAAGCGAAGCGTTGAAAAACAAAACAGCATCACTTCTTAAATTAGCTTAGATCATACGTCAATGTTTCATTAAAAAAACAATTATTACTGGTACCAATCGATAGTGCAAACAAGTCGCCATTTCTGTAATTTCGTCAAAATAGTTAAATAATAAATTAAAGTAGACGAAATTCTGAATAATTTATGTCTATGACATTTTGTGGTAAAATTAATAGTTTAGCTGCACGAGCAAATTATATTTGATTGAGATCGGTCGTGTCTGCATTAATATAAAACTAGTTAGCCAGGATTTGACAGATTTTTCATTCTAATGACAGTAGGTAGTGCCAAATGCTGAAGTTTTGACATTACCTACTGTCAATAGAATCGATATATCTGTCAAAGCCTGGATAACTAATTTTATTTTAATACAGATACAATCGATCTCGACCAAATAGAATCTCATGCAGCTAAACTAATAATCATTGGATTATATAGGTAGTTGGGTAATATTATAAAACAGTTGGTCAGAATCTTAAGTTATAAATCAATTTTCTAAACTTACCCGTTGAAATGGTGAAAGTTTCACAGTAAGAGCCAGATTGTTGATAAGCAACTTATATGAAGCAAGTTCTTAACCAAATTTGACAAAAAACCCTAGCAATATCCTCCTTAAAACATATAAAAAAGACCTACGTCAAAAAAAAGCCTTCTACAGTGTTAATTGTGTTATTGGCCTTTAAAACTCCTATAGCCATAATATAGAAAGCAGATTATCTACGTATACAACAATTCATTTATAACATGCTTAACACGCTCATCAATCTTGTAAAATTCTAAATGTCAGATTAAATAACACACGATATCAAATAACGCTTGTGAGAAAGTTCTTTCTCTTAAATGATCATTTTAATTGATTATTTACGTCGATGAAAACGACTATAAATATCAAGTTGTGCAACATCGGATGTCAGTTTTAAATAATTTTCCACATCCGGTTTCCGCGGCTCACCGACTGTTTTATTGTCCCGCTCCTTGTGTGTCCGCTTTAGTCGACAAGATTATGTTTATTCAATAATAACTCTACAATGAAATTAACAATATATCTTACGATCCGGTGAAAAAGAATACGTCAACGACCTTAGCATTCTTATTATTCAATATAATCAGGAGAAAGTTTCATCATGACATCGTTAGGCGTCCATTTTTCGGGTTCGTCGCTTATTGTACCATTGAAATCTCCGCACAAAATTAAGATTTCGCTAAAATTTTCAACCCCATTCGATTATATTTTTAATTCCAAAGCGATTTAAGCCAACTTATCTCTATAGGAAATTGCTTGGTTTCCGAGATATTCACGATTGTAGAGTTATCGTTGGAATTAAAATTAATATTTTTCTTTACAGTTGCAAGCCAAATCATCGCCACCACCGAAGGTGTCGCATATAGAACGTCTGGAGCGTTTAGAAGCCTTGGATAATGCATCACCTGTACAAGAAATTACAAATAGATCGTCGAAACGAGAGATTGTGCAATCACCCAGTAGTCCTGTCCCAAACACAGGCAAATATTCACTGTTGCAATTCGCTATGAATCATTTCAGGAACGGATCAGAGTGAGTATAAAACAATTATTAAAAATTATCCTGTAGGTTCGTTGCTTATCGCAACATTGAAATCTCTTGGGAAAATCGGTTTTTTTTTTCGCTTAAAAACTTGAAAATGTGTAATAATAACTCTATTATTATTATTGTTATTATTATTAATAGTATTTTTATTATTATTAGCGGTATTTTTAGTATTGTATCGTAATAAAACATCCAGTTTGTTGAACTTGAATAGCCATTTCCGGTGGTATATAGCGCATGAAATTTAAGTGGTCTATACCGACGATGCAAGGAATTTAATTACCAAGTCGAATAATTCAAATAATTAACTCGGTTTTCCTCTATTTGCCCAGTATAGTGTTGGAAGTTTTTATTTGTAATAATTACAACATAAATGGAGTGAAAAATTTAGAGCAACCGCGCGGCTAGAGGTAGATCCTACTAGGCTGTTCTAAAAATAAGTGGCATGACCGGAAAATGGAATTCCTATGTCGCCGGTTCGTAGTCTAACGCATAGTTATCTCCGGTAATATTGATATTTTCCGAGTATGGGTTAGTCATTTTTTTCAGGCGGAGTTTCTCGTAGCGTCTTGTACAGTTAAAAATAACACGTGAAGGATTCGTATAAGGAATGAACTTTCTTTTTTTCTTGAAATCGGAGATATCTCGGTTTTCTTTTTCATTCATTTGTTGTAGTATTCATACCTCTGTTTATGGTTAAATTTTAATTCATGCTTAATGATAATAGTTTTCGAGAGAAGATTATGTCTAAATTCCAAGTAGAGAATATTTGTTAATAAAAAGGAAGGGAACACAAAAGAAAATCATTCTAGAACTATTTTTTTTAGTTACTTTACCCTCAACAACAGGAAAAAACATAAACGTAAAAATTAAGAACTTTGTGGCGGATTTCTTTACCTGGATTCAGTGATGTACTACAGAATATAAAATTAGTAAATATGTAATAAAATACAGCAAAACAGTTGCTTCCGGTTTAAGGATTTTACCATAAACTAAAAAATGTAATATTTTGGTACGAAGCATCTCGAGTTTGTGATGAGCTGTGACAGAGGTAATTTGGTCACTTTTTACTTCATCGCACAGAGAGAAATTTTTGTTTGATTCAAATAAATATGCATTGACTCAAAGAAATTTGTTGTTTCAATAGAGGCAAAGAAATATTTATTTGCGGGTAAAAACGCATTTATTTGAAATATTTGTTTGGTAGAAAGAACATTGATTTGCGTCAAACAACTTATGTTTCCAGTTAAAAAGTTTGCAATTTGTGTATTATAAGAAATGAGATTTATTTACTTCAAATAATTCTGATTGTGTTGAGTGAAAGAATTACATTTTTTTAAATTAACAAAATTGTTGGTCGAGTTAAAATGGTTAAAATTATTAATTTGTTGAAGGAATTAATAGACAAGAATTTTTCGGAAGACTCGCCATGTGTCACCTCCTTTTTGGGATGTCGCACATCCTCGACCAGTGCTTGGTCTTCCCAACCCAACATATAGTCAAGGTTAAGTTAGTAAAGTGTACTCTGATTTGTAATTGCAACTTGAACCTGCAGGCACTGTACTCTATAAGTTCTATACTGTCGATCACGCGGCTTTATACTCTCGATATGTACGAAGTGCGAGGAGAGAGTTTACAGCGCCATCTAACAATACAGTTGGATGACATTAAAAATATATTTATTTGAATCAAAATATGATTTCTTTGGTGGAAGTAAACCTATTTTAAAGCCAAAACAAAAATATTACTTTGAAGGAAATAAATATCTTCTTGTGTAAAAATATATTTATTTTAATCAAAATATGATTTCTTTGGCGGAAGTAAACCTATTTTTAAGCCAAAGACAAAATATTACTTTAAGCGAAATAAATCTCTCCTTATATACAAATTTATATGTTAGAATCAAAATTATATTTCATTGGTGTAAAGAAACGTTTTTTTTTTTAAATCAAAACTAAAATATTACTTTAAAGGAAAGTAATTTTTGTTTGTATCCATATATATTTATTCCACTTAAATAAATATTTCAAATAAATTAATCTCTGCAAGCAAATAAACTAGAGTATTCAATGAAGTAAATATTGTTGGCGTCAAAGAAATATGTTTTGACCCAAAAGAATAAATTCAAACAAATACATTTCTTTGAAACAAGAAATCTTTTCTCTCTGTGGCACAATCATCGCTTTTTTGTGGAGAAGTTGTGTCAGAAAGGGCTCTTAGATAAAAAATCTATAATGTATGGTTGGGCTATTTGAACTGTATTTGAGAAAACCGAAAAACGTACAAGTATCTAATATTACTTATTTTCATGACAAGAAATTAAATATTTAATATTCTAAGAAGTTGCACTGAATATTTCATTAATTTTGAACAATAAATGACGTTTTCACATGAAACATCCATGACATATGAATTCTAAAGTTATCCAATTTTATCTTAAAGAAGCAAACAAAAATACGTCAAAATGTTTTATTGGCATCAATATGGAGAATTGAAAATTTGGCTCGATCAAACTATTTCTTTTGTCGTGACTATTCTTAAAATATTTTACAAAAATCCAAAATTTTTGAACAAATTTAGGATGTTAGAGCAAGTTATTATCTAATAGAGTATATATTTTGTTTATTATTGATGTCAAGACGCACACTTTGACACCTTTTACTTTTTAAACCGTCAATTTTCGTTTTCTACTTGAACAGTTCCGTGAGACACCTGTACATGTTATTCATGCAATTAGTGTGATACAAGGGCATCTAGCATGCCATGCAATGTGTAATACGCATCAAAAACCTGTACATTTTTCATGAGATAACTGTACAAAGTGCATCTTTATTTGCAATATAATCCAAACTGCTTTGCAGTAATAATCATAAAGAAATTATCTGTTGATAGTTGCACACCTTTTCAATTAGTTTCCTCAAAGTTTCCCGTTTAAGATGTTTGAAGATTTCAAATACTTTTTCCAACACAAATTGTAAGTACTGTTAATTTTATTTCAATTGATTTACCATACAAATTCTTCATGGGAAGCAACAGTTTAGTTGTCACTATAAATAGTCGAGTAAAGTGTTGCCTGTTTAGAAAAGACAGATGGCGTACTTAATACCGCATCAATCTTCAAAACGAATAAAGACAAAAGACGAATCTAGTTCATAATTATATATCTCCCACCTCATAAAAAATATGACACTTAATATATACACGAGTATGAATTCAGATTCCCAAGAGAAAAAGAAACGTATACTATACAATAATAATCTCTTAGCGCGTGAAACAATTGAGGCGATTTTTGTTTCCCACAAGCAACGCCCTCTTCATTCAAGCCTTTAGAAATCTTAGCAGTTCTGCAGAAGAAGTTGTATTGATTAGAGTACTGAATTGATTCGTATAGGTATATGTTAGGTGGTTGCTATAAAATGCGCGTTTTGTGGAAAAGAATACGCAAGAGGTAAAGCATTGTTTATTATTTATTATTATTATTATTGCAGTTTTTCGCGCGCAAAATATAAATTGGGGAAACCGCATACACGCTCGAGTAATTTCGTTACGTTGAGATTTCAGAAATGAAAGTTAGACTCATTTGGTTTAGTCACAACAAAAACCTTCGCAAACTTGTGTCGATTTTTTTTTAAGATGACTTACAATTATAATAATTACAATAGGTTATTTCTTTTATTTTTAAATTGATATCCCCAAAAATTATTTATTCTTTTCTTTGTATTTCAGACAAGAGATGCTAAAAATGGACTCGACGATGAAGAACAAAGAAAAACGTAAAGAATGGACTTGGAAGCAGCAAACAGATCTAGTGAAGTGGCAACCGGTACCTTTGGAAAGTTCTTTGTTGAGGTTAGAAGAACATGAGCTCAATCCCTTGGCCATTGAGTGCTTTGAGTGCATCTTGAGGTACTGTGGAGACTTGCCTTTGACACCGGACATGTCAGAAGTCAAATGTGTCTACACCGTCCTAATGGTAAGTTATAACGATTACATTTTTAGTGGTTTATACACATATACACTGTGGGCAAAAAAAAAAACGGTACAAATGCTCAATTACTCATGTTTCGAAAGATTTTAAGTAAATTCAAGTAAACATTTCTTTGAAAAACTAATTGCGTATGTTGTGAGGATTGAAAACAAACCATATTCGCAATTCCACGTCTTTTTTGAGTAAAAACAGAAAAAAAACAAATGTCATTACCTATTAATTTTATTATACCTTTTATTTCACATTAAATTGGCCCGATGTTATCAGAAATGTTGCATAGCCAAACGCATAAAGCGACATAACTTTGGATTGAAACGTTCTGTTATTGTAAATATGGTATGGTTTCACTCTTCACACTACAAGCAATTTGTTTCTAAAAGAAATATTTGAATTGGCTAAATATTATTGGAAATACGAGTGATTAAAAGTTTGTACCGTTTTTTTTTGCCCACTGTGTTTAGGTACAAAATCCTTGCGAAACTTTTCGATTTCTAACAAATTAAAATAATCCAAATAATGTGTTTCACTATTTGAAAATGGTCAATTTTCATTGCACGCTATTATTCTTCTTATTATTAAATATGATGCTCAATCATGTTTTCAAACACTTGGGACGTGGAATGGATCCCCCACACAGAGAGAAATTTTTGTTTGATTCAAATAAATATGCATTGACTCAAAGAAATTTGTTGTTTCAATAGAGGCAAAAAAATATTTATTTGCGGATAAAAACGCATTTATTTGAAATATTTGTTTGGTAGAAAGAACGTTGATTTGTGTCAAACAACTTATGTTTCCAGTTAAAAAGTTTGCAATTTGTGTATTATAAGAAATGAGATTTATTTACTTCAAATAATTATGATTGTGTTGAGTGTAGGAATTTTTTTTTAAATTAACAAAATTGTTGGTCGAGTTAAAATGCTTAAAATTATTAATTTGTTGAAGGAATTAATAGACAAGAATTTTTCGGAAGACTCGCCATGTGTCACCGACTTTTTTGGATGTCGCACATCCTCGACTAGTGCTTGGTCTTCCCAACCCAACATATGGTCAAGGTTAAGTTAGTAAACTGTACTCTGATTTGGAATCGCAACTTGAACCTGCAGGCACTGTACTGTAAGTTCTATACTGTCGATCACGCGGCTTTATACTCTCGATATGTACGAAGTGCGAGGAGAGAGTTTACAGCGCCATCTAACAATACAGTTGGATGACATTAAAAATATATTTATTTGAATCAAAATATGATTTCTTTGGTGGAAGTAAACCTATTTTAAAGCCAAAATAAAAATATTATTTTAAAGGAAATAATTCTCTTCTTGGGTACAAATATATTTATTTTAATCAAAATATGATTTCTTTGGCGGAAGTAAACCTATTTTTAAGCCAAAGACAAAATATTACGTTAAGCGAAATAAATCTCTCCTTATATACAAATTTATATGTTAGAATCAAAATTATATTTCATTGGTGTAAAGAAAGATTTTTTTTTAAAATCAAAACTAAAATATTACGTTAAAGGAAAGTAATTTTTGTTTGTATCCATATACATATATTTATTCCACTTAAATAAATGTTTCAAATAAATTAATCTCTGCAAGCAAATAAACTAGACTCTAGAGTATTCAATGAAGTAAATATTGTTGGTGTCAAAGAAATATGCTTTGACCCAAAAGAATAAATTCAAACAAATACATTTCTTTGAAACAAGAAATCTTTTCTATCTGTGCAGCATACAAATAACGTTATACGTGCTTTTGACGTATTGTCAGACGCATAACTTGAAAAGGCCAACTCGTACTTAAAGGATGTATAAACATTTTACGTAGAGGATTAAAAAATCTAGAAGTTTCCCAAAAAAATCCATTGTTGTCGGGCCAATAAATAAATCCAAGTCGGTCATCTATGACCGTGAATAACTCGCAGCTCAGACCCCATATCGATGCGAGCTGTTTACACGTTATTTCTACTGTCAAATCAAAGGCGTATTTAAAAATCTATCAGGGTTTGAATTTTTCCGAAGTGAATTATTTGTTAAATTTCACTGGGCTAAAACGCGATAGTCTACTATTCTAGTGTTTTGAGTACCATTAAAATAATAACATAACTTACAACCTTGAAACATTTTCACAGCCCAGGGGGTCAATTCTTAGCTGGGCCGGCCCTAGCAATTTTGCCGCCGTAGGCAAATCTCAATAGTGCCGCGCCCCTGATTGATTGATTAATTACTTTTATAACAAACCAACTGCAAATGATTGAAATAATTATTATCAAATAATAAATTCATGCCTCATGAGTGATTGCGTGTATTATTTTTTATTATATTTTGCAAGACGCGTTAGTAATGTAGCGAAAACAAACATCCTACACACTACGTACCAAGATATTATTTTCTTGTCGAAAGTAAAACGTATTAAGAATTCTATAGCCCGAAAACTATTTCTTGCAGGCATAAAAATGTATTTTTCACCGGTGCATTCATGCGGCATTAATATGTTTACATCAAATAGTCTGCCCAATATCGGCGTAAAAGATATTTTTACGGTCACAGCACTACAAGTTTTTGTCGAGCCAGCCGATGCGTTCGAGACCTTGCAACGTGTTTGCAAGTCCAGATGTGCGATGTTACGAATCGACATTAAATGTTTATATTTTCGGTACTTTCGGAACAGATATTTGACAGTGCATATCTCGCAGTGCAATTTCCTTAGATAAATTAATAGGATAATAATACTCGAAAACAAAAGACGATAGCTAATTTTGGTTTTCACCATTGAGTTTCTCTCAAAAAAAGACGATCTTACTCATTTTTCGATATCTCTTATAGTTACCGAGATCTCCTATAGTAACATCGAATTTGGCCGACCTGTACATCCTTAATTAATTACATACTTACAAAATAGCAGCTCAATTGATTAATTACTTTTATAACAAACCAACTGCAAATCATTGAAATAATACTGGGTGCAGGGCCGGCCGTAGCGTTTTTGCCGCTGTAGGCAAATCTCAATAGTGCCGCCCCTCTAACTCCAAAATGATTTATACAAAAAAAAAACAGATTTATACAAAAATCATGATCCAGAAAAATACAGTCAACACTGACACAATATTTACGAAATTTATTTGTAATAAAAACACAACCTTAGGAGATTATACTAGTACAAACAATACTTTTAAAACAACAAAGAATAGAGAATATTAGTACAATATACAAAGTTTAACCCTAAATTAAAATTAGCTCTTTCGAATCTTTTTTCTGCAAAATCGCGAGTAATTTCTTTCAGATCTAATGTATTACTCAATTCATATTCAGTGGCTTTCATTGCTAACCCATTGAGACAATTTTAGGTAGACATGGTTCTTAAGTACTTTTTTTTATTAATATTAGTTTAGCAAACTGTCTATCGCCCGCTCAGGTAGCAACTGTTATAGGCAGGGTTAGAAAAAAACTGCTAAGCTATGTTTAAATTTGGCCCAATGTTAAGGGAGATAATGAATTTTTAAAAACGTCAACTGGACCTTCTGGAAACAAGGTCTAATTCGCCCGACTATGAAAATAGTACCAATAATACCATCAAAATGTTTACTGAATGAAGACATTATTATTGAAAATATGTATTATAAATTATCAGTGATTATTAGTGAAATTTGTCATGAACTACTTGCATCAAATATCTCCGAAAGTATTAAGCTTAGCAGAACAAAATGTACACCATATTAAAGATGAAAAGTATTACTTAAAAATATTGAAAGATGTAGATTTGGGAGAAGGTTAAAAAACGGGTTTTCAGAACCGAAATATTATGTCAATATCTACACTGTTAAGTAATCTGTCATCAGCAAACTTCTGTACTTTTTGATAGAATAGATATTGACATAATATCTCCGTTCTTTACATTTTCCCAAATCTAAATCTTTCAATATTTTAAGTAATTCTTTGTTTATCCTGTACCCAAATCTTCATCAAAATTTTATCTTTAATATGATGTATAATTTGTTCTGCTAAGAGTATTATTTTCGAAGATATTGATGCAAGCATTTCATGGGGAATTTTTTAATCACTGATACTTTTTCATTAATTTCAATAATAATATCATCAGACTCAGCACATTTTAATATTATTTTTATAGGCGGGCCAATTATGTGTCTACCCAAATAAAAATTAACTAGCTTACCATTTCGGCGGCAAATGCTAAACCGTTAAGATGGAGGAATCGCCAACTTTTAAAGCAGTTTCTATATCTTTTGAATGTGCCAGTAAATCATTTTTACTTATTACATTTTCTTTAAGTTATCCACAAACTTAAAGAAAATGTAATAAGTAAAAATGATTTACTGGCACATTCCAAAGATATAGAAACTGCTTTAAAAGTTGGCGATTCCTCCATATTAACGGTTTAGCATAAAAACTCAAAAGGATCGTCATTTTATATTTCTCTTTTGATTTTTGTATAGGATCACTACACTACAGTACACTTTCATATTATTTTTCCTAATTGATCATATTCTATTGTATTTGATTGTATCTTACTATTCCTTTATTTTCTACATTCAGGATTGATTTTAGACCTTTTTTATTGTAGTTCAGTTGGTTTTGCCGCCCCTAAACTTTGCCGCCGTAGGCAGTTGCCTACCTTGCCTACCGTCTAGGGCCGGCCCTGATTCTTAGCATAGCGTGACTTCACGTATGCGGGAACTCGCGTATGACCTTGGATGCAATCAGTTCGAACCGTATTCTCCGGGCAGTGTCGGCAGTGCAGTGTCCTTTACTACCGTTAGAATACGTGCGTTACGTTCATGCTACCGGTAGTAAAGGACACTGCACTGCCGACACTGCACTAAAATCGAAATATCTGTCAAATCTAGTTATAATGCAGATACGAGCGATTTCGATCAAATAGACATAAATTATACAAAATTTATATCTTATATCATATCTTAACATCACATTATTTTCCTATTTTTCAGCACTGCCACAAGCACATGTCCCTCCGCGACGAAGTCTACTGCCAACTGATGAAACAAACCACCAGCAACAAGTCAGATTCACCGGAATCCTGCCAGAGGGCGTGGCGACTACTCTCAATCGTCGCAGCCTACTTCGCATGCTCAGAAACACTCCTCCCATACTTGACAGAACACCTGTCAAGCGCCGCTTCAGACAGACGAAGAATCTGCCACGGAACCGCCGCAGTATGTTTGAGCAACTTACGAAAAACCCAAAGATGCGGTGGCAGGAAGAACGTACCATCCGTAGAAGAAGTGACAGCTGTCAGCGCTGGACGCAGCGCTCGCCGGCAGATATACCGACTACCAGGTGGCGCTGAAAGAGTCGTCAATACAAGGTGCAGTACAGTCGTAGCTGATGTCATAGCCGAATTGTGCAGTCTGATTGGTGTTAACACCGAATCAGAGCAGCAAGAATTTAGTCTGTACTGCATCGTGCAAGGTGACGCTTTTACCATGCCTCTAGCAGCTGACGAATACATCTTAGACGTCACTACGGAGCTCCACAAGGCTTCACACCCGTTCTATTTGATATTCTGCAGATCTGTCTGGTACCATCAGTTAAAACACGATGCTAGTCCGTTGTATACCGAAGTTTTATTCAACCAAGTCGCTCCTGATTACCTGGAAGGCCTCCTGCTTCGGTTATCGAACCCTAACCTCCCTCCAAGCATCATAAGAGACATGGCGTTGATAGCGGCGCTGCTGCATCGAGCTGCTGATTTAAATCACTCCCCCAGCCTGAAGGAGGTTAAATTCCTCTTACCGAAACCTGTGTTAGGCTTGAGGGAACCCAGACCGCCTCAGTGGTTAGCTCTAGTCCAAACTTCTTGGGGCCAGGCGTCAACTTTGCCAGTTTCAAGGGCTAAACACAAGGTTTTGCAGGTTTTGTCGAACTGGCAGTTGTTTGGGAGCTCTTTCTTTGCTGTTAAGAGGGTGACTGGCGAATTAGGTGATTGGCAAGATCATATTTTGGCGTTGAATAGGAAGGGTGTGCACTTCTTGGATATGATGACCCATGAGACTATTCAGCATTGGCCTTTTGCTGAAGTCATCTCGACGAGGAAAGTAAAATCTGAGGATGGGGCGTTGTTCTTGGATATGAAGTGCGGTAACTTGCTGCAGCAAAGGGTGACGAGGTTGCAGACTGAGCAAGCCCATGAGATTTCGAGATTGGTGAGGCAGTATATCAATCTTGAGCAGATGCAGAAGTCCAGGAGTCCGAAATAGTTTTGTATTATATCATAGTGTTATTTATTACGTAATATTCCCTTGACTTTATTATAATCCTTCTTTTTCTTCGTCCTTCGTATGTACTTGGAATATATATAGTCTCCGATTATTGTATTCCTTTGTTTTTTTATTACTTCTCGTATTTATTCTGTCTAGATGTATATTGTCTTGTCATTTAGATTTTATGTTATATACCCGTAAGTACTTTATTATATCAAATGATCGACTCATTTTGATCAAGTTTTTGTTATCGATAGTTATATATTTTTATGGTGTATGTTTTTTCAGAGATATTAGAAATAAATGATTTTATACCTGATGTAGTTTACGTTTATTAAGTTTTGTTAAATTTATGTTTCTCTACCTATTTTAGTTTGGAGATTTTTTGCGATTACAAGCAAAGTAATAATTGTTTTTCCCGCAAGAATTATTTTTAGATAGTTAATGTTATTCTGACTATAATTTTTCATGTGGACCTAATTATTGTTCTCTCAACTCCAAGTTACAGCCGCTTTAAATATTAACTAAATAAAGAAATATAAACAATAAACTACATGTCAAACAATGCTGAAACTAAGACAGAGCACAATCAATACTTATTAACTACAAGTAATTGTCATTCTAAGTATAAACTTTCTTTCATGCCAACTTATTGGTTTCGTCAATTTCTAAAGAAGTAAAATCATATAAAATACAGTTTTGCAATTATTTTATTGTTTTTAAGTGGTAGAATACTGTGATTTTGCTTCATGTTCGATTACGAGCAAATTAGTTGCAATAAAAATTATTATAGTAAGTACTATCGTGGGCATATATTATGTCCCCTCTTTTGAAGTCCATTCTCTCGCAAATCTAGGAGCGAAAAAATTTGAAAAAGAAAGTGCTGCTGTCCTTGATTAATATACCACAATTCATAAAAATTAGAAAGCTGTATATGTTGGCGTTTTCCCGATTTTTCCAAATTAAGACGAATTGCCGCTGTTTTTGCCCCGTAAATTTTATTCGTTTAACTTTAGCAATTAATTACTCCGGAAATAATCTATAGATTTCAACGAATTAAAATGTAAAATCACCTGCAGAATGCTACCTTTCAATGTGCATTTTTGTAAAATCATTGGATTAGTGCTTGACCCACAAAAAGCTACATGATGCAATGCCAGCAATTCCTTTATTAAAAGAGCTAAAATAATGAAATATAGACTATAGGGTACCCACTAATTCATAGGTTTAAAGCTTATTACATAATCATTGTTTATCTTGCATTTTCCCTACAAAAGATCGAGTTGAAGCATCTCATGATTGCTGCAATTGACGCGGCACTCTTCGGTCTTTCGGGTGAGCGGGGGAAGGGATCGACAGCGACGCTGCAAGTAGTGGCGGATAGCACGTGCATTAGTTACTAGGAGAACAGTGTTTACGGGCACAATACATATAACGACACGGCGATTATGCCTCGCCAAAGAAATTTGGATATCCGGCGACAGATTACCGAATTCAAAAAATAATGGCAAAATGAGTCAATAAGGTAACAGAACCACGGACAGGCATTTGGAAGTCCCATGGAAATTCTTGGCAATTTAAATCGGGTTTCGGGATTAGCATTTAAAATTAATGAACGATCTGCAAAATAATCTATGTGTCTACAAATTTACGATGCTAAATTTGTAAAAGATTTTTGATATTTCTAAGTTTTATACGCTCAGAGCTAACGTTTGTAATATATGTAATATATCAAGAGTTGTATTGATTTTATATTGTTTGTGCATGTATTTAAATATTATTAATTAATAAACTGTTGAAACTGTTATAATAGTTTGAATATTTATATAACAAAATCGGGCATACTTTTTAAATATTTTTTGGGTTTATCAAGCAAACATAATTTAGTATTCACCACTAATCGGAAAATCTGCTAACTCCATATTATTAGATCTATCCGCTTCTATCAAAATCTTGTGTACAACCTTATTGTATAAAACTGAAGAAAACATAAACGCCAATCGATAGATGAGATTTCTCTCGTACCGGATCACATATTATAATCAAAATTATGCAAAAATTAAGAATTTAATTGTTAGTTAAAATTACTACCTTGAGAAGTTATCGTTCTTTTTGTGTATTGATAATAAGCTGCCCCGGTTCTCTCAGCTGTGTCGGTTCTCTCCGACATGACAGCATCAGAATTTTTTCACCCCTAGTTCTGCGAGGAAATCGTCATCAAAAGAAGGGACATAATATATGGCCACGATAGTACATAAAATCTTTAATTATAAACAAACAAAATACAGCTATTTATAACTCACAAACCTACATTTAAAACATTCTCAATGACACATAAACATTACATTTTTTATACAATACGTTTAAGGTAAGTCAGTTTATTTATATAAACACAAAAAACTCTAGACTTCTGTAGGGCTATGCCTTGGTGTTTTCGTCTGCTGCTGCCCCCACCTTTTAGCCGTATATTGGACATACCCAGGGTCACCAGGACTACTCGGAGGCCTATCCACAGTATCCTCACCATGCTTCGGATACCAAAAGGAAGGCATAACATACTGCCCTTTCCTGATTTTACTCCAAACGGGAGATTGTTCCACAACATCCTTCAAGTCTTCATCACTACCAGTATCATAGTCCTTCCCATAGATATCAAACTTCTGCGGGACGTCCTTCATCTTCTGGTATCCATTCTGATGACCCTTCTGATGACCGTTATGTTGACCGTTCTTCTGAATCCCATTCTGACCACTCCTACCCCCAGTTTTATCCTTACCATTGGGGATGTGAATCTTCTCAGCATCCAATCGTGGTATCTGGCTTATCTCCATGGGTTTTTCAACTAGGTAAACGTCCGACTTACGCGGTTTAACTTCCTTGATCACCTTGACCTCAGTTTGTTTCCCACGTGGTCCAGCTAAGTCTAAAATGAACAGAGCTGCTGTCGCTAGGGATAATGACCCAATCACAGCTGCGTTATCTATCAAGTCTTGAGGAAGTGAGTCAAGAGCGGCAAGTTCTAATCCACCTGGAACGGAAATGGGACGTAGATTAAAACAATTGGTCATAACTTGAAGGAATTTGATAATAACCTATGACTATGAACAGGAAGGCCCCTAAGAGCAACAGGACGATCTCTGTAATCCTTCTGGGGGTTGGTAGTTCGCCGAAAAGCCTTCCTATGAACAGAGCACTGGTTATGATGACGTATCCACCATAAGTGGCGTCAGCCACTGCTGAACCAAGTTGATCCCAGGTCACATTAGTCAGAAGACTCCATTCTCTTGATATTTTTTGAAGGTACAAGAATAAACGGGATGCCTCATCATCAGTTATCCTCTTGCATGTCAGGCAAGCAATCGTGAAGCACTAGGAATAAGAAAAATAATGTTTAATACAGAAAAACAACTTTAGAAATAGTTGGCACACCTATTTTTCGTTCCACTCAATTATATCAATTCGTATGAAAAAGAATAAACAAAGCCTCTGTTTTGTTCGTAACAATAAATTGCTTACGTCGAGTACCAATAAAATTTACATAGGTATTCGTTTAAGCGTCTTGAAGCATTGAGAACAACAATCATATTCACTTGAATGTATATTTTAACAGCACTTGAAAAAAAAAACAGCCCAGTTATTCTTTTGAATACAATTACGTGTTAGTCATGCAATTTATGTTTGAAAATTGATTTGACCTCCGATCCCGTGAAATGCAGTTACGACTGTATGTGTGTGAGTACGTAAATGTATGTATTTTTAAACGACTTGTTGTTTATATGTACGTCTGTTATGTGTTAGTTGTAATCTAATGGATTAGTTTTATCTTGAGCATCGTAATTTATTTTATTAACTATTAAGGGAAAAACGTGTGCAGGTTTGTTGTTTATAGCATCATTGAAATCTCCAAGAAAAACTACCGATTTTCAAAGATTTCCCGATTGGTTTAGAATATATCAAAAATTTTAAGACGTCTGAGCTGGATATATCCCTATACGAAATTCTATACTTTTTGAGATAATGAGCTGAAGGAACGAAAAATTTTTAATTATAAAATAAATATTTACTCACCAGTTCCACTAGCTTTAAGAAGGTCCATCTATCGAAATTAACTTTCATTTTAACTCAACAAAACTTGTCAATAACTAAACTTGCAGCACTGAAAGACTAAACGCATCTCTCTTCTCAAAACAACATCAAATGTAACAATATTCTTTATTAACGAACACTATCACGAATTTTAACACTTATTCATACCCATTCCACCGAAAACAAGTCAACAATTGACTATTGTATTCGCCAATAAGTGAATTTTGCAGCAACCAAAATATAACTATTTCTTTTAAAAGTGTATGTAGGTACTTCTGTAGCCGTATCAGGAAAATATCTAAATGTGTCAGGTACTTCTGCTATGTGTACGTTAAAGTTAAGTGTCTGTTCCCCTACTTTGTGTATATTTTCAAACGTAAGGTTAACTACGTTATGTAAATATACAGTCAATGACAAAGTACAATGACGCCGAACCAAGGGACTATTACGCGGTTTAAAGCAATTATTTTTGCTGTCCTAGAAGTCTGTTTTATGTCATAAACCACTGGTATGCAAGCAGACCCTAATAAATTCTACAAAATCAAGGTTTTTATTCAAGCGCCTTGTTTTTAAGCGCATATCTTTCATGCGTATCACGAAACTGCGTGTTATAGTTTTGTAACTATACTAGGTTATGGAATCTTATATGTAGAAACAAAGATATGATTTAAAATAGACCGACTTGTATACATATTGTATTTTATTACCTATTTACTAATTTTATATTCTGTAGTACATCACTGGATCCAGGTAAAGAAATCCTCCTGAACAAACTAAAATAGATAGAGGGCTGTACTTTTTAGAATTAATTACCCAATGTATCTGATCCATAAACGTGTATAATAATAATTTGTATCCCAACTACTTTGCTCGTAATCGCACATGACGCGAAATAACAACATTCAACCACCGATAAACAACGTAAAATCTAAGTTTCAAAAATCCTCCTGAACAAACTAAAATAGATAGAGGGCTGTACTTTTTAGAATTAATTACCCAATCTATCTGATCCATAAACGTGTATAATAATAATTTGTATCCCAACTACTTTGCTCGTAATCGCACATGAAGCGAAATAATAGCATTAAACCACCGATAAACAAAGTAAAATCTAAGTTTCAAAAATCCTCCTGAACAAACTAAAATAGATAGAGGGCTGTACTTTTTAGAATTAATTACCAAATGTATCTGATCCATAAACGTGTATAATAATAATTTGTATCCCAACTACTTTGCTCGTAATCGCACATGAAGCGAAATAATAACATTCAACCACCGATAAACAACGTAAAATCTAAGTTTCAAAAATCCTCCTGAACAGAGTAAAATAGATAGAGGGCTGTACTTTTTAGAATTAATTACCCAATGTATCTGATCCATAAACGTGTATAATAATAATTTGTATCCCAACTACTTTGCTCGTAATCGCACATGAAGCGAAATAATAACATTCAACCACCGATAAACAACGTAAAATCTAAGTTTCAAAAATCCTCCTGAACAAACTAAAATAGATAGAGGGCTGTACTTTTTAGAATTAATTACCCAATGTATCTGATCCATAAACGTGTATATAATTTGTATCCCAACTACTTTGCTCGTAATCGCACATGAAGCGAAATAATAGCATTAAACCACCGATAAACAACGTAAAATCTAAGTTTCAAAAATCCTCCTGAACAAACTAAAATAGATAGAGGGCTGTACTTTTTAGAATTAATTACCCAATGTATCTGATCCATAAACGTGTATAATAATAATTTATATCCCAACTACTTTGCTCGTAATCGCACATGAAGGGAAATAACAACATTCAACCACCGATAAACAACGTAAAATCTAAGTTTCAAAAATCCTTCTGAACAAACTAAAATAGATAGAGGGCTGTACTTTTTAGAATTAATTACCCAATGTATCTGATCCATAAACGTGTATAATAATAATTTGTATCCCAACTACTTTGCTCGTAATCGCACATGAAGCGAAATAATAGCATTAAACCACCGATAAACAACGTAGAATCTAAGTTTCAAAAATCCTCCTGGACAAACTAAAATAGATAGAGGGCTGTACTTTTTAGAATTAATTACCCAATGTATCTGATCCATAAACGTGTATAATAATAAATTGTATCCCAACTACTTTGCTCGTAATCGCACATGAAGCGAAATAATAGCATTAAACCACCGATAAACAAAGTAAAATCTAAGTTTCAAAAATCCTCCTGAACAAACTAAAATAGATAGAGGGCTGTACTTTTTAGAATTAATTACCAAATGTATCTGATCCATAAACGTGTATAATAATAATTTGTATCCCAACTACTTTGCTCGTAATCGCACATGAAGCGAAATAATAACATTCAACCACCGATAAACAACGTAAAATCTAAGTTTCAAAAATCCTCCTGAACAGAGTAAAATAGATAGAGGGCTGTACTTTTTAGAATTAATTACCCAATGTATCTGATCCATAAACGTGTATAATAATAATTTGTATCCCAACTACTTTGCTCGTAATCGCACATGAAGCGAAATAATAACATTCAACCACCGATAAACAACGTAAAATCTAAGTTTCAAAAATCCTCCTGAACAAACTAAAATAGATAGAGGGCTGTACTTTTTAGAATTAATTACCCAATGTATCTGATCCATAAACGTGTATAATAATAATTTGTATCCCAACTACTTTGCTCGTAATCGCACATGAAGCGAAATAATAGCATTAAACCACCGATAAACAACGTAGAATCTAAGTTTCAAAAATCCTCCTGGACAAACTAAAATAGATAGAGGGCTGTACTTTTTAGAATTAATTACCCAATGTATCTGATCCATAAACGTGTATAATAATAAATTGTATCCCAACTACTTTGCTCGTAATCGCACATGAAGCGAAATAATAGCATTAAACCACCGATAAACAAAGTAAAATCTAAGTTTCAAAAATCCTCCTGAACAAACTAAAATAGATAGAGGGCTGTACTTTTTAGAATTAATTACCAAATGTATCTGATCCATAAACGTGTATAATAATAATTTGTATCCCAACTACTTTGCTCGTAATCGCACATGAAGCGAAATAATAACATTCAACCACCGATAAACAACGTAAAATCTAAGTTTCAAAAATCCTCCTGAACAGAGTAAAATAGATAGAGGGCTGTACTTTTTAGAATTAATTACCCAATGTATCTGATCCATAAACGTGTATAATAATAATTTGTATCCCAACTACTTTGCTCGTAATCGCACATGAAGCGAAATAATAACATTCAACCACCGATAAACAACGTAAAATCTAAGTTTCAAAAATCCTCCTGAACAAACTAAAATAGATAGAGGGCTGTACTTTTTAGAATTAATTACCCAATGTATCTGACCCATAAACGTGTATATAATTTGTATCCCAACTACTTTGCTCGTAATCGCACATGAAGCGAAATAATAGCATTAAACCACCGATAAACAACGTAAAATCTAAGTTTCAAAAATCCTCCTGAACAGACTAAAATAGATAGAGGGCTGTACTTTTTAGAATTAATTACCCAATGTATTTGATCCATAAACGTGTATAATAATAATTTGTATCCCAACTACTTTGCTCGTAATCGCACATGAAGCGAAATAATAACATTCAACCACCGATAAACAACGTAAAATCTAAGTTTCAAAAATCCTCCTGAACAAACTAAAATAGATAGAGGGCTGTACTTTTTAGAATTAATTACCCAATGTATCTGACCCATAAACGTGTATAATAATAATTTGTATCCCAACTACTTTGCTCGTAATCGCACATGAAGCGAAATAATAACATTCAACCACCGATAAACAACGTAAAATCTAAGTTTCAAAAATCCTCCTGAACAAACTAAAATAGATAGAGGGCTGTACTTTTTAGAATTAATTACCCAATGTATCTGATCCATAAACGTGTATAATAATAATTTGTATCCCAACTACTTTGCTCGTAATCGCACATGAAGCGAAATAATAACATTCAACCACCGATAAACAACGTAAAATCTAAGTTTCAAAAATCCTCCTGAACAGAGTAAAATAGATAGAGGGCTGTACTTTTTAGAATTAATTACCCAATGTATCTGATCCATAAACGTGTATAATAATAATTTGTATCCCAACTACTTTGCTCGTAATCGCACATGAAGCGAAATAATAACATTCAACCACCGATAAACAACGTAAAATCTAAGTTTCAAAAATCCTCCTGAACAAACTAAAATAGATAGTGGGCTGTACTTTTTAGAATTAATTACCCAATGTATCTGACCCATAAACGTGTATATAATTTGTATCCCAACTACTTTGCTCGTAATCGCACATGAAGCGAAATAATAGCATTAAACCACCGATAAACAACGTAAAATCTAAGTTTCAAAAATCCTCCTGAACAGACTAAAATAGATAGAGGGCTGTACTTTTTAGAATTAATTACCCAATGTATTTGATCCATAAACGTGTATAATAATAATTTGTATCCCAACTACTTTGCTCGTAATCGCACATGAAGCGAAATAATAACATTCAACCACCGATAAACAACGTAAAATCTAAGTTTCAAAAATCCTCCTGAACAAACTAAAATAGATAGAGGGCTGTACTTTTTAGAATTAATTACCCAATGTATCTGACCCATAAACGTGTATAATAATAATTTGTATCCCAACTACTTTGCTCGTAATCGCACATGAAGCGAAATAATAACATTCAACCACCGATAAACAACGTAAAATCTAAGTTTCAAAAATCCTCCTGAACAAACTAAAATAGATAGAGGGCTGTACTTTTTAGAATTAATTACCCAATGTATCTGATCCATAAACGTGTATAATAATAATTTGTATCCCAACTACTTTGCTCGTAATCGCACATGAAGCGAAATAACAACATTCAACCACCGATAAACAACGTAAAATCTAAGTTTCAAAAATCCTCCTGAACAAACTAAAATAGATAGAGGGCTGTACTTTTTAGAATTAATTACCCAATGTATCTGATCCATAAACGTGTATAATAATAATTTGTATCCCAACTACTTTGCTCGTAATCGCACCCGCCACAAATTTCTTTATTTTGACGTTTATGTTCTTTCCTGTTGTTGAGCGTAAAGTAACTAAAAAGACTTAAGCAAGTTGAAAAGGTTCATGTTTGACTCGATATCGAATTATATCTAGCACTTGCAAAATCTGTTCTTCCTATTACAGCAACATCTTGGTGTAAACGAACATTTTATGCTTGATACTTATATTAATCAGAAAGGGTGCTGTTATAGACTGATATTCACACTTATAAAATAGCAGCTCAATTGATTTATTGTAGGTCAGTGTCCACATTTTTTAAACTTTGAATCATCTGTATCTAAATATTATTCTAAACAAATGACAACAGATCCTCTTCTTGGTTTGAAACCCAAACAAACTCTACTAAGAATTAATTTACAGGTAACCTAGACCTTCTGACACCATGTTATTCCGTTATACACACCTTTTTATTGAGTACTTAATAGGAAATTGCATAATGTACAGTTAGACCTCAAGACTAACGTACAAGTTCCACTTTCACCTATAAATAAATAAACAGTTAGTATTTCTAACGGTTTTTAATACATAGCGAGATCTATACGCGTTTGTATGTGAGCCTCAGTCGAGTATTTGATCTCAATGGGGTTAAATTATCTCATTCTAATAAATTTTGTGTTAAATAAGTGCGATGAAACGAAAATTAGATTATCCAGGTTTAGTGATTTATTTAATATTAGTTTCAAGTCATTATTATTGATATTTTAGATATTAAACCAACGTGGGAAATTTTTCCGTTTATACAGAATATATTTGGGTATAAAGTTACAAAATTCCGGAACGAAATCGTATTCGATTTATTAAAAAATTGTGACTCAACAGAAAATAAGAAAAGTGGTCAACACATTTTGATATGTAAGATCTATAATTTTTTATTTTTTTTACTAATATTTTTTTTATTTAATTTCAGACAATATCTCAGTTAATTTAACAGAAGAAAACCTGTTACCGTTCTTATTCAAAATAACAAATTTTGACACGATTAGATGTCTTAAAATAAATAAAAGATTATACATTTTGGGGACTGAAAACAACCAAACTAAAATAATAAAAACGTGGAACATCTTGGATAATTATGAAACTATACAAGGCGATACAATATCTACAATTATATGCAGAGATATTTATAAAATCTACATAGGTAAGTTTGTCACAATAATTTAGATTAGTAAACAATTAAAAACCAAATGATATTTTAGCTAACATCAAAGTACAAACAATAGGATTTTACACAATACAATCAAAACTGTTAAGCTTACTGATCGGTCTACAAAAAATAACTTTCTATTCCATAGACAAATACAAGAGATACTGCGTGGTTCTGCAATTTTTCGAAAACTCCGACACAGAGCTAAGTTTAAAACTGTTAACTAATGACTACCTTTTCCAGGAAAATCCAGAAATACTCGTGGATATTAAATACGAAATAAATCTCAGAACTGAGGTAGGTATAGAAATACATAAACAACCTGTATACTGTATATATAAACACTAAAAACTACTTTGTTAAGGATGTATGATTCTTTTACATCGTTTGTTACATAAACAACAATTCAACAATTCATGGGAGGTGAACAAAGGACGTGAGAAACAATTGATTTATTAAATTTTACATAGTGTGTTGACCTCGCAAAAACTTAACAATGATCTTATGCTGAACAAGTTGAATAACAAATAATTATAACACAATTAATATCTTCCTACTAACGATATTTTTGGTTTATTTTAGCCAGCTGTTATTTTTGAATGGAACGAACCGAGAGATTCCCAAAATGTTAAACCGAACATAACAATTTTGGACATTTTAGAAGCTAGAAACCTTCAGAATTATTGAATTATAAAATTACTTGTCGCGTTATTTTTTGTATGTAATTTTCCTTCTGGATACGTCTGCATAATTTCACAATAAACGAAAACAACAACTGTAATAATCATTTCTGTTATTAAGAATTGTGCAAGGTTCATAACCTCTTTTGTAGAAAAACATCTACAGTGGTAGTCAGTTGTATGTTTTATATATTATATTATGTATTATACTATATTATTATGGAAATATTTATAGTGTGGGCCTAAAAATAACTAAACACGTGTTATTTTTTGATTTACACCAATTTTATGTACCGAAAATTGTATAAATTCTCAATAAAATCAATAGGACCAATTTCACACACCGGTATTGTATGTACTGCGGTACCTAGGCAACCAGCTTGACGTATGCAAATTGGTCAGTCCGATCTCAGCTGTTCTATTTAGAGGTTATAAAACACCGCGTTTGCTTGATTTTCTTGAAATTCGTTCGTGAAATCGCGAAAATGGACCAAGAAATGATTACCGATAGTGAGTTTTGTAATTATCGATCACCTTTGAGTACCAGATACGCCACCAAAGAAATGAAATACAATTTTAGCGACCAAAAGAAGTTTTCTACATGGAGGAAATTGTGGATCAATTTGGCAAAGGCAGAAAAAGTAAGTACACCTTTAAGCGGGTTTGTTTATTAAACGTAAGATTCGGTTGTTAGGTTAGGTTAAAAATGTTTATAATTATATAAACATAACTCAGAGATGAATTTCACACAGGTTACGTTTTCTTGTAAAGTGTTCACACACGAATTAAGAGTTTCATTTAATAAATTGAATTGCTCCATCTTGTGAGTGATAGTAGAACTTCCCTAACCTTGCATCGTAATCAATATACAGTACCCCACAAAATTATTAAGTATTAATTAAGTATCAAGCATAAAATGTTCGTTTCCACCAACATGTTGCTATAATAGGAAGAACAGATTTTGCAAGCACTAGATATAATTCGATATGGAGACAAACATGAACCTTTTCAACTTGCTTAAGTCTTTATAGTTACTTTACCCTCAACAACAGGAAAAAAGATAAACGTCAAAATAAAGAAATTTGTGGCGGATTTCTTCACCTGGATCCAGTGATGTACTACAGAATATAAAATTAGTAAATAGGTAATAAAATACAGCGAAACAGTTTCTTCCAGTTTAAGGATTTTACCATAAACTAAAAAATGTAATATTTTGGTACGAAGCATCTCGAGTTTGTGATGAGCTGTGGCAGATGTAATATGGTCACTTTTGACATTTCTTCATCGCACAATTATCGCTTTTTTTAGTGGAAAAGTTTTGTCAGAAAGGGCACTTAGATAAAAAAAAATCTATAATGTATGGTTGGGTTATTTTAAGTCTATTTGAGAAAACCTAGAAACGTACAAGTATCTAATATTAATTTTTTTCATGACAAGAAATTGAATATTTAATATTCAAAGAAGTTTCACTGAATATTTCATCAATTTTGAACAATAAATAACGTCTTCACATGAATAAACATCCATGACATATGAATTCTAAAGTTATCCAATCTTATTTTAAAGAAGAAAACACAAATTGACAAGTTTCGGGGTAAAAGATATTTAATAACTTAATATTTGGTTATTTATTACGCAATAACTTCATCGTCATGATGTAATACAGTCCTTAAACTCAAATAAAAATCAACACTATAAACGATAGAATTCATAAACGATGTAAAAACTTGGGCGAACAACATTCCACCAGCTGATTTTTCATCTTTATCTTCGAATCCAGGTAAACTATTCCAAACTATCAACGTTATAATCGCAGAAATAAAATGTAGAATAGCTCCAATTGTATTAAAAATTCGTATTATCACTTCTGGTATTTTCTGGCCTAAGACATAACTCATAGCTATGACGCTTGTAATTATTATAAACGAGCTAAAAACCACATTCGGGAACATCAGGTTCGTGATGGTAGATTCTTTTGTTTTATCGTATGGCATGACAAAAAGCCCTCTGGAATACAATCCAGAACTAACTATGGCAATGAGCTGAAATATCAATACAAATAAAGTTAGAATAGTATCTAGAATTGGGATATTAATTGTAATAATTGTTATACAGTAACTCGATTACAAAAGCTCGATTACAGACTTTATTACATACAAAATCAAGAAAATAAAAACGCCAATCTATAGAAGCGACTCTTGAGTTACGAGCCTTCAAACGCAGGGCTCAATACTTTTGCAACCGATTAGTAGTAAAATATATTTTCAATTGTCACTTACCAGCTCTGTTAACTTAAAAATTAAATCCCTGTCGCACAGCGAAAATTCGTAATCTTTGTTATTTTCAGGTTGCTCTAAGTAACTTTGATATCGAAAACCGCTTGCTGTGGAGTCGGTACTGAAAAATCTAGTCAACCTTGCTTTTCTCCTAGAACCATCACGAGGTGGTGTAAAATCAATATTCACTGACATTTTTTTCGTGGCAAATTATATCTATGTATCAATTTAGTTGAATTTTTCGAACAATTAGATATTTAACTTATTATAGTGCGCTGGTTGGTGGTTCACTGATTTTGTTTATACAGTTATATTTCCGGCTGTCAGTTGTTTCGATCTTGTATACGCAGGTATTTTTAGCTCTTGTTTATAGGTATAGGACGCAGAAAAATATTAAGTTTACATGTTCTTAGATTAGTTTATTTTATAACAGTCTTTCGTGTGAAATGTATATACCAACAACTTATCTGTCTTACAAAATTCAGCATCGGTAATAAATAAAGAATAGAGTACTTGGTAATAAAAATACATAAAAAATTAAAGAAAAAACAACCACTTTCGCTGGAGATGGGCAATACAAGTTAGAAACGTTCAAACAGTACCAGTTAGCGATTTTCTAATACTAATACCGACATCTATCGTATACAGAATAAAATTAACAGCACTGGTAATAATAAGAACGAGTAACATCTGTCCGGGTTGTCTCATGTCATCTTCTTTTGTCTCAAGACAAGCATAAGTATACCAGGCTTGTCCTATAACACCAGTAGCCACCAAAAACAAGATTGCGCCTATGATGTTGAAAGCCCTTTGAAGCAATTCAGGCATAACTTGCCCTAGGACGTAACCTAAAGCTATTATGCTAGATATAATAATAAAAGAACTATATGCAACATTGGGAAACATCTGTGATGATACCGAGTAGTCATTCTTGTGGATGATGACATTGACAGCTGATGAGTATAGTCCAGCACATATCACTGAGACTAACTAAAAAAGATAATTTATAATCATAACTTAATAGATCTACAGGATGTCCCACAGTAGAAAGAAAGTACGTTAATTTGTAATATAGCAAATGATGTAAAATATGTAAAGTACTGAACAATAAATTAGGAAGTATCCTCCCGAAACAGTTTGCACAACTATTAAAATCCTACCTGACTGAGAGATACTTTAGAGTCAAACATGGGGATGCGTGCTCTATCCTTAAGGAAATAAAAGCAGGAGTGCCGCAAGGTAGTGTTTTAGGGCCGGTCCCTTACCTACTCTACACCAGTGACCTCCCAGCATTAGAAAACAATACTGTCGCAACTTTTGCGGACGACACGGCTATCCTAGCTGTTGGGAACAGCAATGAAGAAACGACGAGAAAACTCCAAACAGCTCTTGGTCATTTTCAGGTCTGGATAAAGAAAAAAAGAATCAAACTGAACGAACTCAAGTCAGTACATGTTGATTTCGCCAACAAGAAGATACAACACATCCCGGTTACTGTTAATAAACCAAATAGTACCGTCCGCAAACACAGCCAAATATCTCGGCATGACATTAGACGCCAGGCTCCGCTGGAAAGCCCATGTCAAAAAGAAAAGAGAGGAACTAGGAATCCGTTATAGAGAGATGTACTGGCTGCTAGGAAGAAGCTCTACGCTGTCTGTACATAATAAGCTTCTCTTGTACCAGCAAATTCTAAAACCCGTGTGGACGTATGGTGCTCAACTCTGGGGTTGCACCAAAAAAAGCAACATTAAAATTGTCCAGACCTTTCAAAATAAAGTATTGAGGTGCATCGTCAATGCGCCTTGGTACATTAGGAATGATGATCTCCACAAGGACCTCAATATGGAGTTAGTGTGCAAAGAAATCCAAAAATTAGCAAGAAGTGACGTGGAAAGGCTTTACCATCACGTAAACGTTGAGGCCATCCAGCTCCTCGACAACACCGGATTAGTCAGAAGACTCACAAGAAAGAAGCCTTTTGAGTTAGTGTGAATACTAGTAAAATAAGTTAGACTAGATTATTATGCTCTTATTGAATAAAAAAAATAATTTTCTGCCTGTCTAGCAAAACGCGTATTTAGTTTGTTTTAATGCACAAATAATCTACTTTGTTTCAAGTGTGGGACACTCTGTATAAGACGAAAAATCGACTTACCACTTGGGCAATCTTCAAAATAAACTCTTTCCCGCATAAACTATAGGTAAAGTTCGGACTTGGGTATAAGCTATAGGAAAATCGGCTGCTAACAGCTGATTCTGTGCTGAACATTCGTTTGAGTAACGTTTGTCGGCCTGTTGGTGATGAAACAACACCATGGCAACATCTTGGTACAACAGTAATAACGTGATCCATATTTAAGACTAATGCTGTGTTAAAAAACTGTCCCATTCGCAGGAAGTTGGACCGCAAAACGTTGTGATAACGTGGTAATGGTTTGCGCGCACATTGTATTACCTGCTACAAAAGAAATTTTGCGACTCCGTTGTTATTATGTCAAAGCGAACTCGAGGAAAGTTATTTTAAAGTTGCGATAACTTGAAATGCGATTCGGGTATCAGTTTAAACGCCTAATCTTGGAGATAAATAGCTTCTGTGTGTATTGTATGTGTCACCGATACTTTGTGTATTATCAGTTGTATACGGTGCGCGGGTAAAATATGGAAACGTGAGAAAATCTTAAAAATGGTTAGCTATTTTAAAAAACCTTTGGACACGTCGGTTTATACCGGTCAAAATACACCTTATGATATCAATTTTTTACCTTCAATTGTTCTTAATAGATGACGTAATTGATTGTTTTTAAATGACAAACCTATATTTTTTTAATGAATTTGACAGATCTTTTGATTGTCTTAATGGTAGCATAATATTTTTATGTCCTTACATAAGAAAATTTTCGAGAACGAGTCAATTTCACATGATTGATAATAAAATTATAAACCCCTAACCACAACAAGTATTTTAGAACCTAAATACGTATTTCAGCAACTATGTTGCCATCTTCAGTAGAACCTAAAAAGAGGAAAAGAGAGATTAGCACTTCATAGTATCTTTACTGGATATTGTCCAAGCAAATCACTAGTGGAAGTGACGTCCATGTTAAAAAATAGCCTATATATACCCATTTGTTGTTCACACCTCAGTGAATTTTGATCATTGAAGCGTAAAAAACAAGTTTTAATTAAAGCAGGTCAAACAATGGCGAACTAGGTATAGGACCCCTGTCTGAATTTATTAATTTATCTCTATTCAAGTGAATAAAGATACTTTCCAAGCTGTTTAGTTCCCTATTATTTGACACAGCTTTTACAAGTTTTAAGTCATCTACAACTACTTTATGACCTATGTCGAAAATATGTTGAGCCACACTAGATTTTTCAAAACCATTATATTTAAAATGAGCAACATGTAGCTCTTTGAACCTAGTTAAAATTGTTTTTCTAGTCTGGCCTACGTATTCTTTTCCACAGTCATGACATTTGATACAATATATACCAGATTTATCAAGTACATCTACCTTATCCTTTGGGTTTCCAAGAAGGTTTTTTATGCTATTATAAGTCGAATATGCTAGATAGAGATTTTGTGATGTAAAAATACTTCTCAAACCCCTTGTATATGCACAATCGAACGGTATTTTAACAATCGATTGTGCATATATTTTAACCGTTCGATTGTGCATATACAAGGGGCTTGAGAAGTATTTTTACATCACAAAATCTCTGTATAGCATATTCCACTCATAATAGCATAAAAAAACCTTCTTGGAAACCCAAAGGATAAGGTAGATGTACTTGATAAATCTGGTATATATTGTATCAAATGTCATGACTGTGAAAAAGAATACGTAGGCCAGACTAGAAGAACAATTTTAACTAGGTTCAAAGAACATGTAGCTCATTTTAAATATAATCGTTTTGAAAAATCTAGTGTGGCTCAACATATTTTAGGCACAGGTCATAAAGTAGTTGTAGATGACTTAAAACTTCTAAAAGCTGTGTCAAATAATAGGGAACTAAACAGCTTGGAAAGTATCTTTATTCACTTGAATAGAGATAAATTAATAAATTCAGACAGGGGTCCTATACCTAGTTCGCCATTGTTTGACCTGCTTTAATTAAAACTTGTTTTTTACGCTTCAATGATCAAAATTCACTGAGGCGTGACCAACAAATGGGTATATATAGGGTAATTTTTAACATGGACGTCACTTATACTAGTGATTTGCTTGCACAATATCTAGTAAAGATACTATGAAGTGCTAATCTCTCTTTTCCTCTTTTTAGGTTCTACTGAAGATGGCAACATAGTTGCTGAAATACGCATTTAGGTTCTAAAATACTTGTTGTGATTAGGGGTTTATAATTTTATTATTAAGTTCGCCACAGTCTCCAAAATATTGTCATATTCCCTTAGAGAAAATACCTTTTATTGGAGGCTGAACCCCATAATAAGTGAAACTTATAAATAATTATATTATTAATAACGATTTGAAACCGAAAAAACCTGCAAAAAATCGATCTTAAAATTCAAACCGCAGCCATTTGGTCATTTTTCAAAATTTTTCACTAAATGTTGGTTTAGCTTCCAAGTAATTCTATCTAGTTTCACACTAGCGTTTGAAATTTCGATTTTTGTGTATTTTTATAGGAGCTATCGTGCACGTCGTTGGGACAAGCATACCGCACAGGACCTGATACTTCCTACAACAGTATCAACTTCTTGCATATAGGTTTTTATGGCGCTATGTTCTTTTGTACACTAAAGAACGATAAATATATGGCAAAAGAAAAAATATTGTTATCTCTTACGGTTTGTCTGAAAAACTAACTCAAACTTGAGCTACCTTTTAGGTCTCTACATGAGAACCTCCCCTTAAAAGGAATTGTTTATGATTTGAAATATTAATTAAACTATTGAATTATGGTGGCTGTCAAACATTAATCCTTGATTCCGCGAATCTCACTCACTTAAACCTGCAAAACTAAAAATAACACATTGCAGCGGACAAAATTTACCATCAAAATGATTCGGGAGCCTATACGAGAAAATGATAATTGATTATACTAAAATAACCATTCATTTTCTTGTATAGGCTCCAGAATCATATCAATAGTAACCTTTGTCCGCTACAATATGGTATTTTTAGTTCTGCGATTTATCGTGAGATTTTCAATTGCGGTTTAGCACAAATTTTTATGAAGTTCAATCATTTGTAGACCTAATTTACCCAGTAATTTAGCAAAACTAACCGGAACTTACCGGAAAAATAGATAAATAACTATCTCCGTAAGTTATGACATTCCAAAATAGTCAAACATTACCGAATATTCAAAGCGAAAAAAATGCAAAAACACTCACCGTTATCTATAATATCTCCCGGCAGGATCAACTACCTTCTCATACCATCCATTCCCGTAGCACAAAAATCACGAAACACAACCAAAATCCTATATAAATCCCGTAAAACTAAAGTTTCAAATAGCACAACACAAGCCGCCATTGCCGAGAACTGTCAACCGCTGTGTGACGTAGGCACGGACCCGGTACCGACCGTCCGCCGATAGCAGCGCCTCTATACCGCTTCTCGCGCACTACAACCCTCGAACACAACACGAAAATCAAAGATAATTTACTTATTTCGCAAGGACACGCCGGTGTTTTACGATAAACACAATCCGCGGGATTAGTTGCACAGGTTTGCACAACTCGCTAGTGAAATAACGCCAAATTAACACGAGAATCAGGAAAAACAGACGGCCGCCATTACCGCCTCGACCTGTCAACCGCTGTGTGACGTAGGCACGGACCCGGTCAACGACCGTCCGCCGATAGCAGCGCCTCTATACCGCTTCTCGCGCACTACAACCCTCGGACACAACACGAAAATCGCAGATAATTTACTTATTTCGCACGGACACGCCGGTGTTTTACGATACACACAATCCGCGGGGTTAGTTGCACAGGTTTGCACAACTCGCGGGTAAAATAACGCCGAATTAACACGAGGATCGGGAAAAACAGACGGAGTTTCGAAGCTGGTACGAAGGCGCCGCCATTGTACCTCGACCGACTGACATTTGAGCGGCGCATGCGCGGTACAAGGCGTACGTTCGCCAACCCGCTGGGCGCTAATTTCCCGCTATTTCGTTAGCGATTTGAAATTTAAAAAGTGTATGTTTGATGAAACGAATTTATAAATTGATGTTGATATGTTGTTTGTTCGTTGAGGATGGTTTATTTATGCATTTGGCGAATTTAGTATAATAACGAACACAGAAAGTAGATATATTTTAATTGAAACACTCTAGTTTTATAATTGTAAGTGTTTGCAAAGGCGTAATTTTTAATCCATTCATTCTAGATTTTTATTCTGAAAGCAATTTTTTACTATTAATTATTTTGTAGCATTAGTAAATGGCATTAATAGAGGCACATTTGTATATATTCAAAATTTAGTTTTAGTAAAAAGTTTCTGTAATGGCTTCAACCTAAAATTCAAATATTAGAATATGATTATCTGCTTGCATGTACCGGGTGTTACACAAACTATGAAAAACACTTAAGAGCATAAATTTTATTTGAAAAAAGTATTTGGAAATGTTAGAAGACATGAAATACAAAATTGTAATCGCCTTCTTCATTGAATATACCGGGTGTTTTTATTAATAGTTAACAATTTCATTATCAATTCCTCAGAAAATTTTATTTTTTATAAAAGTCTTTGGATTATTTTAAATCTAGAATGAAACTATTATAATGTAATTATCAGTTTGCATATACCGAGTGTTACCAGAGCTATGAAAACCACACAAGACTAAAATACCTTTATGTTCAAAGCTATGCAAAAGTGTTACTTGAAAAAAGTATTTTTAAATATTAGATATATTTCAATAAAAAGTTATAATCACGTTCTCCGTTGTATATACCAGGTGTTACCTGTGTAGCAATAAAGTAATTCACTCATAAAAGGACACACTTTGTCCAAATTTGGCATCAATCAGTCAAGAATTCTCCAAACCATGAATTTATTCGTCTCAAATGGGCAATTGGTGCATCATACGGAAAAAGAGACTCAAAATAAGACAATAATCACTAAATTTATTTCGTAAACATCACCAAACTACATAATCGTGCATTTGTCCTTCTTCTTCCTACCCCTCTCAGGGGTATTCCTATCCCTCGACCTTTTCGAACCACACCCTCTATTTTCTCGATTTTCCCTCTTCTCCTTATCTACCCCCTCCCTAGACCTCTTTTTACCACAACCCTTCGACCTGGATTCACGAGAATCTGACCTACGAGCAGGAGATTCATCCCTATAAAACCTATCCCCATCATTCCGATAGTGCTGAGGCTCACATTCAGCACTTCTACCAGAATCTTTTCGTTTTTGGCCATCAGGACAACTTGGTGGACACTTTTGATGCTCCATCCTCTCTTGGGAGGTCTCAGATGGAGCCCTGCGAACCCTTTGCGAAGCCTCCTCGCAAGGCTGGCATTGCTGATGGTATTTTACTGGATAAACTATCGTTTCTCGTTGTGTGTGGCGCTTGTCTTGCCTCCTACATGATTTTGTGGAGGTGCAAGACTTTGAGGACGATTTCTTCGCGGCTACTTGTTGTTCTTCTTCGTGTCTTCGAAGGCTGTCCTGACTTGGCTTCTGGTACGGTTGACAAGGCTTATCCCCAGAGCTGCAAGACTGTTTTGGTCCATGGTAAGGTTGTTCTTGATGCTTGTCCTGTTTCCTACGTGGTTTTGTGGAGGTGCAACACTTTGAGGACGATTTTTTCGTGGGTATTTGTTGTTCTTCTTCTTGACTTCGAACGCTCTGCTGACTTGGCTTCTCGTAAGGCGATTGGTCGTACGGATATGGTTGGTCTGGATGGTGGTACGTTTGGACTGCTTTGTCCACCAATACCCCATAGGATGTCTGTATCGGTTTCTCTTGGGTCCTAGCTTGGTACGGTTGGATGAATTCGACGCTTGTCTCTTTAGATCTACGCTCCTGTTGTGGCAGCACTTGTCGTTGATAGTATTGCATGGGCTGACCTTGAGGCGCTTGCATATTCTCTTGATATGCCTTAGGTCTATTTTCATATTCCCTTTCAGGATATCCTTTAGGTGTATCTTCAGGTATTCTTGCCGTGGTTGCTTGGAGATATTTGCATTTTGGCGTGCATTCAACGTCTCCAATACAATCTTGTTCTGGGTACCTATTACTAAAAACAAACTAACCTATTAAACAACCTTTTGACACACCAGTTTCTCTCACCATTTGGGCAACAGCATCTCCAACTTTCCTGCGTTTATAATAGTCGTTAAGCTGGTCTGTACTTGTGCTGGGAAATTGTGTAGGGTGGCGTCTGTGCTTATAGAAGCATCTTTCATGATTTTCACTGTCCATATTGTTGTTGTGTCTTCAGAGCCAGCACACTCGCATACTAGGTCAATATCGTCACGTGCCTATGGGAAGAGTATTGAAAATAACACTGTGTTGGATACGACTTTCTAACATGAATGAATTTTGAAAAGTGGCATGGACCAAAATGAACCAAACATGCACAAAACAGTGCAATTTTCAAACACGAAAAAGTTACTTACCTCCTGGTGCATTGAAACAATTTGCGCTGGATTGACCTTGAACGCATACCCAGGTGGTTGTACTGGATATCTATTATCACTGTTATCTTTAGTCGGCACCTCAATGTCTTCCGTTAAACCTTTCGAATTTAGCGTTGTTGGGACCACTGGTTTCGTAAATGTCCGATATTTCGGTTGACCACTGATAGAATTTGGCTGACCACTAATAGAATTCGTAGAACAATTGCAAATTTTTGTCGGGCTCTCGTTTTTTGTCACAGCGGGTGTATTTTTTGTCGGCACCAAAACTCTGCTGCACTTGCAGCACTTGCAAGCGCCATCTGGGGGCCGATACTTGATGTGCTGCTGCTTAGCCATTTCGTGGATCTTTTTTGACGACTGGGACGACATCGTGATACCTAGGATCTTTACGTTTATTCTTATTAAATACCACAATCTATAAAGAAGTGCAATTAATATATTGTATTAGAAATGGTATACCAACAATTGACGCAGTTATAGATAGATATAGTTACCAAATTTCCTATGATGGGACTCATAACCATCATGGTTCTACTGTTGATTTTCCACATAGATTCCAAATACACAATTTCGGAAAATATACGAAAATTTTGATTTGTCTGTAGACAACCACTGTTGAATTTTGACAGTTCCTTTCGACGTTTTGACAACACAATATTTGTCTTTTGTCAGTTGTTTTTAAACTACCTTTTTCGATAGTTTAATAAAACTACACATTTATTTATTGTATACAATTTATTTCTTATCAATATACTTAATTTAAATCTTTAGCTGTATGTTTAAAATTTATCAAACTTTTCTCCTTTGCTGTAAAAGGAGATTTCAGAGGAGTCAGGTCGATATCTTGGGGTTTAACCTCCCGCAACGTTGGCAGCCTTGAGACAGCTGTCACTTTTTGACTAGGGGCTACGAACATATCACCAGCGCAGTGGCTTGAAACCCTGAAAGCAAGACACAAACAGAATAAGTACAACAACTGTTAAATAGTGATGCAAAACTCACTTTTGGCGTTGTTGCTGTTTGACCTCAGCAGCCAATTGTTTATGTTTCGTCACTGTATCCAAATGCACAAAATAACTAGTTGAGTAACACTGCATCTGCCTTTCAAACTCGATCTCATAGCTTGTAGAGGGCACAGCTACAATATGAGAAACTTGATAATCTGTTTCTCTGTGACGTTCCCTGCGTCTTGGACTATGATGCTGCTTATCATAAGGTCTTATTTCTTCTTCTAAAAAAAAAAACAAATGATACACGTAGGTCTAAACATTTGAAATTAATCTTGAACCTTCGTATTCATACGGGTCTCGCGTTTGAGCATAATTATGCTCAATAGGCTCCTCAGATGGAACAACTTGGCTGAACTTTGTGTTGCAATAGGGGTTGCAACAATCGTCCATGTCTTGCTGATGCTTCGTCCCAAATAATGCTACCAACCTGAAAGATATCCACGAAAAGAGTACTAAATAGCTAAAAGAAGAAACACTAAAACTAACCTGACTACACAAATAGCATCTATCAAAAAAACAATTGCTGTGATCAGATATAATATTGTATAAACATACCACCATTTGACTAGTATTATAGGAGAGACCCCAGCACACAAAACGAACAATAACGCAGCGCTTAGCGCGAATAGAATCCAGGCTCGCCAACCTATGGGGTAATACACGCAGATAACCAAAAGATCGAAGAACGTTACTAACATATACATAATTGGGACGAAATAGAACACTATAAAGTATGGGGTTGAGCGAAAGTAGCCTAATTCTGAGGCCACTATCGTAAAAATAACGCATATGACGCACATAACCTAAAAATTTAGAGGTTAAATTGATACGTGGGTGGAATAGGGTTTGGAAAACTTACAAATTCTATCCATCTAACCTCGTTACAAGGTCCTCTCCGTCTATCTTTTTTCCAACAACATACGTTTCCCATTGCTTTGATTGTAAAACTTTTGACAAGCTTGGTCTAACCGTCGAAATTGACAGATCGGGTGTAGCGACATCTGTGACCGGGTGACGGAAGTTACGTTCAAAGTCACATCGTTTTATGCAGTTTTATAGGTTATGGTTCCTGTCATTTTGAAAATATCGCTGCAAAACTTTTGAATTATTAATAATTTGTTCATATGGAGCATTTAAAGGAAACAAACGGATATTTTATTAATTATTTATTATACAAAACTTAAACTACACAATAATATACATTTTTTATATCTACAACATTTGGACGGAGTGTGATATTTGGTCTGAATTGCGATAAAAGCAATTTTATTATAAGAAAGAAACGATAAATTTATTAAAATAATAAAAACAGATTTGGCAATTTGTTAGTACGTAATAATATAAAGAAAATATAATATAAAATTTGTACATGACTCAGATATATAATCCTATTTACACATTACAAGAAAAAAAAAACACATAAACTTAAAATATTTAAAAATCATTCTTTGCTTCCGAAATCTTTCTTCGACCTGAATGTAGCTACAGCATCTATGGCAAATATTATTCCGTTTAGAAATGCACAAGCGCTACAAGACATTAGCAATGGTAACAGATACATATGGGGATGAAAAATTCTGTTTCTGAAGTGTTCTCTGTCAGTAAAAATCAAAACACTCGAGACTAGATTCAAACCAGCTCCACATATCGAAAAAAGCGCTGAAGTTCTGAAGCCAACTTTTTCCTTGCACAGATATGTACAGAACAGTACGCAGTTTATAAGGATGTACCCTGAAAATCCTGTGTATAATAACCCTAGATGATAGATGTGTCCTGATGTTATTTTCGGAGAAGCTATGGGTTCGTATATAAGACCTATACATACGATGCATAGTGCCTGAAATTAGGAAAATAACAAAGTCAAGAATTGCAGTTTTGTTTGTAAAAAAAAATAATGAATAACTAACACAGTTTTTTAAATGGATTAAGATTTGCATTCTAATTATTATGACATCAACTTCTACAACGAGATTTACATACCGTTTCTATGATTTTCACAAAGATATGCCAGTTATCCTTCAGCTTCTTCTTGATGGGTTTCTTGGGCAAACTAGTCGTATCATCGTCACCTTTTTCAACTTCATCATCCATCTCGAAGTGCAACTTCTTTGGGACGTCGTAGTACGTAGTCGTGCTAAGATTAGCCACTTTGATACTGTTTTTCTGACTTCAACAATTCACATCTGCGACGACACTGGTCCAAATTTTGATACGAGCAGTACACCAATTAACTCTAGTTAACCCCAGTCTTGCAATTAACCACCTAACACCCACACGTACACTTCTGTCTCATCTGGCGCTTCTTCTTCTTGATTATGATTGTGAATCATCCAGTTTTTGTCACTGCTTACAGGCAAGCCTCTCCAAATTAGTTTGATTGATGTCACTGCTAGTCATCGGTGCATTCAAATGCATGAATTAACGTAGTATGTCGCCGTATGAGTAGGTTCCGCGCGTTTGTATGGAAAATGCAAGACCTTGGGAGTAACAGTATAGCCTGGATCGGTCACTTAGTACCTGTGTGTAATAGTTACAACGTTGTGTTTACATTTTGCGAGTTAGTAATTAGCGCAGTACCATTTTTTTTCAACGCGCCGTGTTGACCGACTGCTTGGGTAATACGATGGTTAAGACTTTCTACCGGTGACATATATAATTAGTCCTGAAAGTTGCAACTCTCTATCCACTCTATCTTAATCAGATTTTTCCAAACTTTGAGTATGTATGCTGTTATGTTAGTTTTTGTGACATTACGTGAAAAGTCCTTGGGATAGAGACGAGTATGATACATGTCTTGGTCACAGATAAATTAGATAATTAATCCTGAAAATCACAACCCTCTGTCTACTCTGGCTTAATCAGGTGATTCTCCCAAACTTCGAGTATGTATGCATTCAGGCTTTGATGCTATAGTTTTAGTTTTTGCTACATTACGAGAAAAGTCCTTGGGATAGAGACGAGTATCATACCTGCCTTGGTCACAGATTAATTAGGTAATTAATCCTGAAAATCACAACCCTCTGTCTACTCTGGCGTAATCAGGAGATTCTCCCAAACTTCGAGTATGTATGCATTCAGGCTTTGATGCTATAGTTTTAGTTTTTGCTGCATTACGAGAAAAGTCCTTGGGATAGAGACGATTATCATACATGTCTTGGTCATAGATAAATTAGATAATTAATCCTGAAAATTACAACCCTCTGTCTACTCTGGCTTAATCAGGAGATTCTCCCAAACTTCGAGTATGTATGCATTCAGGCTTTGATGCTATAGTTTTAGTTTTTGCTACGTTACGAGAAAAGTCCTTGGGATAGAGACGATTATCATACATGTCTTGGTCACAGATAAATTAGATAATTAATCCTGAAAATCACAACCCTCTGTCTACGCTGGCTTAATCAGGAGATTCTCCCAAACTTCGAGTATGTGAGCATTCAGGCTTTGATGCTATAGTTTTAGTTTTAGCGGCATTACGAGAAAAGCCCTTGGGATAGAGACGAGTATCATACATGTCTTGGTCACAGATAAATTAGATAATTAATCCTGAAAATCACAACCCTCTCTCTACACTGGCGTAATCAGGAGATTCTCCCAAACTTCGAGTATGTATGCATTCAGGCCTTGATGCTATAGTTTTAGTTTTTGCTACGTTACGAGAAAAGTCCTTGGGATAGAGACGAGTATCATACATGTCTTGATCACAGATAAATTAGATAATTAATCCTGGAAATTACAACCCTCTGTCTACGCTGGCTTAATCAGGTGATTCTCCCAAACTGCGAGTATGTATGCATTAGGCTTTGGTGCTATAGTTTTAGTTTTTGCTACGTTACGAGAAAAGTCCTTGGGATAGAGACGATTATCATACACGTCTTGGTCACAGATAAATTAGATAATTAATCCTGAAAATTACGACCCTCTGTCTACTCTGGCTTAATCAGGTGATTTTCCCAAACTTCGAGTATGTATGCATTCAGGCTTTGATGCTATAGTTTTAGTTTTTGCTACATTACGAGAATAGTCCTTGGGATAGAGACGAGTATCATACATGTCTTGGTCACAAATAAATTAGATAATTAATCCTGGAAATTACAACCCTCTGTCTACTCTGGGTTAATCAGGAGATTCTCCCAAACTTCGAGTATGTATGCATTCAGGCTTTGATGCTATAGTTTTAGTTTTTGTTGCATTACGAGAAAAGTCCTTGGGATACAGACGATTATCATACATGTCTTGGTCACAGATAAATTAGATAATTAGTCCTGAAAATCTCAACCCTCTGTCTACTCTGGCTTAACCAGGAGATTCTCCCAAACTTCGAGTATGTATGCATTCAGGCTTTGATGCTATAGTTTTAGTTCTTGCTACATTACGAGGAAAGTCCTTAGGATAGAGACGATTATCATACATGTCTTGGTCACAGATAAATTAGATAATTGATCCTGAAAATCACAACCCTCTGTCTACTCTGGCTTAATCAGGAGATTCTCCCAAACTTCGAGTATGTATGCATTCAGGCTTTGATGCTATAGTTTTAGTTTTTGCTGCATTACGAGAAAAGTCCTTGGGATAGAGACGAGTATGATACATGTCTTGGTCACAGATAAATTAGGTAATTAATCCTGAAAATCACAACCCTCTGTGTACTCTGGCTTAATCAGGAGATTCTCCCAAACTTCGAGTACATGAGCATTCAGGCTTTGATGTTACGATTTGGTTTTTTGTGACATTACGAGAAAAGTAAAAGGGATAGAGACGGTTATAGGCACAGTTATAGGTTAGGTTTCTGTCAACGTCAAAAAGATTACCCATCCTTATGGCTAGAACCAGGGGTACTTGGTCCAAACAAATACCAAAAACATGACCAACCTTAGGGCATTAGTTGTCGACGTTCATTTCACGTTCAAGATCCTCGAATGCGTAAGTATACCCGCTATTTTCATTTATATTCACTTTTCTGATAGCTTCTGTGCCTCGCATGTGTTATAGCGATTCAAATCTCACCGTTTTACACATCTCAATATCTGTTGCAAGATTGTCTAGCAGTGGCCGTGTACGGAAATTTCTACATAACTCTTGGATTTATAATAATACGTTCTGTCAACGAAACTGACCCATTATTGGAGATGCTCTTATTACCCATCGGTACAGTCTACAATATCATGAGTGGCATTTATGGGTTTATCTATTTCGAAGAGAGAAAACAGCTGCACGAGAGGTTTGAAACAGCGTTGTTCGTTGCCACTTTTAATATAACATGTGGTCTCCTAATGTTTGCCGATGCGTTGCTGAGGATCGTGGCATTCATCAGGAAGCAATTAAAAATTGACTTGGTTTGAATAAAAGTATAACACAGCTTGGTAGTTGTGCGTTTTTTATTTTAATCGGTACAGTACAGACTACAGACGAAGCCACCGGGATTTTAATAAAGAAAGCTTATTTTTGTATGGTTTGTTCGTCGCATTGTTGTTTAGGGTTCTGCATAACTTCTCTCAACGCGTCTACAAACATCAGCAATCCGCAGATGAGGCTCAGCAATCCAAAGATTAGGCCATACGTGACGCCGCTCGGTGTCTCTTCGTACACGTCGAAGAAATCTCTGTGCCAATTGTCGTTCCATTCCAGCATTTTCAAGCCACTGGCTGTGTTAAAAGCCGCCCCAACGGTTAGCAGGGCGACCTCAAAAATTTTGTTCTTCTTATCGCTCACGTGCATCACAGAAAACACAAGGCATATTATGAAATAATAAATATAGCCCAGACCGATCGTGTCAGTAAGTATCAGCTTGTCAGTCACGTCGTATTTGTATCTGGACCCCAGAAAATACTCGATTGATATCGCTGCTAAACATGTGTTCTACAAGTAATAGAGAATATGTTTGACGTGTCTTGTTTTATTTTTGAAAAATAAATAGAATTAGGTACACAATTTTGTTAATTACCCATTCCAGTATCTTCAGTATACAGCCAGGCTTCCAAAGACGTTGTCCAAACGTTTGTACATTTATTTCTTCCACCTTTTCCATGTTTTTACTTTATTCCATAATTATATGATGTATATCGGAGGCGTTTGTTGTGTCTGTATGTGACAGTTGGACACAATATGTCTACTTCATGCCTACTTCGATTCCCTAGTTTCCATGCCAAGCATATATCGAATATATTCAATTGTGTGTCCCGACTCGTGGCAGTGTTGAGCAACAGCGGACTGTTGAATCTTGCGTAGCCGGGTGTCTCTACTCTGCTCCTTGAGTCGACATTCGATAGTTCGTCCTGTCTGTCCTACATAACATGTTCCACACTCACATGTTATCTTGAATACCCCTTCGTTCTTCAGGAGTGGTGTGATATCCTTTGGGTTAGGCAAAACACTTCTCTTCTGTTCTGTATACCAGCACATCCAAGAATGGCACCTGATTATCCTCTTCTATTTCCATCGTGAATTTGATAGAAGGACTAACATTGTTCAGATGGCTAAGGAACTCAGTAAGGTTATCTCCACCGTGTGGCCAAACCATAAAGGTATCATCTACATATCAATGACAACTTCCTTCAGAATCTGAATAAAATGTGCAGAGTTCTTGACAAAAGATGTAGTTTGTTCTATAAAAAACGCCAGAGTAAACGCCAGGGTAGTAATTTTCAGGATTAATTACCTAATTTATCTATAACCAAGACAATAATCATCTCTATCCCATCTACTTTTCTCATAATGTCACTAAAACCCAAACCATAACACTAACTTCACTTCAGTACAATTTTATTCATTTACAACGATCTACAAGACACCTTGGACCTGTTTTCTCCTCAGATAAGTCAGTGCGTCACACATCAAGACTCCCGCTGACGTGGTTAGAAAAACTCCGACATACAGCGCCTTCTCTTTGCAATGCCCGTCCTGAGCATAGTACAAGAAAGCGAAAATAAGTCCACATATGTTATGCACCACTCCTACAATGACGATGAAAACTTCGAAAAGTTTGTGGGTGTCCGCAACTAGATAGCACACTAGCAGGGCAAATATGATGTACAGCATGGAGGTTTGGGCCACTACAATCGGGTCACGATACTTTGCAGGCAAAAGTAACGTATCCTCGGCGTACATGGTTAAAACACCAGCCAGACATAACATCTACAAACAAATAGATTAGTCCAATGTAATGGACAACTGCCCAATGTAATGGACAACACTGTCCAACGTAATGGACAATTGTCCAATTTAATGGACAATTGTCCAATGTAATGGACAACACTGTCCAACGTAATGGACAATTGTCCAATTTAATCGACAACTGCCCAACGTAATGGACAACACTGTCCAACGTAATGGACAATTGTCCAATTGAATGGAGAACACTGTCCAACGTAATGGACGACTGTCCAATTTAATATACAACTGCCCAAACACTCCATACAAAAAATAAAACACAAGATATGATCGTGTAGATTCGTTTTACTGATCTTTAGGTTGTTTTTTCTTAAATAAGTGCGTAACAAAGTCTACAAGCATGACCACGCCGGCCGCTAGACTAAAAGCTCCAACAAGTATAAGCGATATTCTATTGTCCTCCATAAATTCGCTTGTATCATCGTAATCTTCGATAGCTAAAGCACCTCCTGCGATGCCATAGACACTGCCGACGAATAACAAAATCAGTTCTAAAAGCCTCTGGGTCTCTTCAACTATATACACTATCATGAACGCAAAAGTGACGTAGGAGTAAGCATACACAGCAACGACAATAATGTCTCTTCTTATTGGTTTTGATAACAACGGAGCGCCTAAGTGCATGCTAAACAGTCCAGCCAAACATAAGCACTCCATAGAAAAGAAGAAAACTGCGTTAATCGTGTTCAATCTTGTGTAGTATTTTTCGTTTGGAGGTAGAAGTTTTAGGTTAGGCAATACTTACGAACTCCACTAGTTTTAAGGTGAAATGGATGTTGCCGAAAAGATTTCTCAGGCTATTCATGATTGATCTTTGACATTTAGGGCACCTAGGTGTGTGGTTGCTAGTTTTTGGGGCATAGGGAACAGTCAAAATGCTAAGTAAGTTGTCATATTTTGGTGACTATGGTCACCAAACTAATTATTTTGATATGTTTTGATACGAGAAAAGTTGATAGGAGACAGACGATTATCATACATGTCTTGGTCTACTCTGGCTTAATCAGGAGATTTTCCCAAACTTTGAGTATGCAATTCCACTGAAATGTAGTTGGTAATTTTAGTTTTCTTCAGTTTCCCATAATTCAATCTATCCCCAACCATAATTCACAGCCTGTCGCGTTGACTTTCCTGACAATGAAAGAATTCCTTGGTATCGCCAAAGATCTAAACTTCTTGTTAAAAGTCGTAGAGTTTGTAAGTTAACAAGGCCATTGTCAATTGCAAACTAAAAACAAACTCAATAGTTAAAAATTGCAGATGCTTTGCCTGATGTGTACGATGATAATCTACGTGACCAAGACGAGAGTCTGCATCCACTACGCCAGCAGAGATCCAGCAGTGGTGGGAAGTGCTGGGTTTTGCGTGATCAGTTTCCTCTTGTTCTTGTCGAGGTATCGCGGAGAGATTTACATGTATTTGGAGGTGCCTCTTCTTCTTGTTGGTTGTGGCTTCAACCTCGCAGGTGCTGTCCACGCTTGTATATGCTATAAAAGAGGTGTGATGAATCTAAACATAGGCGAAGTTCCGCCGGAAGCTGACGACAAGTTTGATAACAATATAGCCATCGCAACCTTTTGCATGTTAAACGCCGCTAACATGCTGGTAGATGCTCTGTATCAATTCTTTAAACGACCAAATAAAGAATCAAGACGACAGTCCTTGGCAGTTGAGCAAGAAAAATCGAAAAGACGCGGTGCTGCCATGCATAACTATGAAATATGATCGATTTTTAATGTAGTTTTAATGATGTACTAAGATATATTAAGTCCTAATAAATTCATTACGAGTTATATCAGAAACTGTTTACGATTTGGGTAAGTTGTACCAACAACCCCTTCGTGGGGGTTGTCTGGCACAACGGCAGCTTGTCAGGTATGAATAGTGTTGCCAGATTGGGGGATATGTCCACTATAATTCATTCCCTAGCTGTTTACGATTGGATTTCTTTGCGATTTCTATGACAACTCCATCTGTCAACATATTTTCCAGTTTCCTGTCCAGCTGAAAACATCCATGAGGGATATCAAAGACCTCGTAAAAGACATCCACTTCTACCTGAAGATACTCCAAGTTGTAACCACTGAGAATCCCACAAATAACATCTCGTTATCTCGACTTATCTTTACCATTTTTAGGCGTTGTGTCTTATTAACACCTCCGTTATCTACATATCGGAGTCGAGGGTATGTTTGGACTTTGAACGAAGAGATCCGGTCGTTGTCGGCTCTGTTGGTTATCTGATCATAACCATAATACTCTTGATTTCTCGATGCGGCGAAGAACGTTCGCCAACTCTTGAAATATTCTTATTGGCGTATGGTATTGGTTACCAGGTCACTGGCGCCATTCATGCTATCGCATGCTACAAAAAGGGTGTTGTGAATTTGGTACCTGGTGACCTCCCTGTCGGCCCTGAGGACACCTTTGAGAATAACGTGGTATTAGCCAGTTGTGCCTTAGCTTGTGCCACATTTATGATAATTGATGCTGTAATGTTGTACGTGGCCGATCACAAAACTAGTGAAAAGGTTGCGCTGTAAACAGCTTTTGTAACGTTGAACAGTTTCGAAGAATATATTTTCGGTTAGAAACTACTTTTGAGTCATTTATTTGTTAGTATAGTAGTTGTTAGTGAGGTTATGTGCCCGTATATATATTTATACCTAAAATACGTAGCATTGTGTGTGTGTGGAGAAACACGTGTGAGCTATCGTAAAACCCGTACTAATACCTTTGCTCCATTTAGCGAAATTTACAGCAAGGTCCAACTGTAGAACTAATAAAATAAAAAGGCATGGATATATATTTTGTTGATTATATTTTTATTAAAAAAAACTCTTAAAAACAGGACAATACAATCTGGTAAATAATAGACACAATAGTAAAAACAACTAGCATAACTTCTATATTATAGTAAACAAACATTAATTTGTAATTATTGTACTTGTACACTTAAAAACTGTGGCATATTTTTATTGTATTTTATTATTTGGTACTTATCTTAAAAAATTATAAACTTATTCGCTAGCCATTTTGGTTTTGAAGTAGTGGACTGATGACAGGACGCTGTCCAGGATGTACAGCGCCCCTGTTATTATACAGAGCGACCCCAAAGCCAGACCAACCTAAAAAATAAAAAATTACATATTTAACATGCCGCCTGCAAAAAAATTCTAATTTTTCTTTTGGAAATTTCCTAATACTGACCTGTCTTTCGGAAGAGACATACACGAATCTGTGCTCGGATAGATAACCATGCCAGTAATGCAACGCAGTGGCGCCAACTGCTAGCCACATGAATACACCGACGATGTTCATGACGATATCAACAAAAGTGCTGTAAAGTTAAAATTGATTATTTTTTTGGTTTGCTAGAGTGTTTTTTAGGCTTACTGTTTGTGATCTGCAGTTGCAAAACAGTAGCTGAATAATGACACAGCTGTGTAAATGAAGTAGCCTACAAACACTCCGGAAGCTACAATTTCAGTATCAGGGTTTTTCTCTTCGTTTAAGTTCCATGTTCCACCAACACCAAGGAAGAAACCGCCATATCCGGTGCGATAGAGGATCAGGATGATCAAATTTAGCACCTGTAAGGAACAATTAGAATGTTAGAAGGTTAGATGGAATGTTAAGCATTCATATTGTAACACTATTTTCAATTTTTTCAAATTGTAACACCGTTTTTAGTAACTTTTTTCTAAGATTGGTTACATTGATATCAAATGCTATATGTCAATGTTTACAAAGTTGACATTTTACTACAGAATTACCAATACTACAACATGGTACCCGCAGAATACCCTAGGTTTTAAATACAGTAACCACAATTTATAAATTTATACAAAATTAATGACACACACACATTATGTCAAGTGGTTTGAGTTAAAGCAAATAAGATAAAAAAATACAACCTGTATTCTATATATTCAGAGCTTACAAATATTGAACAATATTTTATATCTTATCGTATTTGGTTTATAGATATGGGACAGAAATGACGAAATTGACAAACATATCGCTATCTGCCGTATAGAGAAGAAAAATTATAACAAAATACTGAGAAATATTTTAGTCACCTGAATTATTCTTAATAATATATTTTTCTATTTGTTATCTCGTATAATTTTGCAATACGTATTGTTTCGACTTTATAAATACCATAAGAAGTTTATTTGGACATTTTTTTGGACTTATTGGACATGAACAAACATAACCGACGCTGTAATAATCAACAGAATTCACCTAATTGGCTTAACTCGATAAATTATCATTTGATATTTGAATCATTGCACAAAGCAAACTGTCTATAAAAATTTAGCTTTGTATTAGCCTTACTAACAATTCTGTTTTATATTTTTTAACAACAACAACAATAATTCAGTATAGAGTAGCATAGTTACGTCGTTAGTCATACAGTGTGAATCATTTAAAATTATTATGCAAACATTGGCTATGTAAATATAATAAACTCGATGAATGAAGGTGTAATTAAAACACTTGTGTTCTAGACCAGATATTACAATGTTGAAAGTCTTAAAAACATTTTCAGATAAACAATAAAATATAGGTCAAAAAGCCTATGTAGTTCTGACGAGCTTATGTTGGCTGTTTAGTTGTTAAACATATTTACTTAAAAATAATTGAAGATTAACTTGAAACAGCCACACCTTTTTATATATAGATCATCCTTTAAATATAGTATATATTTATCATTATATCTATACTGCGCTTGCGTAAATGACTCACTAATTATCAAGAATAAAAAATATTGACTTAAACTACCATATTAAAGGAGTTACCATATATTTAAAAAGTATTATTATAGGTTCCTATGCAAAGAAAAATCGACTAAACACAAATAAATCATTTAAAACAAAATAATGCGTAATTATTTCAACATTTTTCGAATAAAAAAATGTCCAGGTACTCACCAACTTTAGCACTTTGATGACAATCGACCCCACAGTGGCTATATTCGTCATTTTTTTATGTTTGACGTGACACTCGTTTCACAAAATACTACAAAACCGAAGTAATTAACCCAGCACCTAATTTCGACTAACACCTGTAAAAGTATGTCGTCTATTCATCTCTTATCATTCTGGCCTTATCATCTTATCAATATTTGCCATAGATATCGCCTACATTCTATCTTTTGTGTTGTCCATAAGTATTAAGCCGATTTGGTACAAATGAGTCAACGATATTTAATTGAATTCGCAGAAAATACACCCTATTTGAAATTGTTGATTATGACAAATGTTGACACAATGATGACGATTGTTTCTTACAAAGGAATTTCTTGCCAAAAGAATCTCATATCTCATATTTAGTTACCAATTCTAGACAAATGAATGTTGTTCTTCTTGTCTCATATTTAGTTACCAATTCTACTAATTCTGCTAACATGTCGAATGTTACATTTCGATAGTATTGACCCCTGTGTTTGAAGGCTCATAACTCGAATCACAACTCTGAATCATTTCTACATAAAACACAGATATTGTGGTCATAGGACCTACAACATAGTCTGCTTCTTGATTTAAAACTGTATATTCTTTCAGGAACTTGGCCTATCAATTACTGATGCCCAAATCACCGAGATGGAGGCCAACATCCACAGCATTGATTTTGAAGCAGCTGCCTACGAAGAGAAACTCACCAGGCATGACGTTATGTCTCACGTCCACGTATTTGCCAAGCAGTGCCCATTAGCAGCCCCCATCATACATCTAGGAGCAACCAGCTGCTTTGTTGGTGACAACACCGATCTGATTATAATCAAAGATGGTTTGAATCTCCTCTTGCCCAGATTAGCAGCTGTCATACAGAATCTAAGCAAATTCGCAGAGGAATATAGGTATGTCGAGACTACAAGATAACCCAAAGGGATATTTAGTAATTTCTTGTTGTAGGTCATTACCAGCACTTGGGTTTACTCATCTTCAACCAGCACAGTTGACCACAGTCGGCAAGCGGGCTTGTCTTTGGATACAAGACTTGCTGATGGACGAGCGTGACCTCAGAAGGGCCAGGGATGACCTTAAATTCCGCGGGGCTAAAGGCACCACGGGAACCCAAGCCTCCTTCCTCCAGCTATTCGATGGCGATGGTACAAAGGTGTCCAAATTAGATAAACTGGTTTCGAAACTCTGTGGGTTTGACCAAGCCTACCCAGTGACAGGCCAAACGTATTCCAGAAAAGTCGACATACAAGTCGTTGGTGCCCTATCAAGCTTAGGCTCCACCATCCATAAGATGTGTTCTGATATACGCCTATTAGCCAATATGAAGGAAATAGAGGAACCTTTTGAGTCTAGCCAAATTGGTAGCTCGGCCATGCCTTATAAGAGGAACCCTATGAGATCTGAAAGATGTTGTGCTTTAGCCAGGCATTTGATGAGTTTATACATGAATGCTGTCCAAACGCATTCAGTCCAATGGTTTGAGAGGACTTTAGATGACTCAGCCAATCGTAGAATCACCCTATCTGAATCCTTCCTAAGCGCAGATGCTGCATTATTAACACTTCTCAACATAACCCAAGGATTGGTGGTTTACCCAAAAGTCATCGAGCGTCATATCAAGCAAGAGCTTCCTTTCATGTCAGCGGAAAATTTGATCATGGCCATGGTCAAAAAGGGCGGAGATAGGCAGATTTGCCATGAGAAAATCAGAGTTTTGTCCCATGAAGCTGCAGCCATGGTCAAGCAGCATGGGAAGGACAACGATCTGATAGATCGTGTCAAAAATGATGCTTATTTCGCCCCGATTTTGGAGGAGTTGGATGTCTTGTTGGATCCTTCGACATTTATTGGAAGAGCACCTGAGCAGGTTGTTGAGTTCCTGGCCGAAGAAGTTAAGCCTGTTTTGAAGAACTATGAGGAAGACCTAAGGAACCTTGGAGCCCCAGTTGTTTTGAATATTTAGTTGTTCAATGTTGTATATGTAATCCTCTATTATTAAATGAATTACCAAATAGTTTTACTCATAGTTTATTTATCATACACAATGTACAAAACTTAAACTTAAACCTACTTAACATACAGAGATACGAGTACAAACAAGCGAACAAAAAAAAACAATTTAATATTTCAAGTACCTAAATCTGCTCATGAACATGCAATAAATAATAACACGATGGTAATGGCTGCAAATAAATACAAAAACAAATTAATTAAACCTACATAACCAAAAAAGTACCAAACTAATCCGATGGCAAGAGTGTGTTTCCTGAACAAGCTGGACCCTGGCTCGGCCAATTGCAAGCACCCAAGTTGCTATCGAAGGTGAGATGAACAGGACAGTTGAACACATGCAGGGTAAACTTGTTTTTGTCGCAATCCCATCTACAAGAATAGAACTTGTTGCACTGGCTTGGATGCCTGAACAAACCAGCCCGTTGGCAATCAATTCCTTGCAAGGTTTCAAGTCTTGACCTCACACCACCTGGTCCATACCTATCGAAGTCTTTCAAAGCCTCCTTTGTACCCTCCTTAGCCCCTTGCTTGGCAGCAGCCTTCACCAACTTCTTAACAGTCTTCACAGCTTGTTTTACCTCAACATCAGAAGGCTCATCATCACCATCAATAGGTTGCCTGGTTGATTTGATAAAATACTCAGCTGCCTTTGTAACTGGTGTTTCTTCATAAGACACAGTGATTGGTCTAGCTTTAACCCTCTTTCTGATAACCACAGATGGTGTGGAAGACACTTCAGACGCTGGTGTTATCTCCACAACCTTCTGGGAGTCATATTCTGGATTATTCTCAACGATATACCCATCATCACCATCATCTATGGAGTAGTTCTCAACTTGTATTGGATTCTTCTTCAAACTGACAGTGTTGGAGACACAGGTGCACTGTCCTCCTAATTTAGCAGACAACATTGGATGGAAGTCGTTAATTTTGACAATAGCCTTTGACTTTGCTGGTCTGATCACCTTCACAACCTTAACAGGTCTTCTGGACACAACTTCTTCATATTCTCCAGATTGGTATTCCCCAGCTTGATATTCCCCAGCTTGATACTCCCCAGCTTTGTAGTCCCCAGCTTGGTAATTCTCTAAGATTTGACCAGCTGTACCCACAGAAGGTAAGTAAGTCCTCGCTGGTTTCACTCTGACAATTGGTGTGGTTACTTCGATATATGGAGCGGTTGTCACCTTAACAGGCAAATAAGCATTGCTGGGTCTTGTAGGTTTCCTCCTCTGTGAAGTCACCTCAATAACAGGAGTCGAAGAATACCCATAACCACTATCCAGTGAACTGAATTCGTATCTTGCGATTGGCCTACTGCTCTTCAAGGTCTTCAAAGGTTTGTACGTGCTTGAAACAATCTCAGGTGCTGCTGTCGAAGATTTTGAAGGCAACCTGCTGTCGTACAAGTAAAACTTCAATGGTTCCTTATCCACTAGAGTATTCAAGGTGCTCTGGTACGTCGCAGCTGGTGTGCTACTCAAGAAATAATTAGCTTCTGTCGATGGAACGTAAACAGTTTGCTTGGCTGTCTTCACAAATAACTTCTTTGGTTGGACGTAGATGGGCTTCTTAGTCTGATCAATCAAAACCTCAGGTGTCGATTGGTAGAAGATCTGTTGGGTTGGCTCTTGGTACTTCGGTGTGGACGAAACATAAGTTTCTTCATATGCAGGAGTTGATGATACATAACTTCCCTCATTCTCATTTAAGCTATAAGTGCCAAGGAGGTTAGACTTCTGATGGTAATAACTTTGACCAGTGACGTACGCCTTCTTAGCAACAAAAGGTTCCTCCTTTACTGGTTCTAAAGGTTGTGGATAATGATATCCTTCTTGCTCTTGATGATAGTCAACTTGTTCTTGATGATATTCAACAGGTTTCACTGTGGATGACACAAAAACTTGTGGTATAACTTCTGGTTGTACCTGTTCTGGTTGTAGCTGTTGTTCCTTAGCACCGAAAGACTGGTAGCTATAAGAACTACCTTGGTTGTAACTCTTTTCTTCGCCCTGGGCGTAAGTTTGGACCGCAGGTTGTTGGACATACGTGTGCACTGGTTGCTCAACATTAACATACTTATGATTCTGTTTATGGGTGCCGAAATAGCTGTAAGAATTAGCTGGTGCTTGCACGATTGTCTTCTCTGTTACAACAGGTTGCTCAACAATGGTTTGATGTAGGATTGGTTGCTCAATCTTAACATGGTGTTGGATAGGTTGCTCAACTACTTCTTGTTGGACCAAAGGTTGCTCAATCTTTGTTTCATGAGCTTTCCCAAATGATACATAACTGTAGGTTTGAGCTGGTTGCTTCTGGACTTCAACGTGTTGTTGAACGGGTTGGAAAACGTGACTTTGGAATTCGACATTAGGCTTGATTATCGGTTTAACAACCTTGGTGTTTTGCGATTGGTATGAATAAGTATGAGCTGGTTGGACAACAGTCTTCTTTAATTCAATTTGAGGCTGGACTACTTCTTGCACAACATGTTGTTGCTCAGTGTTGGCATATTGGTTGTTCTGCTGTTTACCAAATGTTTGGTAAGAGAAGCTTTGTGCTGGTTGGACAACAGTCTTCTTTAATTCAATTTGAGGCTGGACTACTTCTTGCACAACATGTTGTTGCTCAGTGTTGGCATATTGGTTGTTCTGCTGTTTACCAAATGTTTGGTAAGAGAAGCTTTGTGCTGGTTGGACAACAGTCTTCTGTAATTCAATTTGAGGCTGAACTACCTCTTGGACAACATGTTGTTGCTCAGTGTTTGCATATTGGTTACTGTGATCTTTTCCAAAAGTTTGATAGGAGACGCTTTGTGCTGGTTGGGCAACAATCTTCTGTAATTCAATTTGAGGCTGAATTACTTCTTGGACAACATGTTGTTGCTCATTATTAGCATATTCGTTGCTATGTGCTTTTCCAAACGATTGATAAGAGAAGCTTTGTGCTGGTTGGACAACAGTCTTCTGTATTTCGACATGAGGTTGGATTACTTCTTGAACAACATGTTGTTGGTCAGTGTTAGCATATTGGTTACTGTGTCCTTTGCCAAACGATTGATACGAGAAGCTTTGTGCTGGTTGGATAAAAGTCTTTTGTCTTTCAACTTGAGGCTGGACTACTTCTTGCACAATATGGTCAGTGTTTCCAATTTGGTTACTCTGGTGTTTTCCAAAACTTTGGTAAGAGAAGCTTTGTGCTGGTTGAACAACGGTCTTCTGTATTTCAACATGAGGTTGGATTACTTCTTGTACAACATGTGGTTGCTCAGTGGCAGCATATTGGTTACTATGTCCTTTTCCAAAAGTCTGGTAAGAGAAGCTTTGTGCTGGTTGAACAACCGTCTTCTGTATTTCAACTTGAGGTTGGACTACGTTAACGATTGGCTGTTGTTCAGTTTTGACGAACTGGTTGCTCTGGCCATGACCAAATGATGAATAAGAGTAGCTTTGGGCAGGTTGGAGAACAGTCTTCTGCAGTTCAATTTGCGGCTGGACCACCTCTTGCGCGATATGTTGTTGCCCATGATGTTCAGCATTAGCATATTGATTACTTTGCCCTTTTCCAAACGATTGATAAGAGAAGCTTTGAGCTGGCTGGACAACAGTCTTCTGTACCTCAACATGAGGCTGAACAACCTCTTGCACAACATTCTGCACCTCAACATGATGAACTGGTTGTTCTACGTTGACGTATTCCTTCTTTTCACCATGGCCAAGGTTCTGGTAACTGTACGAATGACCTCCTTGTTGTATAGGTTGTTGGACAACATGTTGCTCCAAAATAGGTTGCGGCACTACTACGTGTTGCTCAGCCTTGCCATGCTGAACTTTCCCAAAGGACTGGTAACTATAGGAATGACCAGGTTGGGTTTTATCAACTTTGATGACAGGTTGTTGGACGATTTGAAGTGTAGGTTCTTGCACTATTTGATGTGTGGGTTGTTCAACTTTCACGTATTGTTGATTATCAGAGTGGCCAGAAGATTGGTAACTATATGAATTAGCTGGTTCTACGATGGTTTGTTGAGTTGAAACGACTGGTACTTGGATGAATTCTTGCTTCGCTGCAGCATGGGCCTTATTGAAATGTTGGTAACTATAACCTCTCGATGGTTTTTGGATTTTTGTTTCCTCGAAAGGTATGCTTGGTTTTGGATAGTCATACCCCCCAGTGGATTGGACACCAAATACGCTATGAACAACCTCCTTCAATTGAGTCTTTTGAGGCTTCTCCTCAAATACAATACTTGGTTTTTCGTAGTGATAACCAGTTTGTTGGTGTTCAACTTTAGAATAAGATTGCCCATCGATAAAAGGCACCTTTGGTTTTTCATAGTAGTATCCAGTGCTGACCTCAGGTGCTGAAGTTGTTGTCGATACAAACTGATTGACGCCATGGTGGATATTGACTTCAGACGGAGAGTTAATCTTAACTTGCAGCTCTGGAACGTTAGCCACAACACCAGTGTGGTGCAAATCGACAGTACTTAGCAAAGGAACGGATGTTACTGTTGGGATACCAGTGCTTACAGCAATTGTTGATGGCGTTACTACTTCATGGTGACCATAGCCCTTCACAGCCGAAAAACCTCCACCAACAATGTTAACGTTCTGATCGGTCAGCAAGTTATTGCTCTGGGATGAATAAGCCGAACCACCATTCTGGTTGTTGACGTAAACTTGTTGGCCAGAATGATCAACGTTCTGGATGCCTTGCCCAAAACCACCAGAAGCAAACCCAAAACTGACTTGGTGATGACCTCCATCAGTGTTAGTATATTTTATTCCTTGTTGGCCATAGGCTTGAGAACCATGGTTGACCAAAGTAGAGCCTTCGTTTGAGAAGCCGTTGTTGATTTCATGAGCGTTTACAGCTAAATTAGCTTGACTTCCATGGCTTCCAATAACCACACCATTGCTTCCATACCCCTCATGAGATTGCGACCCACGGTTAGCGTTATAGTTGGCTTGTTGGCTTCCAAATTGGTAAGCTTCTCCAGAATTTGCTTGGGTATTAACACCATGATTTAAATTGACATCTTGAACTCCAATAACCACACCATTACTTCCATACCCCTGATGAGATTGCGACCCATGGTTAGAGTTATACTTGGCTTGTTGGCCTCCAAATTGGTAAGCTTCCCCAGAATTTCCTTGGCTATTAATACCATGTCTGATGTCGATATCTTCTCCTCCAATAAGGACACCATTGCTTCCATCGCCTTCTTGCGATTTCGAACCATGGTTGGAGTTATAATTAGCCTGACTTCCATGGCTTCCAAATTGGTAAGCTTCTCCAGTATTTCCTTGGGCATTTACACCATGATTGATGTTGACATCTTGTCCTCCAATCAACACACCATGTCCTTCTTGGGCTTGCAAACCATTATTAGAGTTTTGCCCAAAACTATACTTCGTAGAACCTCTATCAAACTGGTTTCCTTGACTTGCGTATTCGCCATTTGATCCAGAACCATGGTATTGGTATTTTGTGGATCCCCTGTTTGAAGCATCCAGTCCAGAAATATGACTACCATGTTGATAACCTGCAGCACCTTCAGCAGACCCTTGTTCAAGTAGAACTCCTTGGGTTCCAACCAATACACCTTGCTGGCCTTGCGTTCCAACTAATAATCCTGATCCCTGAAGTGTTGCACCATGACTTCCTTGATTGGATTGGTACTGGGAAGACGTAGCTCCACCTGAAGCATGATTCTGCCCAACTTCTTGAGACGAACCTCCAAATCCTTGAGTTTCAACCAAAATACCCGATCCTTGATGCGTTGTACCATGATTTCCTTGATGCGTTTGATATTGAGAAGACGTAGCTTCCCCTGAACCATGATTCTGTCCAAATCCTTGAGCTGAAGCACCAAATCCTTGAGATGACGCACCAGATACTTGAGATGAGGCTCCAACTCCGTGAGATGAAGCACCAGATCCTTGAGACGAATCACCAAATCCTTGCGATGAACCTCCAGATGCATGAGATGAAGTTCCAAATCCTTGAGAACCACTCAAAACTTGCTCCCTGCCACCGAATTGAAGACCATGTCCAAAGGAACCATGGCTTTGAGCACTACCTTGACCATTGCCTTGATTTCCATAATATCCTTGATTTGCACCATGATTTGCGAAGCTGCTGTATACCTTATTGATCGATTGGTCGATTTTGCCCGATACTCCGTTCAGAGCTACCGGTTGCAATGTTCCAATACCGTTAAAGTTGTCCAATGTGTAATATTGTCCTGTTGAAGCTTGACCATTACCTCCGAAGAATTGTACGGTACTCTGGTGAGCTCCTGAAGCGTGACCAGAACCGCATTGTGGTACTAACCACGGCCACTCGCAGAGTAAGCGTCCTTGGTCGAACACCAAACCGAATGGGCATCTAAATTCGTATGGTGTCATCACTCCCGATTCACCATGGTCCAAACATGCGAAAAACCATCTGCAGTTTTCTGGGTCGGCGTAGTAACCTAGAAGAAATAGGAAAGATGAGTTTAGCTGTTGGAACATGGAGGAAGGCTATGGGAAATTTAGTAAGGTGGTCAGAAAGTCGAATATATGAAGGAAGGTAATGGAAGGGCTTTAGAAAATGGTAAGAAGAAATAGGAAGGATGAGTTTGGGTGTTGGAAAATGAAGGAAGGCTATGGGAAATTGAGGAAGGTGGTCAAAAAGTCGACGATATGCAGGAAGGTTCAGGAAGGGCTTTAGAAAATGGTAAAAAACTAATGCCAAAAGCGTTTTTTACCTGGTTCTTGTGGACAAACGTATCGTTCCTTCGGAACTGGAGCTATTTCACTGCTGCCAGAGCAGGCTGACCCATCTGAAAGGCTTCCAGGCCATACACAGACCTCGACTTTGCTGTCAAAAGCTAATCCTGCAGGACAATCAAACTCGAAGACGTTGTATTCCTCTGAGAGTTGGTTGAATTTGACGCAGCGGTAGAATCGGTTGCAGGACCTTGGATGGACGAAGTACCCTTGCCTGGAGCACTCAAATTCAGTACGAGTATCCTGCCAGGATAAAAAAAAAACATTCAAACTTGTCCCAAAAGTACTATGAGATGGTTATTTTTGATTACCTGTCGAACTGTGTGGACTTTTCCTTCAACATCAACAATCCTCGTTATCCTGAACGGCGACAACTGAATGTTGGCGAACGGTTTTGCAGGAGATTCTAGTATTTCCCTTTCCAAGGAGTGCAAAACTGCACCTCTCGGTGCGCGGGCTTGCCTGGATAGTCCCGTGTATGCTGCGTCTAACAGGGAACCGCCACATTTCTTGCCGCCATCTTGGGATAGATCCTTCAAGGCCAAACCGGCCAAACCTCGAACCCTGGCGTACTTGGCTTTGATATCCATACTGGTTTGGTCGTCAAACGCTATCCATTCGTCCTTTCTGAAATTATAAATCAGAAAAAAAGGGGGTTAAATGGGTTAAAACGTCGGACCGGTAACCCGGGAGGTCTTGGTTCGAATCCCACAAGGGGTGGTATTTTTTTTTTAATTTAAAAAGCGGGTTTAATGTGTTTTATTGGGGTACTAACCGTATTTTAGGACATTATATGGTGAGAATTGTACAAAAAGCATTTTTAATTAATTTTTTGAGTTAAAAAAATTAAAAAAAGAGTGCGATGGCCGGGAATCGAACCCGGATCAACTGCTTGGAAGGCAACTATGCTGACCATTACACCACCATCGCAACTTGTTAAATTTACTCGTTATAAGCGGTCAAAACCATAGCGGTGCTCTATTTTGATTAAATAACAACCAAATAGTTATTATTCTTACCTGAAAATGTAAGGCCCGGCCTGATCTTGATCCCTCTCCAAGGTCCAGTCGGAATTCTTCATTTTATCGCAAAGTTCATCCCTGGTGATGGATCGGACTTCCAACGCAGGGCTACCAACTGCAGTGTGTTCCTCATTTTGCAATTTGAACTGGAAGGCTTGTACGGGTGCTGCTATAACTAACTTCGACAGTGGCGCCCCCAATCCGGTTACTAAATCAACAACGGTATCCTAGGAGAAATAAACAAAAACATTCGATGATTTTTTTGCTTAGTATTACGTCATAGCGCAATTAGAAAACCTATTAATTTTATTTGAGATCTAAGGTGAATAATTAGCACGTATTTTGCTCTACAGAGCAATTTTTATTCCTTTCAAAACGGATCTTGATAAAAAAGAAACACCTTTCGACTTTTTTTTCATGGTGGTATAATACGAAAACTATCTTTGGAGCATATTCTCAACGAAGGTGAAGGTTTTTCTTTTACACGTAGATTCAATCCTTGCTTATTATACGTAATAATAGTAATACATACTAGATAGACAATTATTTAAGGTTACGAAAATTAAAGCTTGTATGTGGTAATATTTCGCCTATATAAGGGGAATATGTGTCATAATTATGACTGTTTTAAAAGAACGAAACCATTCAACAAAACTGGGTTGGGCCCCCGATACACAGAGGCGTAAGTTTGCCCATGAAGTGATTGTACAATTAGTCTTTTGTGTTATATCTCACAAACGATGCAATTTTCCATATAGATAAATTGGCCTCAAACGTCTTAAAATCTTTAGGTTCATCGAATCTAATCATAAAATCATCAAAAAACACGTTTTTCTTCCGGTGATTTCAACTATCGATTAAGCGACAAACCCGCAAAAAATTAAATCTTTACGTGCGACAGCCGCTAGTGTGATGTAACTGGATAGGCAATGAACTTAAACTTCATGCTAGAGTACCAGTCTCGATTTTTCACTGCGGCTGCAGACGAAAAAAGTCTGGAATCAGCCATGCGTGCCATAATATGACCTACATTTGTCGTGCATGCCCCGCAATACCGGTATTTACTTTAAAAATAAACTCGTCCGAGACACTGTTGCAAAGAAGAAGGAGTTTGCATATGCCTAAAGGTCTTACGAACAAAAAAACACCGCGATTATCGGAGTAAAAATGAAAGTAAGGCGTTTTTTGCAATCAATTTAGTGCAAGTTTGTCTATCTTTGTGTGTAAACAACTTCCTGAACTTTCTCCTGCATGAAAGAGTTGAAAAAAATGAAATGGGTTCGGTTTTTGATGTATCGAACTGATTAAACGGATGTTAATTATGTAAAAGTGGCTTATATAATGGAATATTACGTCATATCGCTTCATGTATCAATGAGATAATGACATTAGAGTCAAATTATATATTGCTAAAAAAATCAGTTGTGTAAAGTGAGATTAACATTTTGAAAATACGTCAAATGTAGTTGAAAATACGTAAGATATAAACATTTAAAATCGATTGGAGAAATCGCACATGTGGGGTTACAAAACACGTTTCAAGTTCTCCAAATGCAGCTGGACAAAAAACTAGTTATTTTCTAGCTGTAAAATAAGTTCTCCGCCTAAATTTGTTGGAATATTTGAGCAAAATATATGCCCGTCAACACTCCGCAGAAAAGTACTTTTTTCCTACCGACAAGAAATTGATTTTGGCTTAGTGCGAGGTATTTAATATCTACGTTTCAGTTTCGACCAGAAAATAATACCTTGTTATGAAGTTTGTCCTGTAAAGGAATCAATGACGAATTAATTTATTGTTTGATAATAATAATTAACACGATTATTATTCAATTAATTTTGACGTTTATACAAAACATAACCTATCCAATCATGATCTTTAAATTGTATGTTTTATATTACGAACTAATCAAATGTCAGTACGTAATTATAAGACGATATGTAAAAACATGCGATTAACGCATTTTTTTGCGGTTATGTATCTTCTCAGAAAACCGATTGAGCTGTAATTATGGCCAGTTAAGCGAGAATTTGCGATTTATTCGCCGGAATTATGCGTATAAGAACATGGTTAACCTAGATTTTAGAATTTCAATAGCACCGTTGGCAGTGTTACCAATCTTTCGCGGTAAATCGGCGTGTAAAAATTAATATATCGCTTGCTGTAGTTGATAGGTATCATGATTAATTAATTTTGATGTGTATTGCCACACAGAATTTTGTCAATTGTTTGAAACGCGAACATATGAAGAGAAAATTGCGAACGGTTTACCGATGTAGTGTCACTTTTATTTCAACATAACGTATGATCTAGATTTTGTTTATAATTCCGTATTCTTCTAAATTGTAACAGGTTTCTTGTAACAACAATTACGGACATGATCTATAAAATACTGTAGGTAAACACAAACTTACGGCATTTTGCATGTCCCAAATTCCAGATAACCGACTTGGATGGAAAGTAATGTTTTTTGAAGCTCCGAGAAAAGCTGTTTGTAATATAAAGGCATCTGTATGCTTCGTTAGGCCCTTAAAATCGTAATATTTGGCCAGAAGGTCTGCCCTGGGTGGTACAGACACAACTGTGACTAAATCATTGCCCAGTTTTGACTTGGCAGTCGTTATAAAGTCTCCTATGTCCTCCTTTGAGTTGATTTTGTTGAGATTGACCTCCAAACCGTCAACTTTCGTGTCTTTCAAAAGTTGGACCAAACCCTAGAAAGAAAAAAAAACAAGGTAAAACACGTGAGACAAAAATGTGACTTCTTGGCGAGGAGATGCAAATATGAGTTAAGAAAATGTTTATTTATTTCGCTTATTATCGCTTTGCTTCATGAAAGAACCGTAATACAACAAATAAAAACATTGCCCATTACCCAATGAGTTTTGAACTCTAAAATTCGGTTTCAACTGAATAAAACATTTTACGCGAATACAAATCGGCATTTACAATGACTTTCACATTGAAACTTTATCCCTAGACACTCCAAAATATTCAATTCATTTGAATAATAGACCCAGTGAAAATGGGATTATCAGTATTTAGTGTACCTACTTTCACTCATTTAAATACGAAGAGAATAACTTGATTTATATATATAGATAGCAAAAATATCAGTCTAAACATATTGACTCATTTGATACTAACGCCAGCCATATCAAAAATCAAGGTGTGCCCAAGTCACCTCAGAAAATATGTTATTTTTCATGTTTTATGCAATTAATTATGCTGTATTTGGACCCCAGAGCGGTGTAAACATCCTCGTCGCAACGGCCTTGATCGATTTACCAGACCACCTTCATTTGCTTCATACTCATGCGAGTCACTTGCGCAAGCCTAAGATCCTGGCAACCCACTCAAAATTACCACTTGTAACACCATTGGCCTTTAATAACGCAATTAAATATATAATTTGCTATGAATCTATTAATAAAGTAACCTTAAATGTACTGCGAGACGTGACTATACGAGATTAAATGTCAATTACACATGTGGAATTCCGTTATTGATGTTTATTTGATCGTAGAAGAAATAGTTGTTGATGTACCGACATTGAGATGGCGCCACTAGGTTGTTATACGGAATCTCGGTGCACTTGCGCCAGAGCTTGGTTGATTTATATATATAGGCATTGGAGGACAGTATATGTCTTATAAACCAAGTGTTATATACAATTTTGTCAAGTTTGCGACAGTAATTTTACAGAAATTTCGAAAATTGACGGTTGTCATCTTACAATTGACAGTAGTTTTATCTTTAATAGTTAGTAGGCGAAAACTAAAAGCTACTAAAAGTTTAAAACACCGAAAGCAGTTTCGTTATGAGTTTTTAACGAACGCAAAGTAGAAAAATTTAATAATAATTTAGGTTATGTTATGCAATGACAGCTTATAATAGCAACTATAGTGGCGCCATCTATGGTCTAACGTCACGAGCTGTGAACTTTATAGAACTGTCAAGTATTCCGAATTTATTTATTCGCGATTTTGATATTATCATTAACGAATTAAGCTGAGTTTATCCTAAAAACAAGCTCTCAAAATTAAACAGACAACTAATCATCTCTCTTTTTATTGAACTTACTGTGGTTTACCTTATAGGTTATGTGCGAGTATTTTGACGTTTGGTTTGAGACTTAGCTATTTCGGTTGATTCCAGTACTGCCAACTTTAAGCTTGTAAACTTTATACGAGGTATGCTTGCGGAAAGACACGAATTTTTGGGAATTATGCAATAAATCTTCAATTCTTAAAAAATATTAACACAAAGTTGATCGAACTGACACCAATTGATAGCTTAGGGTTCCAGTAATACCATATTAAAATGTTTAGAATCATAGTTAACAGGAAAATTTGTAATTAATTTTAATCGCAAAACTAAAAAAAACCTTTTGTGCCCAGGCACATGACTTCATCATACTATATATAAAATTAATAGCTTATTTGCGTGAGATTCTATTTGATTGAGATCGATCGTGTCTGCACAGTGAATAATACGTATTACTTATGACAAAATCTGGCAAATTATTTAATTAAAAGATGCTTTAAACTCTGCTTTTTGGTCAATTTTGAAACCTTACGTGACATGATACTCTTCACATAGGGAGTTTATCGCGTTTAGAGTCCGTAAGAAGCTCTATCAAAATCGTCTATTAACAATTAAGACTATTTTAATATTCTATGGCGTCCGCTAATTTTGTTAGAGTCGCGTTTTTTTTTAGTTTCACCGCAAAACGGTCACGATTTCACAAATTTAGCTCTGGTACAAAGTTAATCCTTATAAAATTTTGCGGAAATAAGGTATACTCCACTTTTTTCTACAACAATCGCTTATACAAGATCTAGGTCGCATACTCTATCAAAATATGCGACAATTTTTAATGGTTACCCACGTGGTCTATAGCTTTTGTTTAGTGTTCTAAGCCTTAAGACAAGGAGTTAAATATATGGGCACGACACTGAAATACTTTCTTTGAGGTTGCACAACTTTCAATTGTTTCATTGATTAAAATTCTTGTTTGTCCGAACACCTGGTCGGTGTTTAATAAATTGTATCGAACTTTTTTGTGTTACGTCATCAAATTTAGTGCGATTATTTAACAATAATTTATAGTTATCAGAATAAATAAAATGTTTCAAACATTGCTTCGCGTGAATCAAAATGATTATAACCAAAATAACAATTCCTCAGTGCAATAAGTCATTTCTGTCGGTCAATACAGGTTATGAAACATGTTTTTAGTAATAATGAAGGAATTCTTATTGTGGGATATTTTGAGAAAACTTGTATACAGTAGTTTTTAGGTGCTAGACAAAAAAATTGGTGAGTACAGCCTGTAAAAGAGCACAAAAAATCTTACCTCGTTAAACTCGTGTACTGTGATCAATATCTTAACACCCTGTAGAGTCAGCCTCAATTTTTCGATTGATTTAACATCAGAATTAGGTGGCAAGATAACATGTGTGCATTTGCAGTTATTAATCTCTTCCAATTTTCCATAATAACAGAATAATTTTGAATTTGATTTGTTCGTTGGGCACTTTTCAGCCAATCCTGAAGCCAAGAATGCGAAAAGTAATAATCGCGTTAACAACATTTCTATTCGATTTTAATAGAAAAGGGTTCGAAAAGTCATTTGTTCTTCTTATTAATTCTTCTTATTAATTCTTCTTATTAATTTTTCTTATTAATTCTTCTTATTTGTTCTTGTAGGCACAGTTTTGGGTACTTTTAACACTTGTAGCACTGGTTGTTATTATTTCTAAGAGCGGTTCGCGGTTTTGTTTTTTGGTTGAGGTGACCGAATTCGTTGATGTTTGATGATAAACTGAACGATCTGAGTGCAGATGTGAGCATAGGTAGGGTTGGTCTCTTTTTTTGAAAGGGAATTTTTACCACTCCGCTTGAGCGCAAAACTTGACCAGTTGTGTTACGACATCATATCGATGTATGAGATCATGGATTACGAATATTGTTATAGCGTCATATGAAGTACCGGGAAAATACGTGTTACTAATTCTATATATGCAATTCCTTAGTCTGTTTTTGCGTCCACGTAAATATGTTTCCATGTTTCATGGAGTCTTCCATATATGAAAGTTGTAGGTTCTCGTTCGCTCTACCGGGTGATTCATTTTCGAGGCTCACCATGTGGATCTCGCTTATTAGTGGAGATAGACCCTATGTTCAAATTTGGCAAAGTTTCGTATTTTTGTGTTGATCAATTACCTGAAAAGAAATTTAAGCTACCATTTTTCATTTTGAAGATATCCGCAAAAACTAAAATGTTAAGATATCGCTTTTAATTTTTTATTCAAAACCAAGAGTAGCTAGACACTTGAAACAAAAACATTAGCTACTTTTTAACAAGGATTGCAGTGGTTTTTTACTTTTACTACTGCAGGTATCGGGACGAAACTTCATATTTAGAAGTTTCATGGCTAAACTTAGAGCTGAAAAGCTTTTGGTGCAAAAGGGTCCAAAGGAACTGGACGTTTCCTCTAAGCTTTTTTCACGCCATTTTCATAATTTCCTCAAAATGGGTAAATAAGAAATTAAAGTAGAGGAAATTCTGAATATTTTATATCTGCGACATTTTTTGGTAAAATTAATAGTCTAGCTGCAAGAGCAAATTCTAATTGATCGAGATCGGTCGCATCTGCATTGATATAATACTATATAGTGAGCCAGGATTTTCCAAATATTTTCAGTCTAATGACAGTACCGGTAGTGTCAATTGCTGATGTCTTGACAATATCTCACTGTATCTACTGTCAATAGTAAAAAGATCTCATATTGCGAACCGTGTACGGGACTTGCCTGACGGCGTCGGATAGGCAGCGTGTTCAGCGTGTCCAAAATGCATGTGTTTCTGGTTTGAGGAAGTATGATCATATATCGAATGGGCTGGACGACTTGAGGTGGTTGAACATGGATAACACTAGGGTGTTACATGCAGCAATATTATATCATAAGTTGCTATCCAAGAGGATCCCACAATACATCATGCGGAAGATACGCTGTAGAACGGATGTCCACAACCTTAATTTAAGATTCAAGGGTTTGTTTGCTTCACCTGCCCATCGCGCTGAGCTGTATAAACGGTCATTCTCTTACCAGGTCAGTCACATATACAATGGTATCAGGGAAGATATGAAAAAATTATTATTATATGCAATTATGTGTAATTAGACTCTAGAGTATTTTTTTGTTTGCTTTTGTTTTGATAAGTTCTCGAATTATTGTTATATTATTGGTACAATTATGTCTTAGTTCTAGTTTGAGTAAGGGGTTGAGTGGAAGAGCAAGGCAATTTGGAAACAAAAGTGTGCTGATCTCCGCCCTAAATATAAATATTATTTTGTTGCATTTAATATTGTTTTATGTTAATAAAGGAATTATTTATTTATTTAATTATTTATTTATCTGTCAAATCCTGGCTAACTTATTAATTTTATATATTGTATGTATCTTTAATTTGAAATAACATCAAAGATGGCGGCGTAACCATAGCCAACTTTTGTTTTTCTTATGGGCGCCATGTTGAATTGTGGCATTTTCCGATAGTCGTGTTTTTTCACATTTCCGCAATGTATAACATGTTGGCATTATAAAATATAATATAAATTAGGTACATAACAATTATCAATTTTCTTTAAAAGATGAATAACTCGATGTCTAGAAGGAAATAGCATATTAACATCTTTTTCCGTAAAGATCGTTCAATTAACATCCAAACAAAAAAAAACTGTAACAAAGATTCTATGCAAATAGAAAAATTACCATTTCTATGGCCAGTTTAGAGAGGAACTTCCTATAATCTGAATTTCTTCGTTTAGCAAGATGGTAACCTTGTCGAGAAATCGTGAATCTCCGGCTTGCGTCTTTTGTTTATTTTACTTTTCGCCACACACGATCAAAAACACCAATAAATTAATCAGTGTCGCCTCGTGAATTTTTACACCGTTAACACTATAGTGTGATCGCTCTTCGCCAAGTGTTTTATACTGATTAGAACTTTTACGACGACTTGCGACTCAAGTGTGTTGTCGGTAACCATAAAACAGATGCCAGAGGTCTCATACTTCCTAAATTTTGAAGTAAAAATGTCCGATGTGCGCTCAACGCCTAAAGTCCCCCCTGTTGAGCAAACAGACAACACTTCACCTTTCCCCCAAAACTGTTTCACGATAATTTTTTCATATCTTCCCTGAGACCATTGTATATGTGACTGACCTGGTAAGAGAATGACCGTTTATACAGCTGAGCGCGATGGGCAGGTGGAGCAAACAAACCCCTGAATCTTAAATTAATTACATTTTCTTAAAGCAAATGTTTAAGTTGTTTTATATTAACGAAATATTGCAATTTCAAGTATGTGTCGACTTAAAACGAACAAATTATGTTAAGAATCTGTGTGTAGATATCAAATTTAATTGTCGAACCAATCGCCATTAAGACAAATGACTTAGCAAGCCCAACCTATGCACTCGGCTCATGTTAAAATAATTAAACCTCATTGTTGTACCAACACACTCTACGATTCCGAACGAAATATTTCAACACTCCTACACCCCTTGTCTAAACTATTGGCCAATATTTCCAATTTAAAAATGATTTAAGCGAGTTCAAATTCGGATCAAGGTTCCTAAGGCCAAGATCGTATGCTCGCTCAATTTTTAAAAGGAGTGACAGACAATAGTCCGCCCGAATGTATCTAGATCGGTCATTCTTGCATTTTATCTGCCGATAGATCGAACATTAATTGAATATAGCGGTGTTTTTGTTCTGGTGCGCCAACCTGTCACAGATAAAAAACTCTATCTGCGTGAAGAATTTTGATTGGTTATGCGTCATAACTCGTAAACGAAGCAATTTTGTATATAGATAAATTAGCGCTAATCGTCTTAAAATTTATCGATCGACTAGATTCGATTATAAAATCTTATAAAAAGTAAAAATTTTCTTGGAGATTTCAACGATGGCGCAGACGACAAACCCGCGAAAATTGTTAAAATTGCTTAATACAGATAAATCGGTTGTGAAAACGTTGGATACGTAAGAATCACTTCCAGAAATCATAAATTCGTCGATTAGTGATAGAAATTTGGCGGTGTAGGCCCGAATATTTGCTCGTTAGATTAATGGTAAAGCGATATCTGGCCTATTTATTCGAGTGAAATAATAAATAATTTCTTCAAAAGGATTAGATAATTTACATAGACGTGGGTTTATCCCAGGTATTTTTTTATCGTACTTCGATATATAGACGCCTGTGCTTCGGCATGTCATGAAAGTGGTCAGATTACACGGCCCAGTTTTCAAATATTACCAGCGTGAGGTTGCGTAACCTTATACATGTATATACGTAAAGTCGTTTGTGTGTAACAACGGTCAGTTCGTTCGAAGTAATGTGAACGCCGGACTTTGCATTTTTTCAAGCCGATAAAGTATTTTGGCACTTTCACCTGCATATGTTTCATCGGTCACGAATGGAGATTGCCCAAAAAAACATTAAATTAACATGTTGCTTCTCTAATAACTAACAACATTACATTCTGTTCAACACTGATAAAAATCAGTGCGAATTTACACACGAAATTTACATTTTTGTAAGTAAACCTACTCAATTTGTCAGCAATTTTACCAACACTTTAGCAAAAATACCTAATATTATTAAAAATATAGTTACATTAATTAATTTTGAAACTTTTGACAGTATTCAGAACGTCAGCGGTTGCGAAACGTCAATTCAACACGCAAATCCATGGAGAATGCGATGAGGAGGAGAAACACGCGCACACGTACGCTATGTGAAACAATATTGAAACAACTTGGTGTTTCCATGGCGTTTACAAAGTCAATGTGTATTTCAAGTGCGGATTGCGGATAGCAATATTGTTATGCATTTTTCAAGAACCTTTCAAATGAGCCGCCATTTCTGTAATTTCGTCAAAATATTTAAATAACAAATTAAAGTAGAGGACATTTTGTATAATTTATGTCTATGACATTTTTTGGTAAAATTAATAGTTTAGCTGTAGGAGCAAATTCTATTTGATCGAGATCATGTCTGCATTAATATAGGATTTGCCAGATATTTTTATTCTGATGACAGTAGGTAGTGTTAAAGACTGATTTTTTGACAATACCTACTGTCAATATCTGTCAAATCCTGGCTAATTCGTTTTATTTTAATGCAAACACGATCGATCTCGATAGAATCTCATGCAGCTAAACTATTAATTTTATATATTGTATGATAAAATCATGTGCCTGGCCACATCAGATTTTTTTTGTTCGGATTGGTTCGGATTATCGACGCTCTACTGTATTTAATTTAACGCAAACACTAACCAATGTCAAAAATGCATTGTAAAAATGTAAATTAATACCACAAAACAAAATGCACACTACTGCACACATACCAATGTCAAAAATGTACTGACGCAAAACATGGCCTGTAGAAACAAAAATAGGAAAGTTACTGTGATCGCTTGTGTTTACCTACAGTATTTTATGGATAATCTCCGTAATTGTTGTTACAAGAAACCTGTTACAATTAAGAAGAATACGGAATTATAACCAAAATCTAGATCGTACGTTATGTTGAGATAAAAGTGACACTACATCGGTAAGCTGTTCGCAATTTTCTCTTCATATGTTCGCGTTTCAAAGAATTGAAAAATTCTGTGGGGCAATACACATCAAAATTAATTAATCATGATACCTATCAACTACAGCAAGCGATATATTAATTTTTACACGCCGATTTACCGCAAAAGATTGGTAACACTGCCAACGGTGCTATTGAAATTCTAAAATCTAGGTTAACCATGTTCTTATACGCATAATTCCGATGCATAAATCACAAATTCTCGCTTAACTGACCATAATTACAGCTCAATCAGTTTTCTGAGAAGATACATGACCGCAAAAAATGCGTTAATCGCATGTTTTTACATATCATCTTTATAATTACGTACTGACATTTGATTAGTTCATAATATAAAACATACAATTTAAAGATGATGATTAGATAGGTTAAGTTTTGTATAAACGTCAAAATTAATTGAATAATAACTGTATTAATTATTATTATCAAACAATAAATTAATTCGTCATTGATTCCTTTACAAGACAAACTTCATAACAAAGTATTATTTTCTGGTCGAAACTGAAACGTAGATATTAAATACCTCGCACTAAGCCAAAAAACAATTTCTTGTCGGTAGAAAAAAAGTACTTTTCTGCAGAGTATTGACGGGCATATATTTTGCTCGAACATTCCAACAAAATTAGGCGTAGAACTTATTTTACGGCTAGATAATAACTAGTTTTTTGCCCAGCTGCATTTCGAGAACTTAAAACGTGTTTTGTAACCCCACATGTGCGAATTCTCCAATCGATTTAAAATGTTTATATTTTACGTATTTTCAACTTTACATTTGACGTATTTTCAAAATGTTAATCTCACATTCCGCTTTGCTAATATTAATAGAATAAAATATAGGGCATAATACAACCGTTTTTTTTTATTTTGAATTGATTTCTTAATTAAATAAAAGCTCATATTCATTAATATATTGTTTTATGTTGCATAAGTGATTACAAAATTAAAATCAATTAACAAATTCAATGAAAAGGGATAATGTGTTGTAGATACAACTTAATTGCCAAAAAAATAATACTAATGAAAATTTACAATAAAATGCAGCATATATAGTACAGTTTTTTTAGTTAAACGGTCTATATAACGTATCCATAAGTATAACCCTTTAAAAACTTTTAAAAAACACCCTATTAGCATCTGTGCAACATTATGAATAGTACACATAGTAACACTAGCACAATAGGAACTTATAAACAGTAAATATGACATGATGTGGATGATTAAGAATGTTTAGAGGTGTGATTTTTCCGTTTGTTTAGCATTTAGTACCTGTTGAGTGGGAACTTCTGTTTAATTGGTTGTAAAATAATCGTTACAAGTAAGTTTTTATCTAAACAAAACCTAATGTTTTGGTGACGCACTTTACAAATCAAAAATTACTAACTTATACACACCTCCGGTTTACAAGAATTTAAAGAAAATATTTACGAAGCATTCTACATGCGATTTACATGGGGAAACAAATGAGATTATGTCTATTATAGGCCGCCTTTATATTCAACTTTTAGTTGTGTGTGTGACTGTATTACGAAATAGTAATATAAAATTTGCATATAAAATTAATTGAATTTGCTCAAAATTGGATCAGATCTTACCCAATAATATCTACTGTCGGTATTAATAATACCTACTTATCTAAATACATTTATGTATACCCGGATTTGCTCTTAATAATTTTTAACACCAATTCTAAACTGTCCCTAATGAGTTCTTGCGTAATTCCAAAGTAGTTTGTTGTGAACCAAAATGCTAATTATACAAACTTTAGTGTAATAGATTTGTTGTTCATTAAGCATTTTTTAGTTTACTTTTTACTTTATCATACGCAGTATGTAAAGTATTGTAATCGTGCCGAAAAAAAAAATTGAGATTTTAGCGGAAATAGGTCTTTTTGGGTCCCCTGAACATTTTTGACCAAGGTACAAAAAAATGTCTGTGTGTGTGTGTGTGTGTGTGTGTGTGTGTGTGTGTGTGTGTGTGTGTGTGTGTGTGTGTGTGTGTGTGTGTGTGTGTGTGTGTGTGTGTGTGTGTGTGTGTGTGTGTGTGTGTGTGTGTGTGTATGTGTGTGTGTGTGTATGTGTGTGTGTACCCGTTTTTTGTGGAGACGGTTCCGGGGAAACTACTAAAGGAATCGGGACGAAAGTTCATATTTAGAAGTTTCATTACTAAACTTAGAGCTGAAAAGCTTTTGGTTCAAAAGGGTCCAAAGGAACGGGCTATTTACTCCTAGCATTTTTCAACGATTTTGCAATTGAGCCGCTATTACTGTAATTTCGTCAAAATAGTTAAATAATAAATTAAAGAAGAGGAAATTTTGAATAATTTATGCCTATGACATTTTTTGGTAAAATTAATAGTTTAGCTGCAAGAGCAAATTCTATTTGATCGAGATCGGTCGCATCTGCATTGATATAGTAGCCAGGATTTTGACAAATATTTATTTGTGCTGTCACCACAGAAATTTCTATGGCTGTCACACTCGAAAACAGCTGATTCCTTCAGAGGTTGGGGAGCCGCTATGGAACGTGGCCGCTCTAGTGCGGAAAGTATAAAATTCAAATAAAATAAGATCAAAAATTTGATTGTTTGTTGATAAGAAATATCAACCCGTTGTTATATCTAATTGTAAAAACGATAAATTAATAAAATTGTAAATAAAGTATAGCGATGAGTGTAGTTATATTTTAGTATGTTGGTACGGATGTGACATGAACGAATATAAATCTGTCAGAATTTGAATTAGCTGTTTAAACTTGACGTTTCGTAGAAGTGGTATCAACCTAACATTTCCTGTACAGAAATATAACGCAAAAATATAGCGCCGCGTCACCGCTCGTCGCGCTATTCCGTACTTTCGGCACTTGTGAGATAAATAACTATTATTCTGACAGTAGGTAGTGTCAAATGCTGATGCTTTGACATTACTTACTATTGATACTATTGACTATCAAAATATCTGTCAAATCCTGTCTAACTAGTTTAATTTTAATGCAGACACGATTTATCTCAATCAAATAGATTCACATGCAGCTAAACTATTAATTTTATATTTTGTATGATAAAGTCATGTGCCTGGCCACATCAGATTTTTTCTTTATATATTTATACTTATAACTTTATACTTATGACTTAAGAATTTGTTCTTTTATATCAAAAGGTTGGGCAGTTAATCAGCTCACATTCTTGGGTTAAGCATTCGCCTACTTCTTTTAAAACATTAACATAATATTATGAAAGCAATAATATTTTACACGGAAAATGTCAAAATTCAACATGGCGCCATAATAAAAACAAAAAAGTTGGCCATGGTTACGCCGCCATCTTTGATTTTATTTGAAATTAAAAAATCTGATGTGGCCAGGCACATGACTTTATCACACAATATATAAAATTAATAGTTTAGCTGCATGAGATTCTATCGAGATCGATCGTGTTTGCATTAAAATAAAACGAATTAGCCAGGATTTGACAGATATTGACAGTAGGTATTGTCAAAAAATCAGCCTTTAACACTACCTACTGTCATTAGAATAAAAATATCTGGCAAATCCTATATTAATGCAGACACGATCTCGATCAAATAGAATTTGCTCCTACAGCTAAACTATTAATTTTACGAAAAAATGTCATAGACATAAATTATACAAAATTTCCTCTACTTTAATTTATTATTTAACTATTTTGACGAAATTACGGAAACGGCGGTTCATTTGCAAAATCCTTGAAAAACGCATAACAACATTGCTATCCGCACTCGAAATACACATTGACTTTGTAAACACCATGGAAACACCAAGCTGTTTCAATATTGTTTCACATAGCGTACGTGCGCGCGTGTTTCTCCTCCTCATCGCATTCTCCGTGCGTTTGCGTGTTGAATTGACATTTCGCAACCGCTGACGTTCTGAATACTGCCAAAAGTTGCCTCGAAGTTGAATCACCCGGTATATTAGGTTGTTTTATATTAAAGAGAAACAAATTATATTAAAGAGAAAAAAATTATATTAAAAATGTTATTTTCTTATCATTTCTCTGCGTGTATTTGCTATCAAAAGCGCCAAAAAGTAACAATGCTAATATCGTATACCTGTCCGTACAAAAATGATAATCTCGAATAATAAATCGGTCTCAAATTTCGCTTACTGGTTTCCGTGGGCGGTAGGCTCAGTCTGTAGCAAACTTTCTTTTTCACTTGTCGAAATTGGGCACCTGGGGCCTTCTCTGAATTTAATAAAACATTCCTGCGATGGGCGTGTCAATTCTTCGGACTTACATAACACCATTGGTATACAGACCAACTTCCTCAACGGTAAAAAAAGAACGAAAAAAAGTAATATCCGACCTCTCACAGCTATAACCCAATTAACATACCATAATGAAGACATATTACGTAATTTGTTAATAAAATAATGCGGTTTATAGCGCGCTTTAGGAAGTGTTAATGTCTAATGTCAGTTTAAGATCATTCGAGAGAACATGGAGACTGTTTGGAGTCAATAGATTTAAAATTAGCAATGTTTGCAGATTCTGGGAGTTGGCAACAGTGATTCTTCGAAAACAATATAGAGATTTAGCGCTATTAGAGACAGCAAACACGGTTGGTTGTTTTGAAAATATGTGTACACCTATCAAAATTCATTTAATGCTATTCATTTAAGCGGTAATGAATGAAATAAATAGTACGAAAACAAAAACAGTAACCTGGTGTTTTTTTTTTTAACTGATAACAGGTAAAATAATAGATGACAAACTTATAAGAATTAGATTATTTAAATAACAAAAACATGCTAAGAGATTATGTAAATCGATTTTTTGTTATAAACAATAATAGAAATGGTATAATAAAGAAGATTTTGCTAGTACTAGATATAATTCGATATGGAGACAAGTATGAACCTTTTCAACTTGCTTAAGACTTTTTAGTTAGATTACCCTCAACAGCAGGAAAACAAACATAAACGTAAAAATAAAGAAATTTCTGGCGGATTTCTTTACCTGGGTTCAGTCAGGTACTACAGAATATAAAATTAGTAAATAGGTAATAAAATACAGCGAAACAGTTTCTTTCAGTTTAAGGATTTTACCATAAACTAAAAAATGTAATATTTTGGTACGAAGCATCTCGAGTTTGTGATGATCTGTGACAGAGGTAATATGGTCACTTTTGACATTTCTTCATCGCACAATTATCGCTTTTTTTAGTGGAAAAGTTTTGTCAGAAAGGACACTTAGATACAAAAATCTATAATGTATGGTTGGGCCATTTGAACTGTATTTGAGAAAACCGAAAAACGTACAAGTATCTAAAATTATTTTTTTATGACAAGAAATTGAATATTTATCCAATTTTATCTTAAAGAAGAAATCAAAAATACGCGTTACTATAGCATGTTACACGCATGTTTAAAATAATTTTATCGTTCATGCAGAGTATTGGTCCCAAGACATCACCGTGGAGTATTTTATATTGCAGTATTTTCCCGGTTTACCACAAAACTGTATCTCATAACCGTTTTTGTAACTTGTTATTGATATAATACGCAGAATATGACATCTATTAGAATATTACATAAACGATTGTCTGGAAATTTTAATCATTAAGAAATTCCCATCCATACCTCAACATTTCTACTATAAAAACTGAACCCATAACCACAATAACTGTGGATTTTAATAGCTTTTTGTCATTCTTGAGCTGGCAAGTTTATGCTCCCATTGTTTTGCCTAAAGTTGCATACGATAAAAAGTGCCAAACGACGTAGCTACTCGGTCGGTAACACAAAAAAAAAAACAGATGCTAGCTGTAACAATTAGTGCTAAATTGTTTGTTAGAACAGTGGTCAATGCATTATAGCCGTATAGTGCGAATTGCAAAAATACATACGAGTATAGGGAACTTGTTTGTCCAAATTGTTAAAAAGGCCCGACCAGAGAAAAAGTGGGGGGGAATCGCCGATTCTATTTACTCAAGATCGTCTTATATATTCCAGGGAAACGGGACGAAATGGACCACATAGCACCATAATCATCACATAGATAGATAGTGTAGAGTTAAGCAACATACAGTGATAGTGAAAATAGTCAAATTACAACATGTTGATCACGTGGGAAATTGTTAAAAATTATCTGACACACGAAGAAAAGAAGATCGAAATTCGACACAAGTTTAGGCAGATCTTTCCTGTGTTATGTGGTAAGTTCAAAACTTTAATCCTATGATCATGTTTCCTCCAGAATATAACCTAAAAGTTTAACTGATCTTGATAATTGAGCGTTATGCTAAAAGTCGATCTTTTCCTTATAAGGTAGCAATTCTTTTAGCTTTTACAACGCTAAACGAACTTACATTATGTACGTTTGGTTGCATATGCAGTCTACGACTTTTTTCCCTACTCGTCAACATATAACTCATCTTTTCTTTTTATTTCCAGGTTACTTAATCCCAGTATCCTTTGGAATGATGCTAGGTTGGCCATCGTTGGCCTACCCATACCTTCTCCAATGGGACATATCACCAATACCAATAACATTAGACCAAACATCACTAATAGCCGGCTTTCTACTGGAAGGCAACTCAATAGGCACCTTATTCTCAACGTGTAAACTATTCAGTAGCAAAACGGGTGTCTTCCTAAGCGTCTGCTTGCAATTCTTCGGCTGGTGCGTCATGTTCGGAGCCAACGACATCTTCGGATTATTGGTAGCCAGGTCGACAGTTGGTTTCGGAAACGGTTATGGCACAGGCCAATTGAAGAGATACATCAAGGAGACGTGTGAACCACAGTTAGCAGAAAAACTGATGCATTACATGCCTTTGGGGATAAACATCGGGATTATCATCATCTACAGCTTTGGAGCTTTCGTCCCGTTCAGAATGATGGCGATTTTCTCTTTGATTATCCCAGGTTTGGCCATATTCACGTTTGGGTTGATCCCGAAAAAAGAATATTACTACAGCGAGAAAAAAGCTGTTATAACTAAGAATGTCCTGCAGAATGTGGTGACTTTAGACCTAGCAAAGGTTCAAAAGAGTTTAAATGACGTAAAAGCTGACGAAGCACCTGTCAAACAAGTCAGCGCTTGGCAATGCGTTAAAGATACAAGAAACAGGAATGGTTTACTACTGATATTGTTGATTGTTTTCGTACAACAGTACACAGGGGGTCCCGCCAACATAGTATACTCCCAAATTATATTCACGGCTACACACAACCCCTACCCAAAGATCTGCAGCATAATCTACGCGATCTACTTCTTTATAATGACAGCACTAGCTCTGAAGTTCGTCAAAAAATTCCCTAGGAAAGCAAACCTCTTACTCAGTTGTGGAATGTCAGTTTTTATCATTGGAATTATGGCTTTATACTTCCATTTAAAACACGAATTACTGCAGATGAGTCAATATTTTACATGGGCACCACTCTTCATCTTATGTCTGTTTAACACCTTCCACACCTTTGGACTTGGCACCTTACCATTCTACATGATTTACGAAAAAATACCAAAGCGTGGGAGAAACGTCGCTGCTAAATTCCAGGTCATACACTTCTCCATGTCAGCTGTGATATCCACAAAAATATTTCAAGTTTTATTCGATAGATTTGACATGACGATAGCTTACGCCTTTTTTGTCGCTGTAGCTATTTTCGGGTTTGTCGTTACTTATTTCTTCATGGACAACTACAATCCGGAAGATGAAATCAAACAGAATAAAGAAATCGAGAAAATGTCGGTCTGTGAGAAGATAGAAGAAATAGTTGTGAATAAAACAGAAATCAGTAAGTTGTAGGTTAGGTATGTTTTGCTCCATAGGAAATTGTATTTATTTGTGTTTAGTTATATAGCTAGCTAATCTTGTATATAATTATAGTAATTACAATGTAATTTTTTGTACATACGACAAATAGAAAATATATTATTTTCAATTCTTACACCTATCTGTTTTTATTTCCATACCCTTAGTGTCAAATTTTTCCTACAGTTGTTGCGGTTACGCAGCATTTAAAAAGTATGCTCCTCCATATTCCTGGATGTGGCAAAAGCCTTCGACAAAGTTTGGCACGAAGGTCTACTCTATAAGCTGGATCGGCTACTACCCTTCTAGTATAGCAAACTATTACGATCATATCTTTCTGACAGATACTTCCGCATAAAGCAAGATAATGACTACTCAACCCTCAAATGTATTAAAGCTGGAGTACCACAAGGTGGTGTACTTGACCCAATTCTTTACCTTCTATATACACATGATCTTCCGCAACCAGATGGTGTTACCGTTGCCACGTTTGCTGATGACACTGCTATAATGGCAGTAGATACAAATATTGAAGGTGCAACACTAAAACTGCAAAATGCTGTCAACGATATTAGTGATTGGATGCAACGATGGCTAATTATATTGAACGAAACCAAATCCGTTCACATAAATTTTTACCAACAAGCGAATACGATACGTTCCAGTTACAATAAATTTCACCACCGTACCCAACTCGAACACGGCAAAATACCTCGGTATGACGCTAGACACCAAGCTCCGCTGGAAAGCACATGTTAAAAAGAAACGAGAAGAATTGGGCATAAGATACAAAAAAATTTACTGGCTTATTGGTAGGAAGTCGTCTTTGTCAACATATAATATGGTATCCAACTGTGGGGCTGCACTAAGCCAAGCAATATGACCATCATTCAACGCTTCCAAAATAAGGTGCTAAGAAACATCGTGGGTGCACCGTGGTATATTAGAAACAGAAATCTCCACAGGGATCTTGAGATGGAATTAGTAACGAACGAAATTGGAAAGTTTGCAGAGAATCATCAGAACAGACTTCTCCAGAATGTCGAGGCAATCCAGCTTCTTGACAATTGTGACAGTGTGGGAAGACTCAAAAGAACCAAACCTTTTGAGTTAGTGAAGTGATGTTAAAAAAGCAGAGCAAAGTGTTATGTGAGTGATAGCTGATAGGTGAACAAAGCAGAGCAACGCGCAGTGTGTGAAGTTTAAAGCGTCAGCATCCAAATTAAACTTAAGTTACACCAATGGGGAACACTTAATATCGAACACTTTTTATACGTAGCAATTTAGGTTAGATTAATATAGCTAGATAGTCATCAGACTAGGTGTTATACACCTGTGGGGTGCTGTTAATTAATTTTAAAAAAAAGTTATTGCGGTTAAGGAATTTTTGTTACATTTTGTTTTCATTTTTTACACGAATCCTTTTTTCTATTACCATATGTTTAGTGTCATATTTCGACAACAGATGTCGCAATTAAAGATGCAAATCGCGCCAGCTGTCAAACCTAAGCGGACTGCTAAGTCAGAGTCTGCCGAAAGCGCGACAAATTATTCAAAATTGACACTCAATCTCTCCGCGGATTTGCATATAATTTGCGACTCCTAGCCTCAAAATTGGATAATAAATAATCTTAATGTGTTGTATACATTAGCATAATGCGCGATTGTTATTGTATTACGTTGTATTACGCACGTTACGCAGCATTTTTCAGGTTAGGCCGGGTTTTAGTTGGGTAATATTATTTTAGCAATTCGTTTATTGATTTTTACTTTATCATACGCAGTATGATGTAAAGCTTTTGGTTCAAAACGGTCCAAAGGAACTGGCTATTTACTCTTAGCATTTTTCAACGATTTTGCAAATGAGCCGCCATTTCTGTAATTTCGTCAAAATAGATAAATAATAAATTAAAGCAGAGGAAATTTTGTATAATTTATGTCTATAACATTTTTTGGTAAAATTAATAGTTTAGCTGCAGGAGCAAATTCTATTTGATCGATATCGTGTCTGCATTAATAGTAGGTAGCCAGGATATTTTGAAACTTTTGACAGTATTCAGAACGTCAGCGGTTGCGAAACGTCAATTCAACACGCAAATGCATGGAGAACATCACATTCTACGTTGTGGTGCTTTTGATAGCAAATACACGGAGAGAAATGTTAAGAAAATAACATTCTTAATATAAATTGTTTCTGTTTAATATAAAACAACCTAATATACCGGGTGATTCAACTTCGAGGCAACTTTTGACAGTATTCAGAACGTCAGCGGTTGCGAAACGTCAATTCAACACGCAAATGCATGGAGAATGCGATGAGGAGGAGAAACACGCGCGCACGTACGCTATGTGAAACAATATTGAAACAGCTTGGTGTTTCCATGGTGTTTACAAAGTCAATGTGTATTTCAAGTGCGGATTGCGGTTAGCAATATTGTTATGCATTTTTCAAGGATTTTGCAAATGAGCCGCCATTTCTGTAATTTCGTCAAAATAGTTAAATAATAAATTAAAGTAGAGGAAATTTTGTATAATTTATGTCTATGACATTTTTTGGTAAAAATAATAGTTTAGCTGTAGGAGCAAATTCTATTTGATCGAGATCGTGTCTGCATTAATATAGGATTTGCTAGATATTTTTATTCTAGTGACAGTAGGTAGTGTTAAAGGCTGAGTTTTTGACAATATCTATCAATATATTTTTGTCAATATCAGTCAAATCCTGGCTAATTCGTTTTATTTTAATGCAAACACGATCGATCTCGATCAAACAGAAACTCATGCAGCTAAACTATTAATTTTATGTATTGTATGATAAAGTCATGTGCCTGGCCACATCAGATTTTTTATTATTCACTACGGCGGGGGCTAGTTATTTTACATCATATATTTATATTATTTCATGTGAAGGAACTGTTAATAGTTCACAAAATAATTGACTTGATGACACGGTGTTTAAAAAAAAATGATCCACGATCTTGACATTTCAAAATGGAGGCTGGAAACTCAAACTGAAAGAGAAGGTTCACTAATTACGTGGTTTACAAATATGATTACGCTCCGTTTAATTTGGTGCGATAAATGTGTTCCACAGTTATAATTAGAACTCTATGTATTGCAGCTTATAGCTTAGTCAAAATAATTTCCATTTCGTCTTACTTTGCTACTTACTAGTAGGTTTCAATTTAAATGATTATATTGTGCTACTGTACTTGTAAATTTATTTCACGGTTGTCATTTATGAACTAAACACAGAAGTGGGATTTTTTATACTTTGCGTTCGTTATAAACTCATAACGAAACCGCTTTCGGTGTCTATTAGCTTCCAATTTAATCCGATAGATGTCGTTAAACGAACAAAATACAATCTTGCACTTCTGGCTTGTTATCAAGAACTGCGAAGAATTTTGAACTATCTATTTTGAACTAGCGCCATGCGTCAAGGAAAGTCTAAGGTTCGACCGTCCAACAACAAAAATAAACCGTTAAATATAAATCTCTATTTACTTATACAAATTCTTCCATACTTTGTTCCACCGATACTTTGTTCACCCTGTATAGGTATTACTAAGTATTACGTTTATATTCGCAAATGAGTATGACACAAACTGGTTTTATTTTGCTATACCGACCAATATTTACGGCATATCGTAAAACTGACCTAGCGACTTACGGTTACACTTTTAATTTCGGTTCTTTCTTTTTTTTGGCGTTTAATGTCATCAAGTATCGACCTTGCGGGATAAAAAGCGGCCCAAGCAGGATATATTGAAGTAGATCAGTGGATCAGAAGTTTCGACACAAATAACTTGGGCAAATGTAATAGAATGTAGGTACAGCGATATATAGTGCATACAATATACCGGTCAAGGCTTTTATTTGTCACTTTGTGACTAAAAAAATCAATTATTGATTGTAAACTAACGTGTGAATAGTGAATATTAATGAAAAGTGCAAAATATGGCCACGCTTTTAGCAGTTTATAATAATAATAAGTACCTATCCAGTGGCGTAGCTACTTTACACAGAAAGAAATGTAAAAACAACTTAAATATTTGCTTTAAAAATGTCATTGTTTTGATTTAAGAAAGTTTGACAGTTCGTTGAAATAAAGACTTTATTATTTGAACGAACTGTCATCATTATACAACGCTGGTGTCAAAGTCTGTCAAAACCTACGTGGACTTCATGCTCGCGATTTATATCCTTAGTTATGTGGTCGTCAAATAATATGCTATTAATTAGCTGATGCCAGGCTTAATGAGCCAAACGCAATAATAAAATAGAAAAATCTACACTCACCAAGAATGTCGCGGTTGCAAATCATGATAATCCCATTCCGTACGGTATTTTTCACATTATCACTACGATTAACACACCAAAAGTCACATATTTAACACAATAATCGCGACAACAGAAAAATTAACGTCTAATTTGACAGATAGCACCGCGGCCATATTGCATACCATATTGAAAATCATTAAAATTTCTACTTTACCGATCGAGGCGTAACGACAACCGTATGCCTTTTAATTTGTATCATCTTCTTTAAATATTCCATTATTACTTTTATTATCAGTGTATTTTAAGTATTTACCAGAGTAGGTATATATTTTGTTGTTCGTATTATTTATAATTTGTGTTAAAAAAAGTTTAGGTCCGCCACTGGGTATCAGAAATTCGCTTTTGAAATTATGTAAAATCAAACCCAACAAGGTTGTCTGGTAAATACTTTCATTTCATCTCTTAAAATGCGTGGGTGGTACAAAGAATACCAAGTGACTCACATATTTAAGACAGTTATTCAAGTAAGTACCAAGATAAACTTGAAAAACCAAGGCAAAATAAGTTTCAAATACATAAAAAAGATTTGCCATGCTATTCATATTAATTATAGCAGATCCAATTAAAATTATTTCCTTTTTTGTTAAGCCAAATCCATGCCACAGACATTTTCGTAGAACGAACGTTGCTAATTTCTACAGACGTTGATTTAAAAGCCATTCAGATTTGCTATTGCAAAATCGCAACAGATAACGATCTATAATACACTTATATCTATACATTATATGGTTTTGATGAATGCCTCTAGTGATCTGGAGCAGCTGCTTTCAACTGAACACTTTATGTAGCCGTTGAAAGCAATAAATTACAATTCTTTCAATTGTGTTGTGTCCGCAGCTTAAAAATTACTTTTGCAAAAGTGAAGGGGGTTTCCGTTTGCCAAATTTAATCCTAATTGATCATTAATTATCTCTGGGATGTATTTTTTGCAAATTGTACTAGTTTTACCATATGAAAAAGCAAAAAAATACCAATAAGATATGCAACAGTGAGCTCGTTCTTTTCTTTTTAATAATTTGGAAACGCTAATTCTTACTTTAACGTTGCATAGACATTTTTTGTGGAGAATTAGAAGATCTACAAGTTTTATAATAGCGTCCATTGTCATCAGATCAATAGAAAGCATGATATTGTTTAAAAACCAGAAAGTGAACAGTCTTTTATTCTACAATTTGACTAGGCTATACACTTTATACACAAAAGCAACTTGAATAATTGAAAATGTTGGCTCTCTAAATACTTGGCGCCTTCTATTCAGACAAAAAACGATTCTAAAATTAAACCAGCCATGAAGGTTGTTGGCTAACCCAGTATTATGAATGAGCACCTCTAAAAAAATAAGAATTTAATAATGTCGCAAGCGCCTGCATCATTCGTAGTTATGCAACCGAATATACACATGCGTATGGAGGAATGCCTAAAAGCGTCAAACAAGCCGCGCATTTGTCGAAAAATCAATAAATTCAAAGGTGTAATAATTAAAAAAATCGAAAAAATTGACATTTCCGGGTTCGCGACGTCAAATAAATTGTATACGTTGTCTAAAGGCACCACAAAAAACTCCCGCACGCGCAAGAAAATAACTCTTTTATATCACGAAAACGTACGAAAACAGTTCCTTATCAGTTTCTGCATTTTTTGAGCAGCGAAACCAGCGAATTAACGCAAAATTCTTGGCGATATCGACGAGGCAAGTTTATTATGTATTTTGAAGTACGCGCGCGCGCATAACAGCTGTGAATACGAAGCAGTGCAAGATTACCAGAGATACAGAATACGCACGGCTCCAAAAAGGATTTACATTCTGGAATTTGTTAGTTTATGCGATCATGGCGCACTGTATGAGAGTTTTACATCGCCAGGTATGTACCAAAAGCACACAGACCGATTTATAACAAAAAATATAACGTATAATCACCAAAAATCGCAAAAATATGCGGTGTTTTACCAATCTAACCAAAAAATACCAAAAAAATGGCGTAAAAACGCAATTTTTGAGGCATAAACTGTTACGTAACGGTCAAATTCACATAATCGTATTTTTTTAGGGTGGCAAGGTGGTTTTAGCTGATATCCAAGCGAGATGTTTCCATATTTCTCCGTTATCTGCAGCAGCCGCAAGGGTTGCGATGAGCAAATTCGACCCCGAAGCGAGTTTGCCGTACGAAAGACTACAGAAGAATCTTGACGTAGTCAAGAAACGCCTCAATAGGCCCATGACGCTGTCCGAGAAAATTTTATATTCGCATTTGGACGACCCGCAAAGTCAGGTGAGTCGAAATTTTACGTTTTTAGCGTTGAAATCGCAATGTTTATCGTTGTGTATGCGTTGATAACCTTTGACTTGCCCGGTGCATAGTTTCTTGTTGTTTTCGAGCGATGTTTGGAGTTTGAGACCGGATTTTTTGCTTGCAGTTCGATTATGTAATCTCAGATTGAGGTTATGTTGTCTAGATTCGGTATTGTGTGGTATTTTATTGTTTTAAAATCAAATATTGTTGGATTTTTTTTACTAGAATTTTGGTTTATTATTAATTTTACCTCCCTAGTCACATGATAGAATTTATGGAAAAAGTGTTTCTATTATACAGGGTTGTATCAAAATTATGTCACAAATGCCCGGTAGTAATTTAGACAATTAAATTAATTAAAACAAATCTATTGTCTTATAAGCTGATAACTAATTCGAACATTTGTATTACAATAATATCAAAGTAACGCTGATTTAGTACTTATTCCAATAATCTTAATGTATTTATTAATATACAAGTATCAGATAAAAAAACAGATTAATACGTTTTATACAAATACGTTGTTATCTCTTTGTTTCAAGTTACCGTATAAATTAGATTTGTAAAAGCTTTTTATCTTGCCTAACAATGTTTTCCATTGTCATTTGTATGAATAAATGTAATATATAGCAACTTTTTTAATACTGATTTTCGACAGTACAAATTATATGCGCAATAAATGAAATAATTTTTTTATGTAACAAATGTACATTTATTTAATGCACTATATTTAATATTTTACTGCTTAAAGTATTTATTTTAATGCAGATATCTATTTAACGCACCCAAAAAAAATATTGTTTTATATGCGGATAACTAATTTGAAAATTTGTATTACAATAATAATAACAATACTTATTCCGATAAGCTAAACATATTTAATTTTGTAACTATATCAGATAAAAAAGATTAGTGCGTTTATTCAAATATATTGTTATAGTAGCAAATTATTATATTTTTTTTGTTTTTCTACGAATATACGATAAATACCGTATTAGTAATAATTTTTTTTGCTCAGGATATCCAACGTGGCATCTCGTATTTGAGGTTACGTCCCGACAGAGTCGCCATGCAAGATGCAACTGCGCAAATGGCCATGCTACAGTTCATTTCGAGCGGTTTAAAACGCGTCGCCGTTCCCAGCACGATTCACTGCGATCATTTAATCGAAGCGCAAGTTGGCGGAGAAAAGGATTTAGCGCGCGCCATCGACCTCAACAAGGAGGTCTACAACTTTTTGAGTACCGCTGGCAGCAAATACGGTGTTGGTTTCTGGAAACCAGGCTCAGGTATAAAAAAATTTGATTCAGTACTTTTGCGATGAATTGAACATCAATTTTAAATAAAAAAATAAATTAAAAATTACAGCCACAACCTGGATTTGAACCGGAGACGTTCGCGTTGCTTGCACAACGCTTCACAATCGAGCTATTATTTTTAATTTATTTAAAATTTACTTCTTGTAAAACTTTTTCAGCTAAAATAAAATATGTATTCTTATTATTTTTGGGTTTTAGGTATTATCCATCAGATTATTTTGGAGAACTACGCTTTCCCTGGTCTTTTGATGATCGGTACTGACTCGCATACCCCTAACGGAGGTGGCCTTGGAGGCTTGTGTATTGGAGTGGGAGGTGCTGACGCTGTCGACGTAATGGCTAGCATACCGTGGGAGTTGAAGTGTCCCAAAGTTATCGGTGTCAAACTCTCAGGTATTGTTGTCTTGGATTCATAATTTTTTCTCGGAAATATGTGGTGGTTTGTGCAACAACTGTTGCTTTTATATTATTCATTAGATTATCAAGAATAATTATTGTTAGGTTCATGATTATCAAGTAATTATTTACGTAGTTATGAATTTTTTGGTGTGTCGATAGCGTTTGTGAAATTGTCTCTCGGTTTTTGTGATTTTTCTCTGAAATATGTGGTGGTTTAATCCCCTACTATTGGTTCTTTATTATTCATTAGATTGTTAAGAATAATTATTATTAGTTTCATGATTATCAAGTAATTATTTAGGTAGTTATGAATTTTTTTGGGGTTTTGTGATTTTTTCTCTGAAATATGTGGTGGTTTAATACCCTACTATTGCTTCTTTATTATTCATTAGATTGTATAGAATAATTATTATTAGTTTCATGATTATCAAGTAATTATATTGTTGGAACGAAAACCGTAATTGAACCGAAAAAATTATCGTTTTTTATTTTGGTTCGAAGGAATATACACAATGTGCAAAAAAAAACAGTACAAATTTTTAAAAACTTGTATTTCCAATAACATTTAGTCAATTCATGAAGATTGAAATCATACCATATTCGCAATAACAGAACGTTTCAATCCAAAGTTATGTTGCTTTATGTTTGGGTATGCAAAATTTCTGACAATATCGGGTCAATTTAATGTGAAATGAATGGTGTAATAAAGTTAGTAGGTAATGACGTTTGTTTTGTTTTGGTCAAAACTGACAGCGGAGATTTTATATTATCGTATACAGGTGATTTCTTTTGTATACAGTGTGAAATTTTGAAACATTGTTTTTTTTGCTGTTTTTTTTTTTCTATTTAACCCAAAAAACATAGTATGTTTATAACAGGTTTACATATAATATATTATATACATAGGCAAAGTAGTGTAGCAAATAACGATAGAAGTGGAATTGCGAATAGGTTTTCAATCCTCACAACATAAGCAATTAGATTTTCAAAGAAATGCTTGCTTGAATTTACTTAAAATCTTTTTTTGTACCGTTTTATGCCCTAAATAGGTAGTAAAGAATTTTTTTTGGTTTGTTGATTCTCTCGGCGTTGTAATTTTTTTTCTTAAATATGTGGTGGTTTAATCCATGACTATTGCTTTTATATTATCCATTAGATGGTCAAGAATAATTATTGTTAGTTTCATGATTATCGACCAATTATTTTGGTACTTATGAATTTTTTTCATATGTCGATATCCTTCATTAAATTTTCACTCGGCTTCGTAATTTTTTTTCTCGGAAATATGTGGTGCATGAAGAATTCTTTAAAAACGTTCAATCGTCATACAATTTTCGACGTTCCAGGCAAACTCTCCGGCTGGACATCCCCAAAAGACATCATCCTCAAGGTCGCTGGCATCCTAACCGTAAAAGGGGGCACCGGGGCCATCGTCGAATACTTTGGTCCGGGCGTGGACTCGATCTCCTGCACGGGCATGGGCACCATCTGCAACATGGGCGCCGAGATCGGAGCGACAACTTCCGTATTTCCTTACAACTTCCGTATGGCAAACTACCTAAAATCCACCGGAAGAGAGAACATCGCCGACGAGGCTAACAAATTCCAAAAATCCCTGCTTTCCGGCGACAATGACGCCCCGTACGACCAAGTTATCGAAATCAACTTGGATACGCTAGAACCGCACGTTAACGGTCCGTTTACGCCAGATTTGGCCCATCCCATCAACAGGTATGTAGAAGTGTTTATGAGATATTTAACCCTCCTGCCGCGGCAATCGCGAAAATGCGGGAAAATGGACGTGGAAATCGCGTCTCCCGCGGCTGGAGGGTTAAATAAGAGAAATTATTGTGAATTTGTTATGGTCACGTTTCTCATAACCCAAATATTGTTTTGCGAACCAATTGTTTTTTTCAATGACTTGTCTTTCAGTGGCTTCTATACAGATTTTAATCTCTTCTCCGAGACTCACGATACCTCTGTTATTATGTTATTACCAAATTATTATTTTTGATAGTAAATATACTACTATTCTCTTTATTCTTCTTAGGTTAGGCGCTGCTGCTAAGAAAAACGGCTGGCCGATGGAGGTCAAAGTTGGCTTGATTGGTTCCTGTACGAATTCTTCGTATGAAGATATGGGAAGGTGCGCTGCTATCGCTAAGGAGGCTATGTCCCACGGTTTGAAGTCTAAAATTCCGTTCAACGTTACGCCCGGTTCCGAGCAGATTAGGGCTACGATCGAGAGAGATGGTATTGCGAAGACTTTAAGAGATTTTGGCGGCACCGTAAGTTTAGTTTTTGTATATTTTCGTAATCTGAACTGGTCTGTTTGCCGAGTAATTTAAATTGACGGTAAATTACCATCGGTAATTTAAGCTGTAAAATATGGTAATTAAAAATTGATAAATTACCATTAATTACGGTAATTAATTTGAGTATTTATTTGGTAAATTATGCTTTTACATCCTTGATACCATTCTGCAATAAAAAAAAACTCCAATATTATACCTAAAGTTCCAATTAACATACAAATTATTATCTACAACTTTTTTTAGTGTATGAAATGTTTATTTCAATATATATATATATAGATACTTAATTATTTTCTTTTATTAATAGGTTTTGGCCAACGCCTGCGGGCCATGCATTGGCCAATGGGACCGTAGGGACATCAAGAAGGGCGACAAGAATACCATTGTCACCTCATATAACAGGAATTTCACGGGACGTAATGACGCCAATCCCGCTACGCATTGCTTCGTAACCTCGCCCGAGCTAGTAACGGCCCTTAGCATCGCCGGCTCTTTGGACTTTGACCCCACAAAAGACGACTTAACAGGTAAAATTCCCCAAAAAAAACAAAAATTACAAAAATTTTTAAATTTAAAATTTTTTGTACTTAGAACTGCCCGATTTGAACGATTCGTACTTTATTAGTTAGATAAACCCTTAATCTACGAAATAACATCAATTTTAATATTCCTAGTTTACGCCGTCTTAAGCTATAAGCCGCAAAAGTTTACCGTCGGATAGCTTTTAGTATATATAATATATATACTAAAAAATAAATTCTTTTAGGTACCGATGGCAAAAAATTCAAACTATCCGCTCCGCATGGTGATGAACTGCCCGTGAGGGGCTTTGATCCCGGCCAGGACACCTACAAGGAACCGCCAGCGGACGGCAGCACTGTCAATATTGACGTCAGTCCGAAATCTCAACGTCTGCAGCTCTTGGAACCTTTCGACAAGTGGAGCGGAAGCGATCTTACAGATATGACTGTTCTGATCAAGGTTAAGGGAAAATGCACCACCGATCATATTTCCGCGGCCGGACCGTGGTTGAAGTACCGCGGTCACTTGGATAACATCTCGAACAATATGTTTATTGGGTATGTTTTTCTGCCATTACGAGCAAAGTAGTTGGGGTAGCAATTATTATCATGAATATTTAGGTACCAGATAGAGGTGGTAATATACCCTGAAATTTAGAGGTTCCTACCTTTTTTATTTTATTCAGGAGATAATTTGAGAAATTGCGTAAATCCTATGTGTAAGTGTTGAATGTTGTGATTTTGTTTTTCTGCCGTTACGAGCAAAGTAGATTAGAAAAAGTAGGTTAGAAATTATTGTCGTGAATATTTAGGTACCAGATAGAGGGGGTAATATACCCTGAAATTTAGAGGTTCCTACTTTTTTTATTTTATTCAGGAGATAATTTGAGAAATTGCGTAAATCCTATGTGTAAGTGTTGAATGTTGTGATTTTGTTTTTCTGCCGTTACGAGCAAAGTAGTTGGGTTAGAAATTATTGTCGTGAATATTTAGGTACCAGATAGAGGGGGTAATATACCCTGAAATTTAGAGGTTCCTACTTTTTTTATTTTATTCAGGAGATAATTTGAGAAATTGCGTAAATCCTATGTGTAAGTGTTGAAGGTTGTGATTTTGTTTTTCTGCTGTTACGAGCACAGTAGATGAGTTAGAAATTATTGGCATGAATATTTAGGTACCAGATAGAGGTGGTAATATACCCTAAAAATTAGAGGTTCCTACGTTTTTTATTTTATTCAGGAGATAATTTGAGAAATTGCGTAAATCCTATGTGTAAGTGTTGAAGGTTGTGATTTTGTTTTTCTGCTGTTACGAGCACAGTAGATGAGTTAGAAATTATTATCATGAATATTTAGGTACCAGATAGAGGTGGTAATATACCCTAAAAATTAGAGGTTCCTACGTTTTTTATTTTATTCAGGAGATAATTTGAGAAATTGCGTAAATCCTATGTGTAAGTGTTGAAGGTTGTGATTTTGTTTTTCTGCTGTTACGAGCACAGTAGTTGAGTTAGAAATTATTATCAGGAATATTTAGGTACCAGATAGAGGGGGTAATATACCCTGAAAATTAGAGGTTCCTACCTTTTTTATTTTATTCAGGAGATAATTTGAGAAATTGCGTAAATCCTATGTGTAAGTGTTGAATGTTGTGATTTTGTTTTTCTGCCGTTACGAGCAAAGTAGTTGGGTTAGAAAATATTATCATGAATATTTAGGTACCAGATAGAGGGGGTAATATACCCTGCAAATTAGAGGTTCCTACGTTTTTTATTTTATTCAGGAGATAATTTGAGAAATTGCGTAAATCCAATGTGCAAGTGTTGAATGTTGTGATTTTGTTTTTCTGCCATTACGAGCACAGTAGAGGAGTTAGAAATTATTATCATGAATATTTAGGTACCAGATAGAGGGGGTAATAAACCCTGCAAATTTGAGGTTCCTACCTTTTTTTATTTTATTCAGGAGATAATTTGAGAAATTGCGTAATTCCTATGTGTAAGTGTTAAATGTTGTGACTCCTTTTTCTGCCTTTACGTGCAAAGTAGTTGAGTTAGAAATTATTATCATGCGTATTTAGGTACCAGTTAGATGGGGTAAAGAACCCTAAAAAATAACAGCTTTTTACCTTTCTTATTTTATGCAGGAGAATGTTTGAGAAATTGTTTAAATCCTAAGTGTCAGCGTTGACTTTTGCGATTTCGTTTTTCTGCCGTTACAAGCAAAATTGTCTAGTTTAAGAACAACTATTCCCTTTATATTATTCATTAGACCTTTACGAACAATATCCTTCAGAATTCCTTTAAAATTTCAGAGCCGTGAACGCCGAGAACGGAGAAATGAACAAGATCAAGAACCAGCTCACCGGAGACTGGGGCGCGGTACCCGACGTCGCCCGCCACTACAAGGCGAACGGCATCAGCTGGGTGACCGTAGGCGACGAGAATTACGGCGAGGGCAGCTCGAGGGAGCACGCGGCTCTTGAGCCCCGCCATCTCGGCGGCCGAGCCATCATCGTAAAGTCTTTCGCCCGTATTCACGAGACCAACCTCAAGAAGCAGGGAATGCTTCCATTGACTTTTGCCAATCCTTCCGATTACGACAAGATCGAACCGACCGACAAGATCAGCCTGCTCGGATTGGGCAATCTAACGCCGGGAAAGCCAATTCAGGCCGAGATTAAGCACTGCGACGGAACTTCGGAAAAGATTATGCTGAATCATTCGATGAATGAACAGCAGATTACGTGGTTCCGCGCTGGTAGCGCACTTAATAGGATGAAGGAATTGACGAAGTAAGTTGTTTTTTAGGTTGTTTACGGATATCGGGAAAAAAAATTGGTTCCGAATTTGTCAGTCGTGAGGTTAGGAGAGTAATTGTAATCGTACAAAATGTTAAAAATGATGCCGGTTTCCCTTCTCGTTGAGCGGGGAGAATAGTTTTGTTTTTTTTTTGTCGTAACATAATTTTATTTTTTTTTCTGTGAATATGTTTATACTCCGTAATTGATTATCACTGTACAGCTGTTTACCGTTGTTTTAATAGAAGTATTTTTAAGGAAGTTTGACGAAGGGTTGTTTTTTTGTAACACCCCTCAAAATAACTAACCAAACTCCTACTTCCTGTACTCATTTACTCCCTAACCTGCATATTTTTTTTTTAGAATACGTAGCCAAAATATTTCACTTTTTGTTGTTTTTGTAAGTTTTTGCCATTTTTTTTTGAAATTATTTTCGTGCATATTTAATTAGTAGATTTATTGGGTAATTAATCCTGAAAATTACAGCTTTCTACCTTATTTATTTTATTCAGGAGAATGTTTGAGAAATTGAGTAAATTCTAAGTGTAAGTGTTGAATTTTGTGATTTTGTTTTTCTGCTGATACGAGGAAAGTAATTGGGTTAGAAATTATTATCGTGTATATTTAGGTACCTGATAGATGGGGTAATGAATCCTGAACATATCAGCTCTCTACCTTTTTTTATTTTATAAAGGAGAAAGTTTGAGACATTGAGCAAATCATATGTGTAAGAGTTGAATTTTGGGATTTTGTTTTTCTGCCGTTACGAGCAAAGTAGTTGGGTTAGAAATTATTATCGAGTATATTTAGGTACCAGATAGATGGGGTAATGCATCCTGAACATATCAGCTCTCTACCTTTTTTATTTTATAAAGGAGAAAGTTTGAGAAATTGAGTAAATCGTATGTGTAAGAGTTGAATTTTGTCGTTTTGTTTTTCTGCCGTTACGAGCAAAGTAGTTGGGTTAGAAATTATTGTCATGAATATTTAGGTACCTGATAGATGGGGTAATGAATCCTGAAGATAACAGCTCTTTCCTTTTTTATTTTATTCAGAAGAATATTTGAGAAATTGAGTACATCCTATGTGTAAGAGTTGAATTTTGGGATTTTGTTTTTCTGCCGTTACGAGCAAAGTAGTTGGGTTAGAAATTATTATCGAGTATATTTAGGTACCAGATAGATGGGGTACTGAATCCTGAAAATAACAGCTTTCCACCTTTTTTATTTTATTCAGGAGAATGTTTAAGAAATTGAGTAAATGCTATGTGTAAATGTTGAACCGTGTGATTTTGTTTTTCTGCCATTACGAGCAAACTAGTTTAGTTAGAAATTATTATCATATATATTTAGATAGCAGATAGATGAGGTAATGATTCCTGAAAATTGCAGCTTTCTACTCTCTCTATTTAATTCAGGAGTATGATTGAGAAATTGAGTAAATTCTGCGTGCTCGAGTTTTTTGATGATTACTAGCAAAGTAGTCAAGTTAGAAATGATTATGTATGTTTTAATAGCTGGTAACCACGCCTGGAAATAACAGCTTTGTGCTTTTCCTACTTTGTTCAGGAAAATTTGTATAAAAAGCAGCAAATTACTGATGGTAAAGTGCTTATTCTTTCATACTGTATTTTTAGTATTGTGTAGGTTTACATCTTCCAAATATGAACAAAGGTAATATTAACAGAAAGGAAACAATAATATGCAATTATTTTGATCAACATGTATTTTTTTAATTATTTCCTTTTATCGATTTTTATCTAGCGTAAAATTACAAAAACATAAAAGTGAATTATTTTTAGCGCATGAAAAGGTCGAATGATAGTAAAAAGGTATGACCTACACTAAATATGTTTGAATATTTTCAGCGAATTACCATCAACAGCTGGGAAAATGCGTTCCACTGAACGGCTGAGATTTTTGTGAGTCCGTCAAAACAAAAAAAAACAACTTTTTTATAGGTAATACTAAACGTATATTTGTTTTATAATACATGGTGATCAAAAATAATTTGCACGTCATACGAACGAGATTAATCGAATTTTATTCTCTTTCTATTTCAGGAGTGACTATTGTTCGTAAGTTTTCATTTGTTTAACAAGACCCAGCGTGACGTTTTTAACACTTCTATTCTCTATTTATTAAAATAAAAAAGGTAATAAAGTATTTCGATCTTGCCAGTCTATAATTATTGTGTAATTGAGTAAAAAGTTGTTTTACAGAAAACGTTTCGTTCTTATTAGTCTCACATTATTTTTTATTTATTACGAATGCTTATTACCTATATCGTAACCTAAAGATAACAAATTTTGCGTTATGACGTTCAAAGAACAATTTACTTCTCCGTGTGACACCATTCGAATCACTAAAATCACGTAAAATTAGTTAAAAACAACACTAAATTATCGAAAAATAACCTACATCCGGTCCCTGAGTCTGTAGCTAACATTTTGGGTTGCAACAGTTCGGGTTGGTACCCAAAAAAACTGCCTACATAACCTAACAAAGAACTGGGTTGCGGTTTTGACAGGCTAACCCTGACATTATGCGAGCCTGCTTGTATAGGAACGTGACACCTCCCATATCCTTGCAATTGAAACCCATTATAAACACTCAGCACAATCTGCGGCCCTAAAACAAACAAAAAATTTAAATTTCCCGCCAAAAACCTGCCGGCAAAACCGCTCCCTTACATCCGTAGGGATTCGAAGATTTGTAAACGATATCGACGGGAAAATTCAGAACTATTTTAGTACCGTTCCGCACCACGTTAGCGGTTTGCGACAGCGCCATTTCCAGCCCACCTACAATTTTCCAATCCGGCCCTGTTACAAATTCGTACTTTACGTGCCACGCACTTCCGGCCGACGCCAAAATATCCACCCATTCGACCTGACCGCTTATCGACAACAAAAACGAACCGTCCGACATTTTTAAACGATTTGTTTGTGTCGCTACGTTGCTAAGCAATCGATTTCAGAACGGTTCCCTTGGATACGTTCGTTAGTTCCCGCGCGAAAATTGGAAATTGTTTGGGGTCGGTTGCTGTGGCAACCGCACCGAACGACACGCCACCTGTGCAAAATTTTTGCAAGTTGGAACTAATTTAAACTCAGGTTTACGCGCTTTTTATAAACTAATTATTTGCTATTTATTAAGCATGATTCGTAGAACCCGAATTTTAGCTTGGAAATAATTTAGCTAAGTATTTTTTTGGAAAACTTGCATTGTCAGAACGGTTGGCAGCGCTGAAAACGTGCATTGACGGAACGGTTGGCAGCGCTGACGTTGTGTCAAACATATTTGTTGGTTATTTGTTTTGAACGCTCCGAACGCGAAGTTTTCCCTTATTTTGTTTGATTTTTGGGGGATAATAGCAGTCAAAGGTAAGTTTAGGTGCACATAACCTCTAATAATTAAATTAATTACTTCATTTTTCGTAGATTTATGATGGAAGCTGTGGATATACAGGCCGTGGAGTCGAAACTTAGTGATGTTACGGTAACTGCAGTGCCTATGCAACCGAAACAGGTACATTCTCCGCAGTCGGGTCTCTCGAAATATGCTCAATTACTGGGAGTTATCGAAGAAATGGGGCGGGAAGTACGACCGACGTACGCGGGGAGCAGGAGTTCCGCGGAACGTTTAAAACGTGGGATCGTACAAGCTCGTACCTTGGTTAGAGAGTGTCTTATAGAAACGGAAAGAAGTGCGAGGCAGTGATTCTATTTTTTTTTTATAATATATCCAGGGATTTAAGTACAATTATAGACTATATATGCATAAATATGTTACCGAAATGTACCAAAACATGCGCCGTACTTAAGGCGTTCTTCGGGGGTAATATTTTTCTACTGTTGGTATTCGAACGTTATGTTATCGTATTGTGCCTTCGTACGTTGGATTCTGTAGTGATTGCTAAGCATTCCTTATGTGACGAAACGGGTTGTATCATATTATTATTATACCACACCAAAAAGTTAGTGTCTTAAATGTTAGTTAGTTACATATTCTCAGGTAGACTTTTTTTTTTGGGTCTATACAGCATAGTTTGTTACATATTCTAGTTGAAGAAATAAAATATATTGTATTTTAATCTGTTTTATTTATGATTGTTCGTATTTTTGGTGTTGAGCGCCATCTATGTCAAGTTCGCAGAAGCTTACGTCAAACAATCTCTATAATGTCAAATCGACCTAATGGTTAATTATTCTTGTTTTTATCACTCATTTTACAGTAATTATTTTGTTCAAACGTGATTTATTGCAATACGTTTGTTATCTATTGTATTTGTAATGATTCTAATGAATATAATAAGGAAATAACGTTACTTATGCAAGTGGTCTAATGCTCCAAATGGGCTAATCAGATTTGTCGAGTCAGCCATGTTCAAAACCGAGTAAAATGTCAAGATGAGTGGTGTCATCAGTTAGTTTCTAATATGGAAAATGCAGTTCGGTAGTCCTGAATAAGGAAATTCGGCCGTATTGCGGGCCTTGTGCGACCCAAGAGAGTCGTTATTTTAATCTATAGAGGAAATATACCAACTTAGATCCGTTCACAAAAGGGACGTGTAAATAATTGTAAGTAAAGTAGGTTGTGATACTTGCGATCATTATTTGGTTATTTATGTGATTATTTAGCGCTATTATTTGGCTATTAGTAAAATTAGTTGATTAATTCGTAACGTGTTGCTTGTGTTATCGCTTATTTTTAACCCGTTCGTTCGTCATTTGTCTGTTTAGACTTAACTGTTATCTGTCGCGTTCTTCCTTTATCTAAATACCGAAAATACAACACCCATGTTTTTCGGGCTAACGTATTGTTTGAGACCAGTCGCCAGGAGTGATTTATTAAATAAAGGATTCTATTTTTGGTTTTTCTTTTGTGGCAAGGTCAATTCTAAAGACTGTATACAAGTATACACTGCTAATTCTAAATAGTAATGTCAAAGTTGTTTCTACATACAGAGTATGTAACCCAAGGTGACCAAAATTGTTTAGCTTCACCTTACGCGAGTTATGATAACAATTAGTTGTACTCGGGTTCATTTAGAGTATTAGAAAGTTTGGATTATTTGATCGGAATAACAATTGTGTTTAGCTTTCATCGTGTTTATTGATTATGTCTCGCATAATAACCGTATTAGAAAACCTTACAAGTGCCTGCGTAGGATTGAAACGTAAAATCCTATTATTATTTTCCTCGATTTCGAAATTTTATAACTTTTCCGATTAATGATGGATTTAGGCCTAATACTATCACCTGCTGTTATCGCCTTGGCAATTTTAACCTGTCGTCTCTAAAATTTGCTTGTACCAACAAAGTTATCCTGTCGATAAGGTTATTCCACTGTCAGTGTTATATTTGTTGTCAGTTGTGCAGAAAATAAACTTGTAACAAACTTTTAGTTACTCTTAATATTCCAAAATTGATGATTTTGACGTCTAGTGTCAAATAAGGTTGACATCTGTATGGCTATTGGCTCGCGTCAATCGTATTTTTGAATTTTACCCCAACTACTAACTGTTGAATATAGAACTACTCTAGATTGTAAGATGACAACCGCAATTTTCGAAATTTATGTAAAATGGATGTCGCAAAGTAGAAAAAATAGTATATAACACTCGTTTTATAAGACGTATTGGCGCACTCGTTCCATTTCCGAACGAATAGCCAGATGTCTTTAGAACGAAATATTTGTTTAAAAAACTTCTACTGTTACAAATGTAATAAAACTCTTTAATCTGTCGGAATTTGGGGTATTTACCTTAACGTAAAACATAGTTTTATGTGTTTTATATAAAATTTCCTATAATAAAAACGACTAACAACTCAAAACCTACTAATAGATATGACTTGAACGTAGCATGACTACAGTTTACTAAATTTTTCGCAGATATTTGCCCCTGGATTACTGATCTACTAGGAAAAGTAAGTGTTTCCCTTCGTTTTATTATTTTTTTTCCATTTCTACTATCTTTAGCGACAAATATTTACTCGCCGTGATAATTTGTGACTCACGGCCAAACCGCAATATATATCATTTTTACTGATAATTTGATTGAGATTAGATTTGTTTGTACCTATTATTCTGTATATAATAGCTTGTTTTTGTCCACCAACCAGTTGTTTTTGCTTGTCAGTGTATTTATGTCTGCTTCTGAATTATAATAGAACAATCAAAATGATGACACCAGGTTAGTTTTTGTTTGTTTGTTTTTAAAGTACCTAACTTTTTGTTATTGGATTTTTTTTAATTTATTTCAGGGTAATATGCAAGTTGTGTTTTAAATTTGCCCCCCACATGAAATTTTACGTTTAATTATAACTAAAAGAACCTTCATTGTCCTGAAAAGTAAACACATAGATAAGAGATTCAAAATACGTTTCAAGCAGTCGTAAATCTTTTGCTGTTACGTTGTTTTTCTCTATATACAGTGTGTCTCACAGGACGTTGGATTGTACGAGTACTTTTGTTATTAATAGAGATAGAAAGTAGGTTAAATGGACAAAGTAGTGCATATTTATGTGCTCTTCTATAATCTGAACAGATTACAGTTGAATTAGAAATGGTTCCCAAACTATTTTGAAGCAACCAAAAAATGTCATTCTTTTTTGCCAGATTTCGCCAGAAACAATCTAAGCTTTTGTTTTTCTTATGTGAGACACACTGTATATTGTGAGACACATTGTATATTTGTTTTTATTTTAGACAAACAAAACGACCTAAAACGATATTGACACGATATTGATGAGGACTTTTTACACGTTCATTATAATTCCCAATAACTAAAAATTTACTAATTTTTTTTTTCGCGTTAGTGAGACGTAACCACGATATGCAAGTAAACGTGGCGGGGCTCAGGAGGAACTTGAAGAATCTCGCGCACAACTACTCGGACGCGCAGAGGAAAGTGCGCGAGGCGACGTCTAACGATCCATGGGGCCCCAGCAGCACGATCATGGCGGAGATCGCCGACCTCACCTACAACGTCGTCGCCTACACGGAGATCATGCAGATGATCTGGAAGAGGCTCAACGACCACGGCAAGAACTGGAGGCACGTCTATAAGGCTCTGGTACTGCTCGAGTACCTGATCAAGACGGGCACGGAAAAAGTCGCGCAGCAATGCAAGGAGAATATCTTTGCTATCAAAACGCTGAAAGATTTCCAGCACTTGGAAGAAGGTACGATTTGTTTGTGTGTGTAGAATCGTTGTAGAAATATTGCGGAAATGTTTCGTAAACGTTCAGATATATGGTGCTTAAATATTAGAGAAATTTTGTAGGAATAATGCATAAACGTTGTAATAATATCGCATAAATGTCGTAATAATATTGCATAAATGTTGTAATAATATTGCAAAAAAATGTTGTAATAATATTGCATAAATATTATAATAATATTGCATAAATGTTGCATTAATGTTGCATAAATATTATAATAATAAATAATTACAAACATATATCCTAAATATTAAACAAAAAGCAAACGAATGTTGTATAAATGTAACATTCGTATTTTAAGCAAATTCTAAAGGTTTTATACTTAATTTTTATGCGTGCAGGTAAAGATCAGGGCCAAAATGTCAGGGAAAAGGCTAAACAACTAGCGAACCTCCTTAACGATGACGAGAGATTACGTAACGAGCGTGCGCGAGCGTTGAAGGCGAAAGAACGATTTGCGCAGAGCACGAACGCCTTCGGAAGTGACGGAGGTCTTGACACGCCCTCAAGTCCGAGATATCCGGCGTTTAGTAGGGGCACGGGGACCGAATGGGAAACCAACAGAGAGGGAGCAGGTAATTTATTTACGATGTTTTTTTTATTTAACGGAATTTAATTTTTTTGTAACGTAATTTATCAATTTTTTTTCTTCTTTAGCTGAATTGCCGAGGGAATTGGAAGTGGCTAGGCCGCAGACAGCCGGCGAGGAAGAATTGCAGCTCCAGTTGGCTCTGGCGATGTCGAGAGAAGAAGCCGAACAGGAAGAGCAAAAACGGAGATCCGATGACGTGCGATTGCAGTTGGCGCTAAGCCAAAGTCAGCAGGATTTTAAGTGAGTTTTTGTTTAGTTTTGTTTTTAATTGTAACAATATTGCATACATGTTGGAATAATACTGCACATGTTGTCATTTAATAACAAAAAATAAGAACGTTGTTATTTTTTTATAGAACACACCACGATAAGCCAAGTCATATGGTAGACCTACTAGACGTCAATCTGTCAGAGCCTGCTCCAGCTGACCCTTGGGGAATCCCGCAGCCCCCTAGGCCTCAGGTTATTATTTGTTTTTAATAATTATCATTAAAAAACAACCAAAAAACGTTTCAAACGAATTTTTTTACGATTTTAGAACGCCAGCCCGTGGCATGCGAACTCGATGTCGCCCCCGCCGTTGCCTCAGGCGCAGCCCCTCGCCGACCCCTGGCAGCCAGCGAACGCGAGCCCCATCCCGATGGCTGACCCGTGGAGCCCCAAGACGACGGGGGGCAGCGGGCCCCCGGAGCCCCTCCCGAGGCACGACCCGTGGTCCCCCGCAAGCCAGGGATCCTCCACGGACCTGGACGACTTTGACGCGATCACCAACAGGAACAGGTCGTCCCCCAAAACAAATGGCAACCAATCTTCGGATCCGTTCGAGCTGAACTTGCTCGGAGACGTGCTGCCGTCGGGGCCCAGCCCCTCGACGGGGGCCACCAAGAAGACGCCGCACTCCTTCTTGGGGGAGAACTCGTCGCTGGTCAATTTGGATAATTTAGTTACGAGTAAGAATTGTCGTAATGATATTGCGTAAATATTGTGATAATATTGCATAAATGTTGTCATAATATTGCAAAAATGTTGTAATAGTATTGCATAAATGTTGTTATAATATTGCATAAATGTTGTCACAATATTGCATAAATATTATAATAATGTTGTATAAAAGTTGTAATAATATTGCATAAATGTTGTAATAATATTGCATCAGTGTTATAATAATATTGCATCAATGTTGTAATAATATTGCATAAATGTTGTAATAATATTGCATGAATGTTGTGATAATATTGCATAAATGTTATGATAATATTGCATAAATGTTGTTATAATATTGCATAAATATTGTAATAATATTGCATAAATGTTGTGATAATACTGCATAAATGTTGTAATAATATTGCATAAATCTTGTAATAATATTGCATTAGACTGTCGAGAATAATTATTGTTAGTTTCATGATTATCAAATAGTTATTTTGGATCTTATAAATTTTTTTCATTTGTCGTTATCTTTCAAACAATTTTCTCTCGGCTTTGTAATTGTTTTTTCTGCATTCTGTGGTGTTTTCAACCATTGCTGTTTTTATATTATTCATTAGACTGTCTGGAATAATTATTATTAGTTTCATAATAGGGTATTCCGGTGTTTTTTAAATTGTCATTTTTTATAAACTATGGGTGTTACTGTTTGCTACTTCACTATTAAAATATCAAACATCGTTTTAAATTAAGAGAAATCGTTGTTTGAATTTTGAATTAGGATTGGTCTTTGTGACGTCACAAAGATCGCTCAAAGTGAGCGACTTGACAACGTTGCTATATCTAGGGTGCTCGTAATTTTTTGTTTTGTTGTGTCAACGTTTAGAATCGCTCGTTTGTTGACACCTGCTTTGGTTATTGAAGTTATATCAAATACTTGACTTTAAAATGTATAAACGCCAACGTCGACATAGTTCTGTGCCGAATTGAAAATGGAGTTCGACTTCGTTCTCAAACAACAGGGTAGCCAACCGTCAACTTGGGCGATCAGCTGTTCGAGAGCTGTCCGCTGTTGCCAGCGCTAATAGGGATCGGTAATGATCGTGTGTTTCCGAGGGTGGTCGGTGAATTCAAACGAAACGCACTTTTAATTGCAATTATCTCACAGAAAAACTAAATCAAAAAGCTCATAGATTAACTTTTTGAATCCTCATAAATTGTACAATAGGTTAAACCGAATATTTGCTTATATTTTGACATGACCGGAATACCCTATTATCGAATTGTTATTTTCATACTTATGAATGTTTTAAAATTGTTTGTCGATATCTTTCATTTTTCCGCACTATTTTACACAAAATTTTCTTTTTCAGGCAAACCTACGAACACTACCCTTACGGCGAATCCATTCTCCGACACGCAACCGCCTCCGCGGCAGGTTTTCAGCACGCCGGCCCCAAAGCCGTCGATGAACGAAATTAAGCAGACCCCGTTCATGGGTAGCCCCCAATTTGGGGCCTCGGCGAGTCCGGTTCCGGCGTACAACCCGAACGGTTTGGGCTTCGGAGCGGTGACGTCGTTTGGCTCGAACGGCCAATTTGGGGCCCCGTCGCCCCCCTTTGGGGCCAGCGGCGTTCCCATTGCACAACAGGACCCCTGGAAACCCGTCACGGCGACCAGCAATAACGGCAACGCCGCCCAGCTTGGCGCCCCCTGGATGAAACCAGGTGAAACTGCAAACCCGTTCTTGTCTTAGTTCATTTTTTTCTTTCGATTTCTACGATTTTTTTACGTTTTTTGGTAAGTTTTTAGTGGTTTTTTTGTTGTCGTAAGGTAATCGTCGCAAATTCAGACAGGTTTTGGAGTTTTTATTACGTTTTTAACCGTAGACTTTATGTTTATGTGGTGTTATTGACTGTCCAGGTTTTTTAAAGAAATATTTTCTTCTAAATATATCGGGCTATTCATTTTTAAAGACAATTGATAGTAATTATGTATTTAATTTAGGGCACGATTTAAGTGTGCATTACTTAAATAGATATGTGCTTTAAAATAAATACTTTGATTATTTATATAATAATATTTGATTATCGTGTGGTGTATTAAACATTTTGTAATTCAATATTGTAGATTTTATTTTAACTACACAGAAATATGCCAGAATTTAGGACAGTGTCTGAATTTGTTACATTTACCTTAGATTGAATTGTCTTGTCCAGTTTTTAATTTTTTTCTTCTGTTTCAGGATACACTTTTTACTAAGGATCTTTGATAACGAAAGATAAAAACAATAATAATAGACATAGGAAGGGGGGACTCTAATAAGAAAAACACCAAATGCAGCAACCCGTTTTTTGAATTGTTCACGTTGGTCCGTTTGCTCACACGAATTTCTTTTGCTCCGTAAAAGCACCGAATTTGGTAAAATAAGACGCCTTCGGGAACCCGGAACGGTTTCCGGAACCATTTTCTAGGTTACGTACGCTAACAGCGTCTATTCTATTATGTCCATCGTATCATAGACTGATAGGAATTAATGGTGAAAACGATAAACAAACAGAACATAGAAGGTAATATTTTGTAATACCTTTTTAAGTAATTTTAACGATTAAAAACGAAAGAAGGAAATGAAAAACAGACGAGAAGAGTTGTAATTTTTTCGGCAGGCCAGTCGCAGTTTTGTATACATATATATATATTTTTATAATTCAATTATGCTTTAACGTAAACAAAATTTTATAATATGAGCGGTTTTTGCATTTATTTTGTACCCTAGTAACGCATGAGCGCAATACTACTACGTAACGTATCATCATTGATAATCGTCGGATCAAAATGAAAAAACAATTGAAAACATCGAAGTATTTATTAATTAAAATATACAATGAACAAATACGCAATTATTGCTGAAGCAACAAGCAACTTATTGTTGTAAATACTGCTTAAGTTGTTAATTTTAAAAGAAAAAGTGCTACGCCTATATATATTTATTTTATTATATATTTACTATCGACATTGGATTTAATTAATTTAAATTTTAGTTCTTTGTACATATCGTTTTTTTTTTTTGTTTTACCAACTACAAGGAATATGTATATAGTATTAACCGAGATTAAAGTTTATGTGTAATATACAATATATTGATTATAAAATGAGGTAAAAACCTGTAATAAGGTTGTCGACTTTTTAACTGATAAGGAGGATAGGCTTGTTAAACATAAGGGAAATTGGAATATTGTATTATTATAGATATTTTCACTTACATTGATATAAGAATAAATGTAAAATTATTAAAACCCCTTGTCTTTTTTTATTGTATTATGGTTTATTGCTTTTTAGGAAATATTGTTTTACCGAGTTTTATGGAATATCCAAGAAAAATTAACTATACACCCGTTGTAGCGGAGAACATTTACTATCAAAATGATTCGGAACCTATACGAGAAAATTTCCGAATTCTTTTGATGGTAAATTTTGTCTGCTTCAGTGTGGTATTTTTATTTTTGCGGTTATGTGAGTGAGATTCAACGATTAGCGCGCTCGTAAGAACGTTATCTATACAGTGATATCTATTTTTATGAAATAATCAGAAATAATTAACAAATCATGCCGTTTAGCACAAAATCTCGTTAACAAACTCTAATTCTAATATCAGAACGCATATACATATCTTCAAACCTTTATTAAAAAAATACATACAATACAAAATGTTCGGTACATTATTTTAAAAAAAAAACTAAAGTTAAACGTTTTGCGCTTCGAATGTGAGGGCTCTGCCTAGATTTCTCGCAAGCGCTAACCTAATTATATCAATTTTCCCGCAACTGTCCATCGTCTTAGTTTTTTCTTCAAGAAAATGAAGTAAAGTAAACGTGTCGTTTGAAGAAAAGACCAACTCGTTGCATTCCAATAACGGCACAGCGTCGTTCAACAGAGTCATCCAAAAACTAAAAAGAAAGACGAAAACATGACAAAAATAGCATTACTATTCATTCTGAAGCACAAAAAACAGATATTTAATATTTTGATAATATTTAATGTAAGATTTTATCGATCTCTGTGTAGTAAAACTTACTATTTTGGCGTAATTCTCGACGATATTAACGAAATAAGTAAATTGGCCGCTTCTCTATACCCTTTAACTTTGTACAACTTATGGAATTCGCTGTATTTCCCCAAGAAGATCAACCGATCGCTTGCCAGAATACCCGATCCCAAGTTGTTCAACAAATCGACGTTCGTCAAAGTTCCCTTCTTTGCGTACTCTTGCAAGAACTTATCGGCCAAGTACGAGGAAAAATTCGCATCCTGCGACTTCAGAGCCCACATCAGGGCATTTCCCAGCCTGTCACGTCTTAAAGAAATCACACCTTGCACCTTACAGATGGACTGCACTGAAAAAAAAATCATCTAAGTCACAACTGTCAAAATTATAGGTTATGTGAGTTTGACAGGTGTCAAAGTTGGATCTTTTGTTATTACCGACGCCTAATAAGTCCCGTTTTGCGGCTTCTTTGATTATTTTCTGCGCTCTTGCTTCCGACGTTAACGGTAACCTTGGTAGGAGAAGTTCTATGATGCTTAAACCGTCGGTGGGACAGTAATCGAGATAGCTTAGCCCCACTTGCCATAGCGAACTGTGCCCCATGAGCATCGTTCCGTAATCCAGCAAGAAGGATTCTCGTAGTTTTTCAGCCAACCTAAATATTTGTTTTACGATTCGCAGTGCGTGTATTTCAATTAAGGGCACTTACATATTTGCTGGTTGTTCTTTATCTAACGAATCTAAACAGCCCGCGTGGTACAGAATATCGGATAAATGTGTGACAAACCATCCGTTTTCTGTCATCTGTTGGGTTTCTTTGATCACCTATCGATATAAATAATAATTAATTTAAAAAATTATTTATCTATTTACAAAAATTAGATTTAAAACTTAAATAATAATTTAATAACAACAAGAAAAAAACATGATCAGAATTACGTCTCCTGATAAAGGACATCATAGAAATCAATTGTAAATTATTCCTCATATCATGTTATTACTTATAATCAAGGTCACATATACGACTGTTATATATGCACTGGATTGATGTATATTGTTATGAGAGCTACACGTAAAAATGAATTTTTGTCGATTAATAATACCATTGAGGTAAATAATTTTCTACAAATGAGACCCAAACTTCTTCTTATAACTGAACAATTCATATTAAACTATAAAAACTTTTGTTTACAATGTAACTTAATAAAAAACAGGCAAAATTGTGTGTCGTAAGCTACAAAAATCGTTATAGCTCTGTTAATTTTACGAATTTCACCTAGAAATTTTTACACAATAGTCTTGAGACTCACCTGTAAGATTTCCCCTTCCATAGCGGCCAATAACACTCGATCCAAGTGCTTCATATGCTCGCGTACTCCCATCATCGTAATACATTTCTTGGCGTGCTGTCCCAGCTCGTAGGATTTTACCGTTGGTTCCGTGTACAATAACCAAGCTGCTAATAGCTCGTACCAAGCCTCGCACTGCTTTTGGGCTTCCGCCCAAGCAGCGGGGTCCCCCACGACTAGCCGCATGACGAAATCCAAATTTTTGTCTCCGATGAACAATTTTGCGTCGATTTTCGACTGAGTTTCGACTAGCCAGTGCTTCCAATGTAAGTTGAACTCGTTTACGGATAGACCGCCAAAAACGGAGTACGACGGTAGCGTTTTTAAAGCGTTATCGGCAAGTTTAAAGTCCGAGCTGTCGGAATTCGAGTGTAAACGTAATAAAGCGCGGGAAACGTCAATTCTACCTTGTAGGATCGATCCTGTTATTGTTTCCCAGTAATCTGGGTGGGATTCTATGCCTAATAACTCTCCGGAAAGTAATTCTGCTGCTTTTTGTTCGTATTTCGGAAAGTGAAATCGTGTCCAGTCTAACAAACGGGATAAAATTACTTGACCTGGTGGAGCGTCTATGAATAATATCTCGCATAAATGCCAGATACACTCCACGGAGTAATAAATTGTCACAAAATCCCGTAGTTCTTCTTGTTCGACGCCTTCCGACTGTTGAATGTCGTCTTGTAAGTTTTCTAAGCAAGCTCTGATTACCGAACGGTATTGCAAGCTAAATTGTACCAATTCGGATCTGTCGGATTCCTTCGCCAGCATTAACGGCTGCAAATTTAAGAATATCCCGTTCGATTCGTTCACGAGTTTCCGGAAAATCGGTTTGAACAGTATTACGCCTTGACGGAGATGAAAAATTGTTGCTTCTACCGGAGCGTAGGCAGACTTATTGTCACCCAAATAGGAGCGTTTATTTTGCCAGGGAAAAATACTAAACTGGTTTATTGGAAGGCATTGTGCTGCAATACCAGACCGTTTGCATGTTTCGTTCGGTATAACCTAAAAAATACACCTTGTATTGCTTTTTTATTAGGATTAATTACAAAGCTTACAAATGTTGTTACTTCTGTACCCATTTCAACACGAATTTAGTAGTTTCACGCAAATTTATTCGTAATTTGAATCCCTAAAGAGCGGTTATACCACCTTGTATGTCAACAACCTAACCTAAGTTATATTTGGCTACACACGTCTTAAAACTAGACACATTTCTTGATTTTTTTATTATTCCAAGACGATTTTGTACCTAAACTTAACTAGAGCACTAATATAACACGAGATAACTGTTGGTATTATAAAATAAATAATTGTTTCCCGCGTAAATTCAAATATTTTTAGTTCCAACTAGGCAAAAAGTGCCATAGATGGCGCTGCGATTTCTGAACGGTTCCCAAAGGGAGCCGTTCAGAAATTACCGCGGGAAAATTCGAATTTGTTACCCCCCGTTGTCATGGCAACCGGCCCGATCGACGCGCCATCTTTGCACGATTTTTCCTAGTTGGAACTAAAATTTTATTTGAATTTACGCGCGAATACAGCGTATGTTTCTAATTGTTCATAATGTGCTCGTAAATTAATCGTTTTTAAAGCGGAATGGGTGTCTTTTTACTAAAACGGGTGCGTAGATTCCAAATTTCGGGTTGTAAATAGCGAATTGTTTGTGATTTACCCGGAAAATAATTGATGTCTCAATTGCTACAAATAAAATAAACTTTCTCCTGTTGTGGCTTGTAATGTAAGCACGCTCACACAGATGTCTCTGTAGTCGCTTCCCGGAGCATATTATAACAACAATTGTTTACATATTGTTGCATTAGTAATTATTCTGGAAATATGCGATTTTTGAGTTTGCTTATCGGTAAATGTATCGATATAACGCGATAGTGTGCAATGCAGTTAACTGTAGGGAGGTAATAGACTGGCGGTATGTCCTTGAATCTATTAAAGGTCCAATAAAGAACAATTAAAGCCCCAATAAAATAGGAGTGCTACTGTTAAGCCACAATTTGATCAGAGGTAGCGTATGATGAGAGAAATGGGAGGTTGTCTAGCAGTTGAACAAGACGAGGGGAAGGCTCGGAAACGCAGCGAAGAAATCGACAGGCAGCTCGGCGAATTAGCAAAGCAACAGAATAATATTATTAAAATTCTGCTTTTGGGTAAGCATTAGAGGCTTAAATGTTGTCGTATGTTAAGAAAACAAATTTTCAGGGGCCGGAGAGAGCGGAAAAAGCACTTTAGTGAAGCAAATGAAGATCATTCACACGGATGGCTACAGTCCGGAAGAATTAAGCAGCTATAGACCGACCGTTTTGGATAATCTGTTAGCTTCGATGAAATACGTCCTATCTGGAATGGGGCTGCTACGGATAAATTTAGAATTTTCACGAAATAAGGTTAGGAATTTGCTTGTTTTTGTTTTATCTATGTTTTTTTTTAAATTATTTTCGTTACTTTTGATGTAATTACTATATTTTACACACTACTTATTTTAGCTTTTGTTTTTTTTTTAGTATCACGCACAAGTAGTTTTAACGAGCAAATCCTGCTTTGACATGAATTTTATTGTTCTTCCCGATGTAGCTGCGTCCCTACAGACACTTTGGGCCGATAGGGGCGTTCGTCTAGCTGTAACGAGGGGTTATGAGTACGAATTAAATGACTCTGCGTTCTAGTACGTATATTTATCCCTTTCGACCCATAGTTTGTTTAAAAAAACGATTTTTTTTGTAGTTTATTTGAGAATATGGACAGAATTTGCGACCCAAAATATATACCTACACCTACGGATGTACTACGGGCCAGAGTACGCACTCAAGGCATCATCGAAACTAATTTTCGTATAAGCGATATCATAGTTAGTATGTACGATGTTGGCGGCCAGAGATCGCAAAGGAAAAAGTGGATTTATTGCTTTGACGACGTAAGAGCTGTGCTTTTTGTCGTTTCTTTGAGCGGATATGACATGACGTTATTGGTAAGTTTAATTTTTGCGTATATTGTCCTAAAAATGTTGTTAGAAAATAACAAAAACTATTGTTAGTTATGTTAATTTTTTAACAGTTTCAAATGACTTAGCTTTTTTGTGTGCTATTGTTCTTATTGCTCTAAAAACACAAGAAAAAGCCATTTGAAAATGTTTTTTTTGCTTAATTTAAAAACAAAATACGAACTTTTATAGCTGAAAATATTATGTATCATCATGGGATTTTATCCGTCGTTTCATTACATCTTTTATTATTTTCTAGGAAGATCCAAACGTTAACAGACTTGTCGAAAGCTTAAACCTATTCAAGCAGATCGTAAACAACCCGTTTTTTCGAGACGCATCTTTCGTGCTGCTTCTGAATAAATTTGATTTATTCAGAGAAAAAATACTTTATTCAAACCGACACTTGCGCGTGTATTTTAACGACTACAACGGGCCAGATAGAGACGTAGATCGGGGGGCCCTTTTCATACAACACAAGTTCGTACTGCAAAATAGCGACTCGAGAAAAGTGTTGTACCCCCATTTTACGACAGCGACGGACACTGCCAATGTCAGGGTTGTCTTCCAGTCCATCATGGACATGGTAATATCGGAAAATTTAGGTCGAGTAACTCTACTTTAGTTAAAAAGGTAACTTAAGACGCTTAAGAATCTATCTGTCCGAGTAACATCACCGCAATTGACAATAACTCTAACCGTAAATTTTGGGTTATGACATTTTGACAGCTGTCAGATGTTGTTTTTGTTGTCATGGATTTTGTCGTAAGCAATTTTGTGATTTAACCTGCATTTATTTATGGTAATCGACATAATGAGCAACGCGTCCCAGTGTTTCGCACAATTCATATAGAGAAATGCAATTTATTTAAGATAGTATTATTGATATTAAAATTTGTGATCTGTCTCATATGCATGCTTTAATCTGTCTTACGTTTTAATATTATTGTCCTATTTAAGCGAATTAATGTTAAGTTTATTTATTTTAAAAAGCATCTCTTACATCGTACCTAGATCGCGTAAACCAAATTTTTCTTTTGTTTTAGCTAATGTGAGATCTCACAGGTGTGTTCACTATAACTTGTATATCATTTTTTTGTAGTTATAGCCGTCTAAAATGAGTGTGCAGCTACTAAATCCAGTTTTAGGCTAACTTATTTAACTTGTATATGTATTTTTTTTTGTTTTGTGTACCTAGTATTTTTTAAATTAATATTATGGCTGCACATGACTGCTGTGATACAGTGCCTTTTATTATAAATGCACGTACTTCGTAATGTTGAAAAAACACAACCAATATACTGTGTGTTCCCAATTGGATGTAACTATATGTATAATGGACCTAATTTTTAATTTCTTATTCGAGTTAGGTTTGGGTACGAGTAAAAAATTGGTTTGAGTGTAAAAAATAAGTGTAAAAATTGTGCGCTGTTTTTGTCCCGTAAATTTCATTCCTTTAACTATAGCAATTACATACCCCGGAAATAATCCAAAGATATCAACAAATTATATAGTAGAATCACCTGCGGAATGCTAGCTTTCAATGTGCATTTTTGTAATATCATTGGATTAGTGGTTGACCCACAAAAAGCTATATTATGCAATGCCAGCAATTCCGTTATTAGAAGAGCTAGAATAATGAAATATAGACTATAGGCTACCCAATAATTCATAGGTTTAAAGTTTATTACATAATGATTGTTTATCTTGCATTTTTCGTACATAAGATCGTGCTTAAACTCCGCGTGAATTCCGACGCTCTACGGTCTTTCGTGTGCTGCGGGGAAGGGAGGCGTTAGCGGTGCTGTCATGTCGGAGAGAACCGACACAGCTGAGAGAACCGGGGCAGCTTATTATCAATACACAAAAAGAACGATAACTTGTCAAGGTAGTAATTTTAACTAACAATTAAATTCTTAATTTTTGCATATTTTTGATTATAATATGTGACCCGGTACGAGAGAAATCTCTTCTATCGATTGGCGTTTATGTTTTCCTCAGTTTTTATACAATAAGGTTGTAAACAAGATTTTGATGGAAGCGGATAGATCTAATAATATTATATAATATTATATAATAAGCTTTAAACCTATGAATTAGTGGGTAGCCTATAGTCTATATTTCATTATTCTAGCTCTTCTAATAACGGAATTGCTTGCATTGCATAATATAGCTTTTTGTGGGTCAACCACTAATCCAATGATTTTACAAAAATTCACATTGAAAATTAGCATTCCGCAGGTGATTTTACTTTTTAATTCGTTGAAATCTATAGATTATTTCCGGAGTAATTAATTGCTAAAGTTAAACGAATAAAATTTACAGGGCAAAAACAGCGCCAATTCTTCTTAATTTGGAAACATCGGGAAAACGCCAACACTTACAGGTTTCTAATTTTTATGAGTTGTAGCATATTAATCAAGGACAGCATCAGAATTTTTTCAATTTTTTTCGCCACTAGATAGGCGAGACAATGGACGTCAAAAGAGGGGACATAATATATGGCCACGTTAGTACATTTATATAAATTTATTGTACATTTATTTTATTTTATTTAAATACACAAGTAATTTTTTGCATTGCTTAGATATTTTTTGTATCGGACAATAATTTTCGGTATTGTTCAAATATTTTATCAAATGCACGTTTCATTTTATTTATTGCGCATATAATTTGTACTGTTATAGATATAGTTACATCCATCTGAGGGCAAACTGTAGATATACGTTATTAGATGTATTTGTATTGTATACTAAAATTTTACAGGTTCTTATAATGTATTGTATTGTATAACGCAGGCTTTTTCTTAAGTGTTCTAGAATTTTCAAGATTCTATTTCAATCGGTTAGAATTCATTAAAATATAATTTGGAATAACAGAAAAAAAGCCTGTCGACTTTCCCAAGCGTTCTTTAGCTACAGCAATATTATACTGTGTTTTTATCAATAAAGGTACTTCAAAAAATAATTATATTTTAGTTCGTATACCTATTATAATTTACTCGACCGCCATCTACCGGCTGTAGTCTTAACTAACCACTCCCATAGTTCCGCTTTTCAACACCGCGGCGCGCTGTTATCTGTCAGATAATTCAGTTACTTACCTTATCGACATTGAAAGTCATTTTTCCCCTTACAAAATTCGTTCTGCGCACCCTCAATTTTACCCCCTTCCCCGCGATTTAGAGGTCAATTCGCACCCCCGCACGCTTACAAAAGTGTCAAAATAGAATTAACAGAGAAACGTCGTTCAATAATCGCAACAGTCAAATCGTGAACTCAAATTACCCGCTAAAACGAGTGTATATCATCGTGTGTTGTGTTTTTGGATTGAGTTGGATCGAGCATATATTTGCCAATGGAGGGTCTAGGTGCTTACGGTGGCGGCAAGGCCGGGGGCAGTTTTGACCCCCTCAACTTCATAAGACGCCCCCAAGTCATTCTCCGAGGCGTCTGTTGGGTGAGTTTTTAGCGAATAAACGGCGAAAAACGCCGTATTTCCATTGGGAAAATGAAAAATCGATCGGAAATTTGACAGGTCGAGGGGGTGGGGGCGATTTTCATTTGTTATTGATTGTTTGAATCTTGTTATTCGTAATCTACACTGGTTTAATTGCTTTTTATTGGAATACTTAACCTTACTTATTAACCAGATTAACCTTTTAGTCTCCCATCGTAAAACTGCGTAAAATAATAACGTTTCTTTGTATTTCAGCTATTTTCGATAATAGTTTTCGGCTGTATATCGTCTCAGGGTTGGATGAAGAATACGAAAACTGAGAAAGAGGAATGTCTGTATAATAACGATAGTAACGCGTGTAACTATGGAGTCGGGATTAGCGTTATTGCGTTCCTAGCGAGTATGGGATTTCTCGCAGGGGAATACCTGTTCGAGCAGATGTCATCTGTCAAAACAAGGAAGCACTACGTCCTAGGAGATCTAGCTTTTTCAGGTATGTACAATTTTGCTCTATATAGCACTCGTTAGAAATTGTTTTGACGTTTAGTGGTATAAAAACAAGACACTCCATTTAGGTATTCAATATAACTAATAAAATAATTCTTTTGAAAGCGTATATTTTCGTAGTACGTAGTGGTAGAAATCTTTGAAGTCCCTTATTTGAACTCTACAAGGCAGTCTGTTTTGAGCATCTGCCCAGGATTCCGTGCATAACGAAAATATTGTTTATAAATGGAAATTAAAATGAATAATTTCTAGCGAATTTGGGAATTCGCCATTTGCCAATAAAAATATGACTCCACTTCCAATGAGTAGGTATTATTAGCATTCTTATGCAGTGTCAAAATCAATTACAATCGATAACTCGGTGCGTATTTCGAAGACTGATGCAACTAATTCCAGTTTCACATCTGTGTCGTAAATAGTTTTCAGAATGTTTGGAAAAAACGAAAATAACATTAAGTTTTATCTATTATTTCCATCAGTTTGAAATTCATATAAATTTAGGTGTTCTTTTTGAGTACCGTTGATATTTTCAGAAATAATTATTCTTTTTGTTTCCATGGAAACATCTTCCACAAAATGCTTTTTTCTACTCCTATTGAGCAATGCATTCATTATCATGGCAATTTAAGATAAGTAATACTAACCATTCCCCACACACATGACAAATATTTCATTCCTGGCTCCTCATACCCCGCCAGTAGTGAGAAATATTTCATTCCTCACGGCTTTAGAACCAATCGCAGCTCTGGATTTTTCATTTCCAAATTGTTTTGATACACTGCTTAGCGACATTGTCAAGGCATCGACAACGTCGCTAAGTGACAACTGCACCAAACAATTTTAATCTGTCAAAATCCTGTAAACCGTCATAGTGACACACAGCCGTCCCTATATGCACAACAATTAATTTATAAAATTTCGTTGCATGGTCGTAGAAAAAGTATAGTATTTCATTCACAAGTAACGGCAATTTCTCACTCGAACGCTCTCACTCTCTCTCTCACTCGTGAGAAATTGCTTACATTACTTGCTCATAGAATAATATACTATTTACCCAAATTCATAATTTGGAGGAATTATTCCCTAAACAATGATAATGCCAACATATTCCTCGTTACTGTAATTGGGCATGTTATTCTAAGATCATGTACAATACTACTAAAAAAAGGGTAATATAAATATACAGGGTTAGTCAAAATTACCGGAACACCTAAATAAGTTTGCAACAGTAAAAAATTTCAAAAAGTTACTTGCACCAAAGTTTTTTTTTTGTTTTAAACAAGCTATCCGTTTAAATATATTTGTAATAGATTTGTTCATTTTATTCTGGACATTTGGCAACCTTTCTCTTTTTAAATAGAGCATCCCTGTATATTTTCAAATTTTTTAGTTCTTATATAATTTATATATTTTTTATATATTATTATTTTTTTTGTAGAGATACACCGTTAACTGTAATTAAATTTGAACTGCAGTTGGACCTTGCTGTATATGTTACTTAATATGAGAGTATTTAGAGTTTTTATCTAGCAGCGTATTTATCTCTTGTTGATATAACAGCACGCAGTCGACTTGATATTGCATATGAATAAGCTTTAAAATTTGATCCTGGGTTATGTGGCTTTGGTCTGCAGTAGAGCTTCCAATCTCGGACAATATACTGATCCCGGGATTTTGGGACTAAAGATTTTGTAATCCCGGGATCCCGGGATTCATGAGAAAAGCGAAAATTGCCGTATCAAAACGCCAGCGATGACAAATCCAGTCAGTAAGAAACGCCTAAAATATATTTTATTGGATAGTATCTTTTATTCCGAAACTTGATCAAATGTTTTCAAATTTTACAAGTAGAAAACCACGATTGAAGGTTTAAAAGGTAAAAGGTGTCAAAGTGTGCGTATTGACGCATCAATAATAAACAAAATATATACTCTATTAGATAACAACTTGCTTTCTTTAAGATAATATTGGATAACTTTAGAATTCATACGTCATGGATGTTTATTCATGCGAAGACGTTATTTATTGTTCAAAATGGATGAAATATTCAGTGCAACTTCGTCGAATATTAAATATTCAAGTTCTTGTCATAAAACAAATTAATTATAGATACTTGTACGTCTTTCGGTTTTCTCAAATACAGTTCAAATAGCCCAACCTACATTATAGATTTTTTTATATAAGTGCCCTTTCTGACAAAACATTTCCACTAAAAAAAGTGATAATTGTGCGATGAAGAAATGCCAAAAGTGACCATAGCTCATTACAAACACGAGATGCATTGTACCAAAATATTTCATTTTTTTGTTTATGCTAAAATCCTTAAACTGGAAGAAACTGTTTTGCTGTATTTTATTACCTATTTACTAATTTAAAATTCAGTGAATCCAGGTAAAGAAGTCCTCCAAAAATTTCTATATTTTTACGTTTGCTTTTTTTTTTCTGTTGTTGAGGGTAAAGTAACTAAAATCGCAAGCTTTCGTTTTCAACACGTTCAAACATATGTAAAAAAAACAATCAAGTATTGACGATGTGTCTTGTTTTTACACCATGTGACCCGATTAGCTTTTTGTATCGTCTTTACATGTCGTTTTCTTCAAGGTTTTTGGTCATTCCTGTTCTTCGTCGGTTTTTGGTATCTTACCAGGCAGTGGGGCAAGTCAGAATCTCCACCTGGCGACTATGGCGTGAACAACGTTCAAGCAGCCATCGCTTTCTCGTTCTTTTCAATTTTCACCTGGGTATTGTCCGATTTTTTAATATTCTAACCTAAAACTGTCAAAGCAACATAACCCTAAATTTCTAACTGTCACTTTGACAGCTATAGACTAAGTTAGTTTTGACACCCGTTAAACTAGGGATTTTTGCTTTTTAATATTGTTTTCTGTGTGAAAGTCACAATCTCAAGTAACAATCAACTGTCACTTTGACAGATTTATTAGTTTTGACCGTTAAAGTAGGGATTTCCGGGTCTGAATTGGGTTTTTGTGTGTCAAAGTAACAATAAAGTTGATAGATATGGGTTACGTTTGTTTGACAGGCGTCAGATTGGGGGTTTTTGTATCTGAACTGTTTTTTTTTGTTGTAGGCTGGTTGCGCGTGGTTTGCCTATCAGCGTTTCCGACAAGGTTCCGATGCTGCGTTTGCGACTAACTTTGAGGCGGACTCTACGTTGCCGACTTCCTATCCTAGCTACCCCGGGGGCCCCGACGGGGACCCGCAGTACCAGGAGCCCCCTTTCTCGGCAGGGATTAACCAGAGAGGTGAGGAATGTTTATAATTGAGATTTAGTAGTTTGGATTTTTTTAATTTTGTTTTTCTTGTTTCTTTTTATTTGACAGATCAAGTTTTTGTTTTATAATAAGTTAGTTTAGTAACTGGTGTTTTGTTGTCGACCTAGTATAGTTATTTTGTATATAGTTATTTTATTTTGTATGCTATTATTTATTTAGTTTCTAGAACTAGTAAAGTAAAGTTTTTTAAACAAATTTAATCTTTTCTAGGAGCTGGTGAATTTCAAGCGCCGGCATACTAGAAACGGAAATGAATTTGTGTACTTTGGGTAGTATTATTAACTAATTATTTATCATCAGTACTTAGAATTAATAATAAAATAACAAAGAAACCAAACAAGAAAGACAAGATAAGACGTAGTGTCATACGTTTGCAGAATTTACTAGCGAATATTACCGAAATATGGTATTTTTTTTTTTAAGACGTGGTTCAGTTTGCTTGTGATATCATTTGTTAAGTGTTTTGTTTTATGTGGTCCATTTTATTATTACTATTATAATAGATTTTGATCTGCCATATGTTTACGTATATAGTGTATAATCGGTGTGAATTCTCAAGGGCTTTTAGTCGCGAAAAATTAGATTTTGAGGTTACGATGTTCCGGATAAAATTTCAATTTTCGTATTTCGCTTCATAACGTAAAAATATCGCTCGTCGACATATCTTTTTTGAGGATTTTTATTAGATCACGCGACTCATCCGAGACAAAAAAAGGAAACTAAAGTTGGAATATTATTTGGGATGCTTGTGCACAAAAATCACGTTTGGTTAATTTTTTTTCCGAGACATTTCTGTGTACACAAAATGTATTATAGCGTTACGAGATATAATAATATATGATGTAACTATACAAGAATAAAATATATATTATATATATTATACATATAAAAATCATATATTAGATGAATGTTGCGTAGTCTAGTAATTTTTGGGCAATAACTAACCAATGTAGATATTAAAAGAAACTGATAATTGTGTATATTATTATTATTATTATAACGTAGGTTTAAGTACCTATGTTTCAGTCCCAAAGTAAGCCGCAAGAGTGTTCTAGGTTACGTTACCGGTTTGTTGTATTTCTGGCACTTGGTTTATTTTACGATTTGTGATTCTTTTTGTGTGACTTTTGTTACGTAGCTTCAAGTCCTAACGGACTTTCCATGGTGTATATTTGTAAGAACTTGCAAGTTGTAAGAAATGTGTATTATAAGTTACAATAAATGTTATCAAAAAATTGTTTTTTACTTTTTATACTAGTATAGGAAGTAAAACATCAATAGTCTCATACATCAGTTATAATTTATTCAGTTGTATAATAAAGAAAAATGCTTTATAGTTACACGTAAATAGACAATTTTAGGGTATTTATTATGCGAACCAACTTTTGGTAGAGGGAAGGAAAATCCTTCATCAGATTTTCGATAACCTCAACTAGCATATTGTTGGTATGCTTCTTTTTCCCATATTCCTCGCTAATTCTCGTTTCTGTCTTGAACATCAAAAACGGGCTCCGATTTTTGGACAGCTCCACGTAAACTTTCAATTTTCTTTGCTGTAGCAACAACAGTTCCAATTTCTAGACAAAGCGAAAATTTTATTATTTAGAACAATTTATTTCGCAAGTATTCGTTAGTTTGGGTATTCATTAAGTAACTATTACAAAGGAACGAATCTAGTCTCTAAACTTTGACCACCAAAACATTATAAAAAACACGACTTACAACTTGCTTATTCGTCTTTTCTTCATCAATCTGATTCTGAATATCAAGACAGGCACTTTTAGCTTGCTCAATATCGTTTACAGCGGCAGTTTTCTGATCAGAAATAAATTTAATTTCACGCTCCACGTCACTGACCCCATCTTGCACGTTTTTAATATCCTAAAACAATTTTTTTGTGTAATCTTCACAAATTATGTTTATTTAAAAATGTATCGTACATCCTGCAATTGCTGGAGCTTATTTTTCTCATCGTCCAGCTTCCGGTTGAATATAATATTACTCTGCGTGCCCTTCAATCTTTTCTCGCGTGCTTCGGCGTTCGTCACAATAGCGTCACGCCTGCTGACGCAATGCTCCAGGTCGTGCACGAGCTTGTCCTGAGCCCTCCTCAGCTGCTGATAGCGCACCTACGACCCAAAAACAGGTACTTCCGGTTTTTCCGGACTTCCGGAAAAACCGGAAGTACTCATTTTTTGGGGCGTAGCGGACCTACGATCCAAAAAATGGATACTTCCGGTTTTTCCGGAAGTAGCCGTAATTTTACCTGCATCCTGTGTATCTCGGTCTTCATATTGCCGACCTCGCCTCCTTCACCTTTTTCGACCATTATGTTCTTCTTGGTCTCCATTACCATCTTCCAGCGTTTCTCCCACTCGAGGGCTTCGCGATTCTTCTCGACGAGGTCCCGGCTCAAGTTATTCATGTCCTCTTCCATGTCTTGGAGATCCGAACCCAGTTTGATGACCTCAAATTCTAGATCCTACGACGAATCGAACTTAAAAATCTTGAGGATTAAATCGATATTGACGATAAACAAACCTTTAGTTTGAACGAAAAATCGGTTTGGAGAACGTTGGTCGTTTCGTCTAAAAATTGCTTACTGCACCTCTTCTTTCCGAGACGCTCCGTATACGCCAGCAATTGATTCTGTAGTTTGTTGACGTTTCTCAACATCGTATCTTCTTGTTTCTTGAATACGTTCAGTTCGTCCGTAATCTTCAAGTTTCTCTGTTCCAAAATCATCGTTTCTTTTGTGGGAGAGAACAACAAAAAATTGGTAACAAATCATCAAATTCCTAAAGGAAAAAACTTACGTTTACGTAGCAAATTGCTGTCGTGGATTTGCTCTTGACGTTGTTCCGATAAGCAGACGACGTGGCCTTGTTCTCGCAACCAGAACTTCTGCAGCTCTTTCGTTTTGTCCTCGATAACGGCAATATGTTGCTCTAAGGCGCTTATTTTTAATTCGTGTGGTGAACGTTCTGTACCCTATGAATTTCGACATAATTAGTTTAATTTAATATCAGTTTGTAGGTTGTTGAACATCTTCAATGCGAGTCGATTTATTTCAAGATGTAAACTCACCCCGAGAGATTCCATTAGCTTATCCAACTTCCTGTTCAAGATGTGAACCTCCCGTTCGCGCTTGTTCGACAACGAATGTAAATGGTGCTGTTCGTCGGTGTACTCGGTTAGTCGTTTCTCGATTCCCATCTGCTGTTTCAAAAGTTCGGCCAATTGTCTTTCGTACTCGGCATTTACACGTTTTTGGCTCTCCATGTCCATGATGCCTCTTGCGTTACGATTTTCCGTGTTACTCAACGTAATTTCCTGCAAAATATTAGGTAAATATGTAAAATATGTATTACTACAATATATACTTTTAGCATAAAACTCAATTATTAAAATCAGGTTATTTTCTGATTTTAAGTTATTACTAAAGCAAAACCCCTCACCAATTCTCGATTTTTCGATCTGTCGTCCCGTAGAGCCTTCGCCAGATATTTAGACGCCTTATCGTTGGTGATTTGCTCTTGTAGAATATTCATGATGGTTTCTTCTAAATAAATCTTCCGTTGAGCCAATCTGTCGAGTTCAACTTCGAAGACTTTCAATTCCCGCGATTGAATATGATTCTCCGAGGTAACTCTGTTTAGATCTTTTGTCGTTTGTTCGATGGACGCTTGTAGTTTCATTATGGTCCTTTCTAGATTGGCTCGTTTGCTATCCTCGATTTCCGTTTGATGCTTGCAACTGTTTATATCTCCCTCCACGCGACTTTTGAACAACGTCAGTGTCTCGTTTTTATTCATCTCGCGTTTGCAGAGCTTCTTGACTTGTTCAATTTCGGAGACGACGCTGCGTAGTTTTTCCTGATAAGCGCTGAAATTATGTTTTTTTTTAATGGAATTTTGAAAGGCAAAAATCAACTTAACTTACACTAGTTCTTTGTTGATAATATTGTAATGTTTATCCCTCGCTGATATGGCTACGACGACTGAATTCCATCCCCTTATTAAGCAACGGTGCTCCGCTTGCGTAGCTTCGATCTCAGTGTTGTGAATCGCCAAATTTTCGGCCAATTTTTCGCGTTCTTCCTCTTTGACGCGTAACTGCATCAACATTGTCTCCAATTCGCCCTCGAGTCTCCAAACTTCCGACATCAGCTTGTATAGCAACATATCTTGCGCCCTTTTTTCTTCGGCAAGCTTCATTTTATCTTTCCTCGTTTTTTCAAACATCGTATGTTTCGTCTTCAGCTCGTTCTCTATGTCCGTTTCCCACTTTGACATCTGCTGTAGGAGGAGATTGACGGATTCTATTTCTTTTCTTAATTCGACTTCTAAAAATATGAAACAAATACGTAATATCGGAATTAGCTATCGCAGTTACGACAGAAAATTGTTTATAACTTCTGCAAAAATACTTGCATAAATTTCTATCATACCTCAAATCGTAGGTAATTAAAAGTTATAGTAGCCGTCGGACCCTCGGAGTTTTTTCCCATCGACAACAACCCCTAAATCGCGATAATGTCCGTTCGAATAGCAAACGTATTTCATTCAGTTGCTGCAGCAAAACGTCTATAACTTGTGCAAAAGTTCTCGCATTAATCTCTATCATACCTCAAATTGTAGGTAATTAAAAGTTCTAGTAACAGTCAGACCATCAAAGTTTTGCCCCATCAACAAGAACCTCTAAATAGTGATAATGTTCATACTGCGACTAATCTTTACGATATTATTTAAAATATAAAATCCTCTTATACCTTTCTTTTCTGCTTCATATAAATCATTCTTCTCCTCCCTGTATTTCAGCATGGTATCCTGAAGTTGGATTTCGAGTTCCTCCTTGGCCGCGGTAACACTTTCAAGTTCGGCAACAAAACTATCGATAACACCTTGCTGCTTAACAACAGATTGTTGTAATTCGTACGCTTGACAACCAATCCCTTCGCGTTCGACATTTTTCTTTTTAGCCGCTACCTCCTATAAAATGAACCGAATAATAATCGAAACAAAAGTAATTTTATAATCGTACATATTCAAAAATCTCAACATTGACGTGTGCAATTTGCTTCTGGAGGTGTTCTTTCAAAGCTAGTTGAAACTTAGCCAATAGCGGGTGATCTGGTGCCAATACGTTAGGTTCATCGTCAACTTCTGATCTAAAAACGACGGTTTAACGATATTGTTAACGGCGTAACGCCAATTCTTACTTTTCGTTTGTGGTTTCCGATATGTTATAAACGTCTTCGCTCTTGAAATCTTCCTTCCCGAAGTATTGCTTGATCTTCGGATTTTTATTCTCTCCGAGGAAGTCAAACACCCCCTCGAGGGCGTTCGGAATTAGGTCGGACGGTATCGAGGGCACACCCTCTGCCATGTTTTACGGTGTATATCGTTAGATAATAAATTGAATTATGTTTTGTCAACAGTTTTGTCAAGTTTGGTCAATATTCCAAACCAGCGTTTCCATGGTTTTAGTAATGTAAATAGAAATTTGAATTTGTTGTGTTTATGCAACCCAAAACGCTTATTTCTGAATGGTTCCCTCAAATTAGGCAACCAAATATACACGTATACACGTAGCGCCAATGCGGTAGTAGTCGCAACTAACACGTCAATGGACCCAAAAAGTGAACCTTCTATGCTTAAGTGAGGTTATGTTCAAACAGATTTTGAACACATTTCAATAAATATCGATAAATAATGGCGAATAGCCGCTTGGAAAAGATAGGAACGATATACACTAGGTATTTATCACTAATTTCCAAAACAAATCCGCCTCTGAACAATAAATTTTAGGACAAGGGGGCTCATCGAGGCAGGTGCGTTAAACTGGGTCGACAGACCGATTTGGTACGATATATACGAATCTTTCCCACCGAAAGACGAACCGAAATTCGACAGACCAGCTGTGAAGAAACCGCTAAGAAATATCTTCTACGAAGAGGATAAAATCAGACAGTGAGGTTATGTAGATTATTGGTCGAAATCGTCTAAATTTGTGTCGATTTCAGGACTTTTCACAGCAATAATAAGTATGTGGGCACTGTAAGTTTGGCTAGTTCGAAAACTAAGACGGTTACGCAACAATTTATCGACGTCTATAAGAAATTAGAAACGCAATACGCTGGTACGGCGGGTCACGAAAAAATTTACGTTGAAGCTATGGAGATGTACAAGAAGGAACGGGAAAGTAGGAGGGAGACCGACGAGTTTGTTAAATTGAGCACCCTGTACAACGAAGCTAAAGAAAAGAGCGAAACGGGAATTAATATAAAAAATATCTTTAAAGATTGAGTTTTTGAGTTGAATGTAGCACTGTTTTAGTATTAAATACCTAATTATTAGACTATTAGCTTTATTTTACAAATCAGTTTTGTTTTGCTCTGCTCACTTGTCAAATCTGTCAAAACCAAATGGGAATTCTAATATGTTGTTCTCGTAAACCGGCTAAACCTTTATTACGTGACAGAATAGTCTTAAAAGTCGATGAGAAAAACGCTAATTTAACCGAAGTTGATAGTTTATCGTACTCGTTAATTCAAGTTCCGACAAATTTCAAATCGGAATTTAATTGGTCGACAATACAAAGCATATATTTGGGTTGCTCTAAGACGGATTACGACTTAAATTTGACTTTACCGATGGTGAAAACTGTCGAAATTGTATTGGAAGAAGTCGAAAATGATTTGATTTCAAACGTCAGAAGGATATTTTTTAGCGTAGCTAATCTAGGATTGCAGTTTAAGTCAAAATTCGAAAACTATAAAGAGATTTTTGATAACGACTTTCAATTTAAGAATTGCGATGATAGAATCTTAGCCCACATCGTAAGCTACGTTAAATTTCATCGGTTATTATTGAAGATGTTTGAAAGTAACATTCGAGAGGCCCAAAATATTTTGAATTTGTTATCGCTAAGTCACGCTGTCATGAATATAAACCAATCAGACTTTAGGGTAAGTAAATTCATAAAGACGCTCGACGAAAAACCTTTTTTTGATTGTAATTTAGTTATTCGATATCGCAATCGAGAAGTTCTTGATTAAATACAACATAACGGACGGCCAAAACTTAAAAATAACCATATCGTACCTTAATTTAATCACTAATTATATTTGTAAGTTCATTGAAGAGCATTCGAAATGCTCCAATGAAATTATCAGCGACAGAGATGATTTCCACAGACAACAAGGTAAAATTATAATTAATATTACTTTTAAACTCCCGTATTATAATTATTAATTGTTGCTTCTTAGAAATTCACCGACAAATTCGTAAATGGAAGAAATTAGTCGGAAGGCTGCGGTTTGAGAGTTGCCCTTATATCGAAGCAGCCCTAGACGCAAGACCTGACGATGTACGAATATCAAAATCACTTAAATTTAAAACTACTTCCCCGTTAGCTAATCTAAGAAGTGTTTTCGATTACAAATAAATGTGTAGTTTCTGATTTTGTTGTTCGATTATGCCCAAACAAATGGCAAAATTATACCATTGCAAACATATTTTTCTAATACACTTTTGTCGTTAATTGTTTTACTTTTTGAGATAATATGCAAATTACACGTAACTACAAATTTGCCATATTCAATATCATCACCGATTTTGATGAAACAAAAAACAGAATGTGCGTCTTACCGTTACGATCAATATTTGCTTATGAAATTTCGCTATAAATACTATGGTTTAATTAATATTTAATAAAATAACAATTTGTGGTATAGGGAGCTTTCTTATCGGCTTGCTGAAGCTTAGCCAACCTACGTATAGATGGCGGTGTGATGAAAACGCAACGGAACTGCCAACCGAGTTAAAAAAAATTACTGCACCTACACGATCACAGAACCGGTGTAAAATAAACATCACGCTTGATATCAGAACGTAAATATAAGCATATGATTAGAAATTATTCTAGGATTAGTAAACACGCTTACACTAACGCTTATTCATAGGCGAATATTCAGGTAAATATACAAGAATAACAATTGCTTAGATACTTCTGTCAATTATTTGTCATTATTGTGGTTAATACGTCTTGTCTTGTTTGTTTGTTAATTAGCCTAAATTGATCTGATTGAACTTCGAGAGTTAAATGAACGGAAAGATAGGAATTTATATGATTTGGTTTTGCTGTTTGATAACATTGTGTTCGATTTCTTTAGGTTGAAGAAGGAGGAATACTTTTTTTGCTTCAAAATGGAGATGCCATGTACGTCTGACATCGTAATTATCAGTGGGAATTCCCACCCGGAGCTGGCGCAGCGGATCGCTAACCGTTTGGGATTCAAACTCGGGGAATGTGCCGTTTATCATAAGACGAACAGGGAGACGATGGTCGAAATTGGGGATTCAGTTCGAGGCAAGAACATCTTTATAATACAAACTGGGTCAAAGTAAGTTTCTTGTAAAAAATGTCCTATTTTTATTCGAGTTAATGAAGTTTTTGGGAAAATATCCCAGTCTAATATTTTTTTCGTTTTGCTTGTACATTTTTAAAAGGTACAGTTTAAAAGTTTTTAAAAGTTTATAAGGAAAAAATACATTTTTAGGTTATATTCTGCTTGTTTAGAGTTTTTTTTCGTTTTCTTTAGATTGAATTGTTTTATATCTGTTATTAATTCTTTTTTCTTGTATAGGGATGTGAATAATAACATTATGGAGCTGCTGATTATGGCTTACGCCTGTAAAACGTCATCAGCGAGGTCCATTGTTGCCGTTATTCCGTATCTACCGTACAGTAAGCAGTGCAAGATGCGCAAACGTGGAAGTATTGTAACGAAGTTGTTGGCCAAGATGATGTGCAACTCTGGCCTGACGCATATCATTACGATGGACCTGCACCAGAAGGAGATACAGGGGTTCTTTGATTGCCCGGTCGATAATCTCAGGGCCAGCCCGTTCCTGTTGCAGTATATCCAAGAGAGCGTAAGTTGATATTGTTTGTTGGTCTGAAATATGTGGTGGTTTTAACCGCCTTTATATTATTCAGTAGACTGTCGGGAATAATTATTATTGGTTTCGCGATAATCGAATAGTTATCTTGGTAGTTGTGAATTCTTTTGGTTTGTCGTTATCCTTTATACAATTTTCTCCCGGCTTTGTAATGTTTTCTCTGAAATATTTGCTGGTTTCAACCACTACTAATATTCATTAGACTGTCGAGAATAATTGTTGTTAGTTTCATGATAAACGAATAATCAGTTTGGTACTTATGATTTTTTTTACTTTGTCGATATCCTTCATTCAATTTTCCCTCGACTTTAATTGTAATTTTGTAATTTTTTCTCTGGAATATGTGATCGTTTCAGTAACTACTGTTGCCTATATATTATTTTGTAGACAGTCAAGAATAATTATTGTTAGTTTCATGATTATGGAATAGTTATTTAGATAATTATGAATTTTTTTGGTATGTCGATAACCTTTGTAAAATTTTCTCTCGGCTTCATGATTTTTTTTCTGAAGTATTTGGTGGTTTCAACCACTACTGTTCCCTTTATATTATTCAGTAGACAGTCAAGAATAATTACTGTTAGTTTCATGATCATGGAATAGTTATTTAGATAATTATGAATTTTTTTGGTTTGTCGATAAACTTTGTAAAATTCTCTCTCGGCTTCATGATTTTTTTTCTGACATATTTGGTGGTTTCAACCACTACTTTTGCCTTTATATGATTCATTAGACAGTCAGGAATAATTATTGTTAGTTTCATGATTATGGAATAGTTATTTAGATAATTATGAATTTTTTTGGTTTGTCGATAAACTTTGTAAAATTTTCTCTCGGCTTCATGATTTTTTTCTGAAGTATTTGGTGGTTTCAACCACTACTGCCTTTATATTATTCATTAGACAGTCAAGAATAATTATTGTTAGTTTCATGATCATGGAATAGTTATTTAGATAATTATGAATTTTTTTGGTTTGTCGATAACCTTTGCAAAATTTTCTCTCGGCTTTATGATCTTTTTTCTGAAATATTTGGTGGTTTCAATAACTACTGTTGCCTTTATATTATTCATTAGACTGTCAAGAATAATTATTGTTAGTTTCATGATTATGGAATAGTTATTTAGATAATTATGATTTTTTTTGGTTTGTCGATAACCTTTGTAAAATTTTCTCTCGGCTTCATGATTTTTTTCTGAAGTATTTGGTGGTTTCAACCACTACTGCCTTTATATTATTCATTAGACAGTCAAGAATAATTATTGTTAGTTTCATGATCATGGAATAGTTATTTAGATAATTATGAATTTTTTTGGTTTGTCGATAACCTTTGCAAAATTTTCTCTCGGCTTTATGATCTTTTTTCTGAAATATTTGGTGGTTTCAATAACTACTGTTGCCTTTATATTATTCATTAGACTGTCAAGAATAATTATTGTTAGTTTCATGATTATGGAATAGTTATTTAGATAATTATGAATTTTTTTGGTTTGTCGATAACCTTTGTAAAATTTTCTCTCGGCTTCATGATTTTTTTCTGAAGTATTTGGTGGTTTCAACCACTACTGCCTTTATATTATTCATTAGACAGTCAAGAATAATTATTGTTAGTTTCATGATCATGGAATAGTTATTTAGATAATTATGAATTTTTTTGATTTGTCGATAACCTTTGCAAAATTTTCTCTCGGCTTTATGATCTTTTTTCTGAAATATTTGGTGGTTTCAATAACTACTGTTGCCTTTATATTATTCATTAGACTGTCAAGAATAATTATTGTTAGTTTCATGATTATGAAATAGTTATTTAGATAATTATGAATTTTTTTGGTTTGTCGATAACCTTTGTAAAATTTTCTCTCGGCTTCATGATTTTTTTCTGAAGTATTTGGTGGTTTCAACCACTACTGCCTTTATATTATTCATTAGACAGTCAAGAATAATTATTGTTAGTTTCATGATCATGGAATAGTTATTTAGATAATTATGAATTTTTTTGGTTTGTCGATAACCTTTGCAAATATTTCTCTCTGCTTTATGATTTTTTTTCTGAAATATTTGGTGGTTTCAATAACTACTGTTGCCTTTATATTATTCAGTAGACAGTCAAGAATAATTATTGTTAGTTTCATGATTATGGAATAGTTATTTCCATAATTATGAATTTTTTTGGTTTGTCGATAACCTCTGTAAAATTTTCTCTCGGCTTCATGATTTTTTTTCTGAAATATTTGGTGGTTTCAATAACTACTGTTGCCTTTATATTATTTATTAGACAGTCAAGAATAATTATTGTTAGTTTCATGATCATGGAATAGTTATTTAGATAATTATGAATTTTTTTGGTTTGTCGATAACCTTTGCAAAATTTTCTCTCGGCTTCATGATTTTTTTTCTGTAATATTTGGTGGTTTCAATAACTACTGTTGCCTTTATATTATTCATTAGACTGTCAAGAATAATTATTGTTAGTTTCATGATTATGGAATAATTATTTAGATAATTATGAATTTTTTTTGTTTGTCGATAACCTTTGTAAAATTTTCTCTCGGCTTCATAATTTTTGTGTTTACGAATCTTTTAAAAATGTTTGTTGATATCATTAGCACCGCACATTTTTCTATTGACTTTTTATGTCCACAGATTCCGGATTACCGTAACTCAGTCATCGTGGCTAGGAATCCCGGTTCCGCCAAGAAGGCCACTTCGTACGCCGAGCGTTTGAGACTAGGAATTGCCGTCATTCACGGGGAGCAGAAGGAATCCGACACCGACATGGTCGACGGGCGGTATTCGCCGCCCACAATTCCAAGATCGAGGACCATGGACGCAGGGGTAGGAGTCCCCGCCCACCCCGCTAAAGAAAAACCCCCCATAAACGTTGTAGGAGACGTAGGAGGCCGTATTGCCATCATGGTGGTATGTATAGATATTTTTTAGCATGTTTGTGGTAAATTTGTTAGCGTATTTGGATATTTATAGCATATTTGAAGTATATTTCCTTTATGTTTTGATCGCATCGCATGGCGATCATAAAATAAAGGAAATAATAAGGATTATTTTTCTAAACTACTCAAAATCCATAACATATTCTTGCAAACAACATTCATAGCTTTTTCGTAGTGCATTCCCAGTAGTAGGTATTGGTTGTTTATTCTTAAGTGTATTCGTAGAAAGTTCACTCAGGATGTTGTTTATGTTATACAGGATGATCTAATAGACGACGTGCAGTCTTTTGTCGTGGCAGCGGAAATTCTAAAAGAACGTGGCGCCTATAAAATATACGTGTTGGCCACTCACGGACTGCTGTCGTCTGATGCCCCGCGTCTAATCGAGGACTCGCCTATCGATGAGGTTGTCGTTACTAACACCATTCCGCACGAGTTGCAAAAGATGCAATGCCATAAGATAAAAACCGTGGACGTGTCTATCATGCTCTCCGAGGCTATCAGACGCATCCATAATAAAGAGTCGATGTCGTATTTGTTTAAGAACGTAACTCTTGAAGATTAGAAATTGTCTTATTGTCGTTACGTTGGAAATTATTTTTTTTATAGGTCTAATATTATAGCTGATTCTTTGTTTTTCTAAAGCTGTATTACGTTATTAGATTAAGCTTAAAGTGTCTAGTTGGGTTGATTTTTGTTTATTACTAGAGTTGCTTTTGAGTTCTAGGAGGAAATTAATAAAGAAATATGTGTACTATGTCGACTGGTTTTTGTTTTATAGGAGTTGCGGTTTTTTTATTACTAGTTGATAAATATGTTCGTTTTTATTATTATTTTTTTTTGGATAGTTTGGTTGTTTAGACAAATATTGTTAGTTTTATATTATTTACTAGACTGTCTAGAAGAATTATTCTTACTTTTATGATTATCGATTAATTATTATGGCATTTATGAATTTTTTTGGTATGGACATTTTCTTGATACATAAAATTTTCTCTCGGCTTCATAATTTCTAGTCTAAAATATGTGGTGGTTTAAACCACTACGACCTAAGCCTTTATATTATTCATTAGACGTGACGAATAATTATTGTTAGTTTCATGATTATCGATTAATTATTTTGGTAATTACGAATTTTTTTTTAATTGTCGGTGTTCATAATACAATTTTTTCTTGGCTTCATAATTTTTTCCATGAAATATGTGGTGGTTCCAACTACTACTGTTGCTTTATAATTTTCATTAGACTGTCTAGAATAATTATTGTTCGTTTCATTGTTATCAAATAGTTATTGGTACTTACGAATTTGTTTGATTTAGCGATTTGCTTGATACAATTTTCTCTCGGATTTGTTTTTTTTTTTTATCTGAAATATGTGGTGGTTTAAACCACTACTGTTTCTTTTATATTTATCATTAGACTGTCAAGAGTAATTGTTGTTAGTTTCATGATTATAGCATAGTTATTTTGGTACTTATGAATTTTCTTGGCTTGTCGATATTATTCATACGATTTTCTCTCGGCTTCATATTTTTTTTTCTGTGGGATGTGGTGGTTTCAATTACTACTGTTGCCTTTCTTTATATTATTCATTAGACTATCAAGAATAATTATTGTTAGTTTCATGATTATCGATTAATTATTTTGGTAGTTACGAATTTTTTTAATTGTCGATTTTCATCATGCAATTTTTTCTCGGCTTCATAATTTTTTCCATGAAATATGTGGTGGTTTCAACTACTACTGTTGCTTTTATATTATTCATTAGACTGTCTAGAATAATTATTGTTTGTTTCATTGTTATCAAATAGTTATTGGTACTTCTGTTTATACAAATAAAGTGTTTAACTGCCTTACTCAATCTTTATTACTATCATTCAATTGCATGATGAACTGAAACGTAAAATTTGGGCCCTTGCATTAAAATACTAATTTTATTAACTACCTTACGAAATTCTGCTTTAAATTGTGTGATTTATCAACCTATTCAATTAATTGTGAAATTAAAGGCGACCCCAAACCTACGCGATTTTCTTACGAATCACTGTAATCTATTCGAGGTATTGTCGCCGCCCGTTTAAAATACATGGCGAAATTATCGCGTCGCTGTCGCGTTGGTTTGGGGTCGCCTTTAAGCGGCGCATTGCGCCATCTGTGGGTGAACGGTTGAAGTACTGGCCGTCGGAGTGGTTGCGCCGCGTATTCATAGATGGCACTACGACTGTGTAGGGAGTATTCTTACCGACCGGTCGTAACTTCGCGTGCCCGCTCGTAGATGGCGCTGAGGCTATTTAGAGAGCGTTCTTACCGATATATCATAGTTTGTAAACGGTAAACATTTGTGCGAGTGCGACGCAATACAATCATGGTTAGCAAAAGTAATTGCAAATCAACAAGCGGTCAATACATGCAGTAGCAAATACATCCTAAAAGGTATAATTGGAAGCCCCTATAATTTTTATAGACAGCCATAGCCAGAATAATACTTCTAAGATTAGCATAAAAGGAGACTTTTATCTATTCTGTGCTTTTTCAGGCGTGCAGATTATCGAGTCAATGTTCATGGTTGTGTAATGCTTTGCTGTTGCCCCAAAGCGAGATGTATGGTTGCTGGATGCTGTGTTTAGTGTACGTGCCACTTCAACCTGTATGTACATACTTATATCTATATCTGCATATATAAAATAGAATATATAACATTGTTTTTTCTCGTCAGCGTCACAAATAATAGAGTTCGAGAAGGAATGACTTTGAGAGAGAGGCTATGAACAGAATTGTGCAGAAGCACTTCAAGATGCAGTTGCTCGTTAATAAAACAGGAATCACTTGAGTGTGGCTAAACATGACAGGAGCTTTCAGGCCAAGAAAAAGGCACGGACAGATAGACATAACCTATGAAACGCAATGCGTTAATTGGAGATTAAGTCGGGACATTTTCCTGAGTCATCGGAGCAACATGACGATTTACAAGAAGTGCCCCATTTTTTACCTGGATAGGAAATTGCTTTTACCAACCCACACGGAATTGTGACAGGTGAGTTGCGACTTTTTTGCTTAATATTTCAAAATTTATAATCCTGCACACAAACAGGCTGTCTGGTTTTCTTAATATCTAATTTTTCCACATTCTTAGCTATTTTATTTTCCAAATGTGAGATTTATTTTGTACGTTTTTTTAAATTTATCCCTATAACTTTACAACAATAGCTGTGTTCGATTGCTGGCCGCAATCTGTTCAATGCATGTTTTTTCTCAAATATTTGAAATACTTGCTTCCTATTGGTGGTATCAGTTTGAGTCAGATGTCAAACAAGCAAACGATTGGTATCGTAGCCAAATGATTACGAATCATATTGAACAGAATTGATCACGGCCAACAAGCAAACACAAGTATTGTATCAAGTTACTGGCATTGTTCACTCAAGACAAAAGTTTTTTGCATTTATTTATGACTGCTCCTATTTCTTACATACGATTTAATGTATAATAGAAAGAAATGCAAAATTGTTTGTAAAAGTTATAAACATTTTACTAAAGTAGTACACGCTATGAATTTCTTCTCCACTTGAATGCATAATATACAAATACAATATTGTTATTTAAGCGTTGTTCACTCAAGACGAAAACTTTTTGCATTTATTTATGACTGCCCCTATTTCTTACGTACGATTTAATGTATAATAGAAAGTAATGCAAAATTGTTTGAAAAAGTTATAAACGTTTTACTAAAGTAATACACGCTATGAATTTCTTCTCCACTTGAATGCATAATATACAAATACAATATTGTTATTTAAGCGTTGTTCACTCAAGACGAAAACTTTTTGCATTTATTTATGACTGCCCCTATTTCTTACGTACAATTTAATGCATAATAGAAAGTAATGCAAAATTGTTTGAAAAAGTTGTAAACGTTTTACTAAAGTAGTACATGCTATGAATTTCTTCTCCACTTGAATGCATAATATACAAATACAATATTGTTATTTAAGCGTTGTTCACTCAAGACGAAAACTTTTTGCATTTATTTATGACTGCTCCTATTTCTTACGTACGACTTAAAGTATAATAGAAAGTAATGCAAAATTGTTTGTAAAAGTTATAAACATTTTACTAAAGTAGTACACGCTATGAATTTCTTCTCCACTTGAATGCATAATATACAAATACAATATTGTCATTTAAGCGTTGTTCACTCAAGACAAAAGTTTTTTGCATTTATTTATGACTGCTCCTATTTCTTACGTACGATTTAATGTATAATAGAAAGTAATGCAAAATTGTTTGTAAAAGTTATAAACATTTTACTAAAGTAGTAGACGCTATGAATTTTTTCTCAACTTGAATTTATAATATACAAATACAATATTGTTATTTAACCCTCCAGCCGCGGGAGACGCGATTTCCACGTCCATTTTCCCGCATTTTCGCCGTTGCCGCGGCAGGAGGGTTAAGTGTTGTTCACTCAAGACAACAGTGGTATTCTATGACTTTGAAGAAGCGAGCAACATGGTTCGCGAAACGTGAGCATTAACAAATCTTGACACACGGCATAACTTATATAATTATTGTTAGTTATTTTGGTAGTTACGAATGTTTTTGGTTTGTCGATATCCTTCATACAATTTTCTCTCGACTTCGTAATTTTTTCTCTGGAATATGTGGTGGTTTCAACCACTACTGTTTCCTTTATACTATTCATTAGATTGTCAGGAATAAGTATTGTTAGTTTCATGATTAGCGAATAATTATTTTGGTATTTACGAATCCTTTAAAATTGTTTGTTGATATCTTTAGCGCCGCACATTTTTCTATTGACTTTTTACGTCCACAGATTCCGGATTACCGTAACTCTATCATCGTGGCTAGGAATCTTGGTTCCGCCAAGAAGGTCACTCCGTACGCCGAGCGTTTGAGGTGAGGAATTGTCGTCATTCACGGTGAGCAGAAGGAATCCGACACCGACATGGTCTGATCGACGGGCAGTATTCGCCGCCCACAGTTCCAAGATCGGGGACCATGGACGCAGTAGTAGGAGTCCCCGCACACCCTGCTAATGAAAAGCCCCCCATAAACGTTGTAGGAGACGTAGGAGGCCGTATTGCCATCATGGTGGTATGTATGGATATTTTTAGCATGTTTGTGGTAAATTTGTTAGCGTAATTGTATATTTATAGCATATTTGAAGTATATATGCATTATATATATTGAAAATTCACGTGGTAGTCCTCATTATTTCCTTTATTTTATGATCGCCATGCGATCATGAAATAAAGATTTGCTTTTGACTTCTAGGAGGAAAGTAATAAAGAAATATGTGTACTACGTCGACTGGTTTTTGTTTTATAGGAGTTGCGGTTTTTTTATTACTAGTTAATAAATATGTACGGCTTTATTATTTTTTTTTTTGGAAAGTTTGGTTGTTTAAACAACTATTGTTAGTTTTATATTATTTACTAGACTGTTTAGAAGAATTATTCTTACTTTTATGGTTATCGATTAATTATTATGGCAATTATGAATTTTTTAGGTTTGTCTATTTTCTTGATACATACAATTTTCTCTCAGCTTCATAATTTCTTGTCTAAAATATGTGGTGGATTCAACCACTACTGCTGAGTTTATATTATTCATTAGACTGCCAAGAATAATCATTGTTAGTTTCACGATTATCAAATAATTATTTTGGTACTTATGAATTTTTTCGGTTTGTCGATATCATTCTACCATTTTTCTCTTGGCTTTGTAATTTTTTATCTGAAATATGTACTGTTTCGTTTATATTTATCATTAGATTGCCTAGAATAATGATTTTTAGTTCCATAATTATAGCATAGTTTTGGTACATTTTTTGATTTGTCGATTTTCTTGATACAATTTTCTCTTGGCTCATATTTTTTTCTATGAAATATGTGGTGGTTTAAACCACTACTATTGCCTTTATATTATTCATTAGACTGTCAGGAATAATTATTGTTAGTTTCATTGTTATCAAATAGTTATTGGTACTTATGAATTTTTTTGATTTAGCGATTTGCTTGATATAATTTTCTCTCGGATTTGTAATTTTTTATCTAAAATATGTGGTGGTTTCAACCACTACTGTTGCCTTTATATTATTCATTAGACTGTCCAGAATAATTATTGTTAGTTTCTTTATTATCGAATAGTTATTTTGGTACTTCTGAATTTTTTTTCCTTTATGCAATTTTTACTCCACTTAGTAATTTTTTTTTCTGGCATGTGTGGTAGTTTTAACCATTACTGTTGCCTTTATATTATTCATTAGACTGTCAAGAATAATTATTGTTAGTTTCGTGATTATTAAATAATTGTTTTGGTACTTATGATTTTTTTTACGTTTTTGATATCGTTCATGCTATTGTCTCTCGACTTCGTAATTTTTTCTATGGCATATGTGGTGGTTTCAACCACTACTGTTGCCTTTATATTATTCATTAGACTGTCAAGAATAATTATCATTAGTTTCATGATTAGCGAATAATTATTTTTGTATTTACGAATCTTTTAAAATTGTTTGTCGATATCTTTAGCGCCGCACATTTTTCTATTGACTTCTTACGTCCACAGATTCCGGATTACCGTAACTCTGTCATCGTGGCTAGGAATCCCGGCTCCTCCAAGAAGGCCACTTTGTACGCCGAGCGTTTGCGGTTAGGAATTGCCGTCATTCACGGGGAGCAGAAGGAATCCGACACCGACATGGTCGACGGGCGGTATTCGCCGCCCACAATTCCAAGATCGAGGACCATGGACGCAGGAGTAGGAGTCCCCGCCCACCCTGCTAAAGAAAAACCTCCCATAAATGTTGTAGGAGACGTAGGAGGCCGTATCGCCATCATGGTGGTATGTATAGATATTTTTTAGCATGTTTGCGGTAAATTTGTTAGCGTATTTGTATATTTATAGCATATTTGAAGTATATTTCTTTTATTTTTTGATCGCATCGCATGGCGATCATAAAATAAAGGAAATAATAAGGATTATTTTTCTAAAATACTCAAAATCCATAACATATTCTTACAAACAACATTCATAGCTTTTTCGTAGTGCATTCCCAGTAGTATTGGTTGTTTATTCTTAAGTGTATTCGTAGAAAATTCACTCAGGATGTTGTTTATGTTATACAGGATGATCTAATAGACGACGTGCAGTCTTTTGTCGTGGCAGCGGAAATTCTAAAAGAACGTGGCGCCTATAAAATATACGTGTTGGCCACTCATGGACTGCTGTCGTCTGATGCCCCGCGTCTAATCGAGGACTCGCCTATCGATGAGGTTGTCGTTACTAACACCATTCCGCACGAGTTGCAAAAGATGCAATGCCATAAGATAAAAACCGTGGACGTTGTCTATCATGCTCTCCGAGGCTATCCGACGCATCCACAATAAAGAGTCGATGTCGTATTTGTTTAAGAACTCTTGAAGTAGTAACTCTTGAAGATTAGAAATTGTCTTATTATCATTACGTTGGAAATTATTTTTTTTATAGTACTAATATTATAGCTACTTCTTTGTTTTTCTAAAGCTGTATTACGTTATTAGATTAAGCTTAAAGTGTCTAGTTGGGTTGATTTTTGTTTATTACTAGATTTGCTTTTGAGTTCTAGGAGGAAATTAATAAAGAAATATGTGTACTACGTCGACTGGTTTTTGTTTTATAGGAGTTGCGGTTTTTTATTACTAGCAGAAATATGTTCGGCTTTATTATTTTTTTTTCGGAAAGTTTGGTTGTTTAAACAGCTATTTTTAGTTTTATGTTATTTACTAGACTGTCTAGAAGAATTATTCTTACTTTTATGATTATCGATTAATTGTTATGGCATTTAAGAATTTTTCTGGTTTGTCTCTTTTCTTAGTAATTTTCTCTCGGCTTCATAATTTCTTGTGTAACATCTGTGGTGGTTTCAACCACTACTGCTGAGTTTATATTATTCATTAGACTGTCAAGAATAATCATTGTTAGTTTCACGATTATCAAATAATTGTTTTGGTATTTGTGAATTTTTTTTGTTTGTCAATATCCTGCATAATTTTTTTTCTGGTCTTCACATTTTTCTCTGAAATATGTGGTAGTTTCAACCACTACTGTTGTATTTATGTTATTCATTAGACTGTCAAGTATAATTATTGTTATTTTCACGATCATCGATTAATTATTTTGGTACTTAGGAATTTTTTCGGTTTGTCGATATCATTCATACAATTTTCTCTCGGCTTTGTAATTTTTTATCTGAAATATGTGGTGGTTTAAACCACTACTGTTTCTTTTATATTTATCATTAGACTGTCAAGAACAATTGTTGTTAGTTTCATGATTATAGCATAGTTATTTTGGCACTTATGAATTTTCTTGGCTTGTCGCTATTATTCATACGATTTTCACTCGGCTTCATAATTTCTATTTCTGTGATATGTGGGCGTTCCAACCACTACTGTTGCCTTTATATTATTCATTAGACTGTAAAGAATAATTATTGTTAGTTTCATGATTATCAAACAATTATTTTGGTACTTATGAATTTTTTGGTTTGTCGATATCCTTCATACTATTTTCCCTCAGCTTCATAAGTTTTTCTCTGAAATATGTGATTGTTTCCATAGCATATTCACTAAATTATACACAAATTTAAAAATAAAAAAGGTTCCTTTATTGTCAATAATACTCATTTTTAACATTACACTTCTATAACTACGATATATGAAATTAAAACTTCTTCAGGCATTGCATTAATATTTGCCGAAGTTTGACACGTAGGGTCTCATCCCTGCTGCACAGAATATGGGTAGAATTATCATCTATTTGAATTAGAGCGTCTTCATCCATCTAAAAGAAAAGGTCAATTTTCCTGTTTATAAATTGCAGGAATCTTACTAACCAAGTGAATCATAACACCTCCACTGCTGGATTCAACTTTCGCATCAGTAATGCCCTCTTTAGCCAATTTTTGAATAAAATCCGTAATATTAACGTTACCAAACTCATATTTCACCTTACTTTGGTTTTTAAAATCAGCGTTTACAATCTCCTAAAGCAAAAAGCCAACCATAAAAATCTGCAATACAATAAAAACTATTCAAAACTTACGTCTACTTGATGTACGTTATCCTTAACCGTCAAATTTCCTGTAACAGTCGATAAACTAACGCCTGGTTTTACCTCGACAGGAGCAATATTCTGCGCTATATTATTTTGCATGTACAATTGTCCCTGTTTTCTTTTCAACGGTAGATTCACAACTTCGCCCCACTTGTAAGGAATCAGAGTCCTATCGGGACTGTTTTCTATCACTAAATCCGTGAGGTTAGGAGCCGCAGTTGGTGGTTGCGTGTAACATTCGGGAACGACTAATGTCGTCGGTTTTAAGTCTTTGATTAGTTTGTTTGCTTGCGTGAAATTTAGAGATGTGTCGATAGCGCAATGCGCTACTTTCATCTGTAACGGTTGGTAAGGCGCTAGTGCTTCTATGTAGTCAAAATCAGGTTCTGGAATTTTAAGAAAAATTTAGTTGGGTGTTTTTTTTTTTGCGGAGAAAAAAATTTACCTGTGAATATTACGCAGTTTCTGGGGTTGTTTCCCCACATCTCGATGAATTGGACAACGTCGCCAAATCTTAGACTGGGGTGCCCGCAGAATACAACACAAGGCTATAAAATAAAAAATAGAAAAAGTATATTTATCGTAACTTTGTAGCATCATAATTTTTTCTCTGAAATATGTGGCGGTTCCAACCACTTCTATTGCCTATATATTATTCATTAGACTGTTAAGAATAATTATTGTTAGTTTCATGATTATCGACCAATTATTTTGGTACTTATGAATTTTTTTGATTTGTCGATATCCATCATACATTTTTCTCTCAATTTTTCTTTTCGCTGACATACTACTGGTTTAAACCAGTACTGTTTCTTTTATATTACTCACTAAGCTACCAAGAATAATAATTTTTAGTTTCGTGATTATTGATTGATTATTTTGATATCAAAACATTATATACTAACCTCTTGAAAATCTGTGCTGAAACCATCCGAATAAATATGCTTAAAATGCTTCAACTTGTTACTTTTCACGAGCATACCGTGCGGGAAAGGTTCATCCGGTAAATAAACCTTATTCTGCTTCACAGACGACAACCATTCGGCTAAAATATTCGAATACGCTAACGATATATCGGCAACAGGTGAAACGAAAAACATCGGACAGTTTGCTACGCCTAGCTCAGACATTTTTATCGACAGGCATTCGAATAGATCATAAACGACACCTGTTGGGTAACAAGGGATTAACACGTTACCCCCTCCTCGTAAAGTTAACCCTAAAAAAAAAAATAAAACTAGTAATAGAGAAAAATTTTTTGTTTTCGTTATGTTTTGATGATTTACCTACAACTACGCATAAGACACCTAGCATGGAATCCGGATTACTTATTGGTGTTTGCGTTAGATCCGTCATTATTAAAACGTCTGCGTTTTTTAACGCGTGGTGGTCCATTGGCCTTGGGTGCGTCGTTAACGTACTTGACCCGCTTAGGTAAACTATTTTTTCATGGTCGGAACTTATTACCCAATTGCTAGACCCTAAACAGTAGCCCGATGAGGCTGGGATTACTTTCAAAGCCCCGTAAACATCCTGCGTGTTAGAATAAATAAATTTAGAAGAAAACGTTACTTTTTTTTAGCGTACAAGCCAAGATAACGACTTACGATCTTTTCATTGTAGCCGACCATTTGTATTCTCGATAAACTCGCGTTTACGTTGGCCATATTGTAAATTTGCTTCCATGACTTTGGTTTGAATGAATCGCTCAAGGGATACGGGAGTTTATGCAGCAAATTTTTCCATTGCGTCGCAAAATTTGCCTTGGGGCACTGTTCGATGTACACGACGAGTTCCTCCAATAATAACCTGTGAAAAAGTCGTGTTAAACTTAATTTAACGGCTTTAACTTTTGAAGGAGTTGAAAAACAAATAGAAAAATGCTGCTATATCAAACCAAGTGTTATAAAAACACATGTAAACATTCTCGCTGTCTCATATTTACCACCCTACAACAAAAAACTAACCTTCCGATCTGCAACGTAGGTTCCGTAGCGTAAATCCTTCCTTCGAACCCCGTTCCTTCAGTAATAAACGGCAAGGCCATCATACACATATAATTCGATATTAAAATAACGTCAACCTGCGAGAAATCTATCAGTTTATCCAACGGGGGGCAAAATTCAGGTGCGGAATCCACAAAAACGCGATCGCAATTCTCTTTTAATTCCTTAACAGAAAAACGTCGAATTAGTGGTTAATACGGTCTCGTAAGGTAGATGTGATCGTACTCCTTCTAAATCGGGTTCCGAAGCATCGGCTGGCATCCAATTCGGCAAGTTTTGAAGCCGATTCAGCGGGACGAACGACAACGGTAGGTAACGGAGCACAGATTGCATCGAAAGCCCGCAATCTAACATCATGGTGATCTCCTTGAACGTTAGAATGTGGCATGGCTTGTTAGGGTCGTTACTCAAGCAGTACTACGGAGGAGAAGTAAGGGAAAGTAAGTAATACCGCAATTAGGGAAGATAACCTAAAATTCGCCGGTTTGTTTTGCGTTTTTAGCACTTACCAGCTTCATTTTCGATAGTTTATAGCTTTGTTTCAATCAATTGTAACGTATTTAGTAAATTTCAAGAGTTATTTTGGCATAATCTACTTGTATTACTCTAATTTTCTGAAAGAAGTATATTTTTAACCTAAAAATTCGTCTATTTATTTTGAAGGTTGGAAACCGGGATCTACCCCGTGCCGGTACGTAGTTCGGCTCTTCTCCGCTAGATGGCGCCAAAGGAGAATCTGCAATGCCGGTAACGTAGTTCGGCCGCTCGCCGATAGATGGCGCGCGAGGGTCGACCTGCTCGGCCGGTAACCGTAGTTCGGCCGCTCGCCGATAGATGGCGCGCGAGGATCGACCTACTCGGCCGGTAAGCTTAGTTCGGCACTTCACCAATAGATGGCGCCACCGGTATTGAAATTAGTAAAAATCGAATTTAAATTTAATATACGAATAAAAATGAATTGTAAAAATGTTTGTAAATAATTGTATGTATAATAAAAATGGTTATTTGAAATTTTAATGGTTTTATTTAGTAAGTGGATATTATCGTCAATTTTGGCGGAGGAGCCGGGAGCCCACGCAGAAGATTTTCAATTTTGGTGGCGGAGCCGGGTAAATTTTGCCCGGCTCCGCCGCCAAAATTGAAGAGAAATTTGCCGGCGTATTTTTCGTCAATTTTGGTGGCGGAGCCGGGAATTTTTTCCCCGGCTCCGCCACCAAAATTGACGATAAAAATTCCGGTTTATTTTTCGTCAATTTTGGTGGAGGAGCCGGGGATCCCACGCCGATTTTTCTCAATTTTGGCGGCGGAGCCGGGGAATTTTTGCCCGGCTCCGCCACCCAAATTGACGATAAAACTGTCGGTTTATTTTTCGTCAGTTTTGGTGGCGGAGCCGGGGATTCCATACAGAAATTTTTCCAATTTTGGCGGATGAGCCGGGGATATTTTCATAAAATTTTAAGGCGGCTTAGATCTCTTGGCCTTTTTTAATTTTGATGCAACCAAATCTCGCATGCAAGTCACGGTAAGTGAGTGATTTTTATTTTTAGATATCTCATACATACTTACCTCAATTCTAAGCACGCTTACATCCTGTAAAGAAAACAAACGCCAATAAAACGAGCACAGTCGGTTCAAGTTTTTATTGTAGTTTTACAACGTCTATAGGTCTTTTGTTTTTTTTTACATACATCGATATTGCGCTGTTAGATGTGTCTAATTAGCAGGGCTAACAGCACGAGGGCGAGGAAACTAGAAGCAACTCTACCCTATAATACGTTTTTAAGTCTTTTTAACATTTTTCTTATCAAATTCGCCACCCTGCTGTTAGCTCGCTACGATACAAAAGACGAGGAGATAATTGGTACACAGTATTATAGTAAATACATGAAATATTTGCCACAAACACTAGATTTGTTGTGCGTGTAATATAGGTACATACATAGTCCGTCATTTGTGCTATCTAAACTAATGTTAAAATTTTTTATGATTGCTTGAATTGATAGTATTTAATTTTATGCGTAAAGTGGTACACTTAATACTAGGTGTTTTTTATTTATGGTTATATGTATTAGTGGAGTTAAATTATTTTAGTTTCTCCGCTAATACATCGGTTTTAACCAATAAAGATTTGTTTGTAATATTAATTTACTTAAAATCTGAACCATACTCGCAATTCATAATAAATTGCGTGCTGGTTTATTGTTTTGTCTTCGTTTTAGAAACAATTTAAGAAAGAATGGGTCTATTGTTTTCTTAAATTATACATTTAAGACCAGACACTTGGTTGTAATATCACAAATTGCAAATAATCAGAGATTCACTACATTTTTTTCTTCTAAACGACATCAGATCTGTTTTTTAATCTCCTAAATACAAACAATTCTTTACTGGTCAACCAACAGATTCATCTCTAGTATGCACTATGTGTTCGTGGTCACTAGGTTTCACACCAGAGTCTTCCTCGAGACTCTCGGAGCAAAACTCTTCTCGCTAAGTACTTCTAAAGTTCATAGTACCGTTTCTAGTGAGTGATATTTACAGATATGGAAACACAATAAATAGTAATAAATAAAAGTCAGTCGGGTTGGATTGTCGTAGTGGTGCTTGCGTCCTCTGGCGAGACGGTACTAGAATCCTCCCATTCCCAATGGGTGCTATTCTCAAACCCATAGTAGTCATCGTCCAGTGGGTCGGTGGTTGTCGTCGACAAGAAAACCTCAGTGGTAGTCGTCGTCCTCATCTTCCTGTTATTCCTATTAGGGAACTTCTTCTTCTTCTTATTGGCGGTATTCTTCCCTTGGTTATTATTGTTATTATTACCATTTTTACGTCCCTTCTTAAACGCGCTATTGTTCACTCTTTGGCACTTAACACTATCGTCATCGCACTTCTTCTTCAATTGTTTTTTCGGGTTACACGGGTCCTCCGCGGTGCACTTGCGTTTCTTCTTTTTCTTCTTCTTCTTCAGCTGGCACTTCGGCTTGTGCTGATGATGCGGTCCTGTGGGTTTCTGGAGGCAGTGGTGAGCCTGGTGTCTGATGACGTGTTCCGTCAGCTGGGCTGTCACGCTCCTGGTTAACACCCTTGTGTAGGACGCTAGTTTTCCCAGCTGTTGGCTCGATTTCAGCATCACTTTCCTCGGCTGACCACGACGATTCATCGCCAGGTAGAGAGTTCGTTTTTCGTTTGAGTATTTTATCGACGAGTAAGTGTTGTAGTGGTCGTGCTCGATGGTCTCGTGGAAAACACATTCATCGCTGAACTCCCTCTGAAAAAAGAGAAACATAAAATCAGGACTGAATTAACAATCGTATAAACATTTGTCTGAAACTTGCGTAGTTGAAAATTTAACTGTTGTTAATACTGCATTCCTTGTTAAAAAGTAGCTGTAGAATGTTTTTGTTTCAAATGTCTAGTTACTCCTAAAGAGGTAATAAATGAAATTAAAAAAATTAAAACAAAAAAGGTACCTGGTTTTGATATGATAACAGGCGAGACTTTAAAAGAATTGCCAAAAAAGGCCAAGGTTAGTTAAGATAACTAACCTCTGCAACGCAGCATTTAGGCTTAAATATGTGCCATCTGTTTGGAAAACTGCGGAAGTAGTGATGATTCCCAAGCTAGGAAAACCACTAAATGAAGCATCCTCCTACAGGCCAATTTCTTTACTGCCCACATTGTCAAAACTGTTTGAAAAGCTACTTGCAAAACGACTGAAGCCAATCTTAGATGAAAGAAACATCATACCCACTCATCAGTTTGGATTCAGAAACAAACATTCCACAATTGATCAGGTGCACAGAATAACAATGATCATAGAAAGAACTTTAGAAGAAAAAAGTATGCTCCTCCATATTCCTGGATGTGGCAAAAGCCTTCGACAAAGTTTGGCGCGAAGGTCTACTCTATAAGCTGGATCGGCTACCCTTCGAGTATAGCAAACTATTAGGATCATATCTTTCTGACAGATACTTCCGCATAAAGCAAGATAATGAGTACTCAACCCTCAAATGTATTAAAGCTGGAGTACCACAAGGTAGTGTACTTGGCTCAATTCTTTACCTTCTATATACACATGATCTTCCGCAACCAGGTGGTGTTGCCGTTTCCACGTTTGCTGACGACACTGTTATCATGGCAGTAGATACAAATGTTGAAGGATCAACACTAAAACTGCAGAATGCTGTTAACGATATTAGTGATTGGATGCAACGGTGGCTAATTACATTAAACGAAACCAAATCAGTTCACATAAACTTTACCAACAAGCGAATACGATACGTTCCAGTTACAATAAATTTCACCACCGTATCCTACTCGAACACAGCAAAATACCTCGGTATGACGCTAGACACCAATCTCCGCTGGAAAGCACATGTTAAAAAGAAACGAGAAGAATTGGGCATAAGATACCAAAAAATGTACTGGCTTATTGGTAGGAAGTCGTCTTTGTCGACATATAATAGACTCCTACTTTACAAGCAGATACTTAAACCTGTGTGGACCTATGGTATCCAACTGTGGGGCTGCACTAAGCCAAGCAATATCACCATCATTCAACGCTTCCAAAATAAGATGCTAAGAAACATCGTGGGTGCACCGTGGTACATAAGAAACAGAAATCTCCACAGGGATCTTGAGATGGAATTAGTAACGAACGAAATTGGAAAGTTTGCAGAGAATCATCAGAACAGACTTCTCCAGCACACGAATGTCGAGGCAATCCAGCTTCTTGACAATTGTGACAGTGACATGGTGAGCCTCGAACTTGAATCACCCGGTATATCCTCTATAATTTCACAAGACACTCAATCATGAATGGAGGCAAAAAGTCAATGGATTCGCATCGAGATTAAAGTATGTTAGCGCCGTTCAAATAGAATCCGAAGACACACACAACCGGAAGACGATACAATGGTGCTCTTCATCTGAATATGTGGGGCATGAAGATAACTAAACCAGTAAATTAGTCCGGTGTACTAATCGAAACAACACGGAGATGCAATGCGGCGTTAAATCACGTTTCGGATGGACCTACCGCAGCGCAAGCAGGGCATCCAGACTGAACACGAAACATGACAAAGTGTTATGAATTCGTAACGATTATTGTAATCAGTGCGTGGCAGTAAGGCAGGATTAGAATATGGAAATAGGAAGCCCGAGGTGGCGGGATCCTTTAGTTAAGCGCTAATAAGGCCCAACACACGCCTTTCAGACTTCACTTTGACAAGAACGATGACCTACGAGGTGCACAATAAAAATAAAATGCGGTGGAGACTTATTTTCTTTCGTGTGGTTTGAGCTGTTTTACTTTTGATGTTTTATTATGTTATAATAAAATAATAAAAACTCCGAGCGAGGAAGGGCTTCTAGGTCCTTTAATTACCTACAATTTGAGGTATGACAGAAATATATGCACGAATTTTTGCGAAAGTTATAGACATTTTGCTGCAGCAACTGAATGAAATACGTTTGCTATTCGAACGGACATTATCGCGATTTAGGGGTTCTTGTCGACGGGGCAAAACTCTGAGGGTCTGACGGCTACTAGGATTTGTAATTACCTACAATTTGAGGTATGATAGAAATTTATGCAACCATATTTGGAAAAGTTATAGACATTTTGCTGCATCAACTGAATGAATACATTTGCTATTCGAACGGATATTATCGCGTTTTAGGGGTTCTTGTCGATGGGGCAAAACTCTGAGGGTCGGACGGCTACTAGAACGTTTAATTACCTACAATTTGAGGTATGATAGAAATTTCTGCAAGAATTTCTACAAAAGTTATAGACATTTTGCCGCAGGAACCGAATGAAGTACGGTTTGCTATTCGAACGGACATTATCGCGATTTAGGGGTTCTTGCCGGTGGAGCAAAACTCTGAGGGCCTGACGGCTACTAGACCATTTAATTACCTACAATTTGAGGTATAATGGAAATTTATGCAAGAATTTCTGCAAAAGTTATAGACATTTTGCTGCAGCAACTGAATGAAATACGTTTGCTATTCGAGCGGGCAATATCGCGATTTAGGGGTTCTTGTCGATGGGGTAAAACTTCGAGGGTCTGACGGCTACTAGAACTTTTAATTACCTACAATTTGAGGTATGGTAGAAATTTATGCACGAATTTTTGCAAAAGTTATAGACATTTTGCTGCAGCAACTGAATGAAATACGTTTGCTATTCGAACGGATATTATCGCGTTTTAGGGGTTCTTGTCGATGGGGCAAAACTCTGAGGGTCGGACGGCTACTAGGACTTTTAATTACCTACAATTTGAGGTATGATAGAAATTTATGCAACCATATTTGGAAAAGTTATAGACATTTTGCTGCAGCAACCGAATGAAATACGTTTGCTATTCGAACGGACATTATAGCGATTTAAGGGCTCTTGTCGATGGAGCAAAACTCCGAGGGCATGACGGCTACTAGAACATTTAATTACCTACAATTTGAGGTATGATAGAAATTTATGCAAGAATTTATACAAAAGTTATACACATTTTGACGCAGCAACTGAATGAAATACGTTTGCTATTCGAACGGACATTATCGCGTTTTAGGGGTTCTTGTCGATGGGGCAAAACTCTGAAGGTCTGACGGCTACTAGAACTTTTAATTACCTACAATTTGAGGTATGATAGAAATTTCTGCAAGAGATTCTACAAAAGTTATAGACATTTTGCTGCAGCAACTGAATGAAATACGTTTGCTATTCGAACGGACATTATCGCGATTTAGGGGTTCTTGTCGACGGGGCAAAACTCTGAAGGTCTGACGGCTGCTAGAACTTTTAATTACCTATAATTTGAGGTAAGATAGAAATTTATGCAATCATTTTTCCAAAAGTTATAAACATTAATATAAACGGGTACTACAAAAATCAAGAAAAAAGCAAGTATAAATCTGCATTAAAACAGGACAAATAAATACATAAATCGCGACAGTTTAAAGTGTTACAGCAAGTTCAAGTGCGACGCCGCGCATTTTTGGCAATACACACGTGTTCAAATTTACTGTAAGAGTTATTTAACTGCCTACTACACACATGTTTTCGGTCAGTAAAGTGTTGTATCGTTCGTAACGTATAAGCCGCAACGTTTTTAACGTTCTCGCTAAGTGGAATCGTGATTTCAAAGATCCAAAGATACATTAATGTATCCACACAAAAAAGTAGGAAGTTTACTGCAGTGTATTGTATGTGAAAATATAGTACACACGCGTCGCCTGTTGAAGTCAATAAACCCACCAGGGAAAGTCTGCCAAATTTTCAGTTAGCGAAATTTCCTGTCGCAGTAAAAGTTATTATCGTGAAGAATTTTTCTTATTGCGTGGTTTTAGGGGTATTTTTAGAAACACCGGCTTTCTATTTACTTATTACGTGGCTTATAACTTGAAAATACTCACTACTAAAAGTTTACACAAAAAAAAGTAAAAGAACCCCCAAATACAACCAGATAAGAACCCCCCCAATTAATTGCTTGTGGTCGGTGTTAGTATTTCAATTAAAGTTCTCATCCCTGATTGGAAATCGACCCCTATTGCAGATAAACATCTTAAAGGGTTGGCGCTTAGTTTAAGATTTTCGACCTGCGATAAAAAAATACCAGAGATACGCCATTAAATAAGGATACAAACGTGCCGATTGTGTGTCCTTAATGACCGACTTCGTTTGTTCTCGGACGATAAGGAAGTGGAAATTGATCGTAGCAAGCTATTAGAATAGGTCCTTAACGATTTGTCTACCTTACTATATGTCTAAATTCCATAGACTTAAATTCAATCTTCTATAAATTCTGTGTTTAAAAACCCCATGTTTTAGAAATTCTCCCGAACAAACTAGAATAGGTAGAGAGCTGCAATTTTCAGGATTAATTACCCAATTTATCTGTGACCAAGGCGTGTATGATAATAAGTTTTATCGCAACTACTTTTCCCATAATCGCACATGAAGCAAAATCATAACATTCAGGTTATATTCAAGATATACAAACGTTGTTTGACTCACCAGGTTCCATAACGTAAAATTATTTTTGTTTATACAGTGTGTTGCATTTGTGGCGTGACGGAAAATATGTAATTTTTTTTTAAATGGAACGCCCTGTGTATTTTATTAATATATCAATACATACTAATAATTTGTTTATCTAACCAGATAGGTTGCCAACTAACAGCGTTAATAGTTCCTGAGATATTAAATTATTTCCCCAAAATATGCTTGTTCAGGATCTTCTTGAAAACTTTGTAAAACAAATTTTTTTTAGATTTTGCCGTTAAACTATGCCAGGCAGTAGTCAAAGCCAGAAGATAGATGATAGTATCAAAAGATATTAGATTCACTATACAGGTGTTCATAAAACTTAGTAAATTTTGATGTTTTTCTTGTGTTTTTTAAATGGTACACCCTGTATATTATGTGCTAGTTGAATTCCCCCGCGAGTTCCCTTTAATTTATGTTATACCGTAACATATTTCCATATTTCCAATTGTAGTAGTTTTCGTGATATTTACAATTTAAAGAAAATGTGTAATGATAATAATACCATTTTTTTAAAGTCTCTATGTGTTTGGAAAACTGCGGAGGTAGTGATGATTCCCAAGCCAGGAAAACCAGCAAATGAAGCATCCTCCTACAGGCCAATTTCGTTACTGCCCACTTTATCAAAACTGTCCACTTTGTCAAAACACTTTGTGAAAAGCTACTTGCAAAACGACTGAAGCCAATCTTAGATGAAAGAAACATCATACCCACTCATCAGTTTGGATTCAGAAACAAACATTCCACAATTGGTCAGGTGCACAGAATAACAATGATCATAGAAAGAACTTTAGAAGAAAAAGAAGTATGCCCCTCCTAGATGTGGCAAAAGCCTTCGACAAAGTTTGGCACGAAGGTCTACTCTATAAGCTGGATAGGCTACTACCCTTCGAGTATAGCAAACTATTAGGATCATATCTTTCTGACAGATACTTCCGTATAAAGCAAGATAATGAGTACTCAACCCTCAAATGTATTAAAGCTGGAGTACCACAAGGTAGTGTACTTGGCCCAATTCTTTACCTTCTATATACACATGATCTTCCGCAACCAGATGGTGTTACCGTTGCCACGTTTGCTGATGACACTGCTATCATGGCAGTAGATACAAATGTTGAAGGAGCAACACTAAAACTGCAGAATGCTGTCAACGATATTAGTGATTGGATGCAACGATGGCTAATTACATTGAACGAAACCAAATCCGTTCACATAAACTTTACCAACAAGAGAATACGATACGTTCCAGTTACAATAAATATCAGTACCGTGCCTTACTCGAACCCGGCAAAATACTTCGGTATGACGCTAGACACCAAGCTCCGCTGGAAAGCACATGTTAAAAAGGAACGAGAAGAATTGGGCATAAGATACAAAAAAATGTACTGGCTTATTGGTAGGAAGTCGTCTTTGTCGACATATAATAAACTCCTACTTTACAAGCAGATACTTAAACCTGTGTGGACCTATGGTATCCAACTGTGGGGCTGCACTAAGCAAAGCAATATCACCATCATTCAATTCTTCCAAAATAAGGTGCTAAGAAACATCGTGGGTGCACCGTGGTATATAAGATGCACATTTGTTTTCTTTCTCTAACGATTTGGTTATATCCAAGTTAATTGATTTAATCAAAACACTATCTAAACATCCAGATGGATCCAGATAAGTAGGTACTATTGCACACAATCTGACAAGGTTGAGCACGTGCCAGTTTGTATCAATTTTTTAGATCTATTCGCGAGATTTTAGATTAAAATACTGACACATTTATACGTTTTAGAGTCCAATAAAAACATCACCGATGAACGTACGCAAGCTGACTGGGCAATTTTTGATTGTTAAACCTATTATTATTGAGCCTATCGGTCGTTTTGTCTGGCGCTATGAATAATGCCAATAAAATATGGTATTCTCCATTGTTTTCAGCGAGACAACAATAATGAGCGTATTGATACTTTATAAGAATTCGCGAATGGAATAGAAAATATCGCTATAAAAATACCAGAATAATTATATTTGCAGACTTAAATATCATAATTTAAAACACTGTACGGTTTAGAAATTCAATACAGTCATAAATTAAAAACGTACTACTCATGCACCCTTCTAAATTCACATAAAAATTTTATTGCAAATTCCGGCCATTGCCTGTTAGTAAAATAAGCCCAAAAAACAATTAAGTTCTACTCATGACATAATTTCATTACGTAACCAACACAGAAGTATAAACAGTAGTAAGTTGATATATTCAATTACATCACTGATAAGCGACACCAAGCGGTATTCTTGCGCATTACTCAACTGTATATATCACAGCTGCGGACAGCGAACAGCTGTAATTAGTGTCTATAATTACGGTACAGGGTTGAAGCCGCCCATAATGTACACTGGGACATAATTACCTACTATACTGTAAGCAAGACGCTTTGGAATGTACACAAGACCGTATTTCTGGCTTCCGGTAGATTTTCTGTTGTTTCACGGGTGTTATTGTGCCGAAAATATGTTGAGCATTAATCCTAAGGTCCGAATGGTAAGAAATTATAGTACATGGGCACTAAATGTTACAAGGACGAATAAATTTGAGTAAATAGAACATAACCAAAACATCTATGGGAGGTCTTTATATATAAATGACTGTGTTTATAGAGAATTTTTGTGAAAAATTTTTCAGGATTAATAACCCAATTCATCTGTAACCTAGGCGTGTACTATAATAATTTTTATCCCAACTACTTTTCTCGTAATCGCCCATTAAACAAACTCATAACATTCTAGCACTTCGGAACTAGGTAAAGTCTATGTTTAAAAAATTCTCCTGGACAAACTAGAATAGATACAGAGGTTTAATTTTCAGGATTAATTACCCAATTTATCTGTAACTTAAGCATGTAGGATAATAATTTTTATCTCAACTACTTTGCTCGTAATCGCACATTAAACAAACTCATAATATTCTAGCACTTGGACACAAGGTAAAGTCTATGTTTCAAAAATCCTCCTGAACAAACTAGAATAGATAGAGGGCTGTACTTTTTAGAATTAATTACCCGATGTATCTGATCCATAAACGTGTATAATAATAATTTGTATCCCAACTACTGTGCTCGTAATCGCACATGAAGCGAAATAATAGCATTAAACCACCGATAAACAACGTAAAATCTAAGTTTCAAAAATCCTCCTGAACAAACTAAAATAGATAGAGGGCTGTACTTTTTAGAATTAATTACCCAATGTATCTGATCAATCTGATCCATAAACGTGTATAATAATAATTTGTATCCCAACTACTTTGCTCGTAATCGCTCATGAAGCGAAATAATAACATTCAACCACCGATAAACAACGTAAAATCTAAGTTTCAAAAATCCTCCTGAACAGACTAAAATAGATAGAGGGCTGTACTTTTTAGAATTAATTACCCAATGTATCTGATCCATAAACGTGTATAATAATAATTTGTATCCCAACTACTTTCCTCGTAATCGCACATGAAGCGAAATAATAACATTCAACCACCGATAAACAACGTAAAATCTAAGTTTCAAAAATCCCCCTGAACAGACTAAAATAGATAGAGGGCTGTACTTTTTAGAATTAATTACCCAATGTATCTGACCCATAAACGTGTATAATAATAATTTGTATGCCAACTACTTTGCTCGCAATCGCACATGAAGCGAAATAACAACATTCAACCGCCGATAAACAACGTAAAATCTAAGTTTCAAAAATCCTCCTGAACAAACTAAAATAGATAGAGGGCTGTACTTTTTAGAATTAATTACCCAATGTATCTGATCCATAAACGTGTATAATAATAATTTGTATCCCAACTACTTTGCTCGTAATCGCGCATGAAGCGAAATAATAACATTCAACCACCGATAAACAACGTAAAATTTAAGTTTCAAAAATCCTCCTGAACAAACTAAAATAGATAGAGGGCTGTACTTTTTAGAATTAATTACCCCATGTATCTGACCCATAAACGTGTATAATAATAATTTGTATCCCAACTACTTTGCTCGTAATCGCACATGAAGCGAAATAATAACATTCAACCACCGATAACAACGTAAAATCTAAGTTTCAAAAATTCTCCTGAACAAACTAGAATAGATAGAGAAGTTTAGTTTTCTGGATTAATTACCAGAGTTATCTGCGATCTAGGCGTGTGTGAAAACAATTTTTATCGCATGGTTATACCTAATAAAAAGGGGATTGAACTTACCGATCCGTATAGGAGTCCACAGGCGTCCATACACAGGTACTGGCACGTGGCAACACCCTGTATCTTCAATCTGCCAATCCCTACCGTCATCCGTTGCAGTACAGCTATAAAAAACAAACAGAAGGTATAAGAAATAAATCACAATTAGTAAAAATGCGTTGAAGATATGATAATAAAGGTTTATTGGATTCAGAAGGATTTTTAGGAAAATTGCTGTCGTTTGGGACATCCTGGATTCTGTTCTATTTGCGTACGGGTCTAACTAAGCATAGAATCGCAGTGACAAAAAGTCTCACAGAAACAGAAACGTCAGTAGTTGGCGTGGGACCAACTATTCGCAATTTTAACACAAACGTGTGAAGGTGGTTCGAAAAAAGCACTATTTGTCATCAGCGACCTTTGAAGGCTTTCATTTATGGTCTTTTTTTCTTATTATTTAGGTCACTTCGTTACCCAATATTTATTTTTAACCTCAACCTTGATTCCTTCGAGTTTTCCACGTTTTGCAAGAAGTTTTCCATGCTCAAAATCGCGTGAATCACAAGCCTTAATTCCGTCACAAATTTGAGATTTGCAGCAATTTTAGGTGCTTCGAATTCCCAAAAAAACAGATTGAATAATCAAAACACAAATCGCTGAAATCTCGGGGCTGGATTCAGACGATCCAGTGCATGCAAAACTTGTTGGCTAGTTGGGAAAATATCAAAGAACTTGTTATTATTATGAACGCAACTGAAAAGTCATTTATCATATCGTCCTGGCAACCGTTTTGTTTATTTTGACATGCATTAATAACGACGTTATAATAGCTATATATTACAGATTTTTATAGCCATCTGGGATAATTTAAAGTGGAGATTGACCACTTTAGAGAGATCCGTTGACACGTAGTGTAAATATTTACGAAGTAATTTAGGTATTTTACACAATTCTACATGATTTACGTATTTCATAACTGAGGAAATTACAACACCCTATGTATCAGATAGACCAGGGGTTCTAAACCGAAAAAATATTACAACTTTACATTTTTTACTTCCAATTTAGCGTTTTAACGTAACATTTAAAAAGCGGGGTGTGCCGCAGGGTACCGTTTTGGGCCCAACGCTCTGCGTAAAAACTAACTTTAGTTGCGCGATTTGGGGTACCTATGGCCGTCTTGCCTTCGCGGGTCCGAATTTCTAGCATATTTAGAGCAAAGGTGATGCCACAAGGGGCCAATATTAGCTGCAGACGATTATTTTCTACCGCAGCAACTAGAACAAGCAAATTTTCGCCAGATCTTTCCGGGTTGGCAGTCCTTCAACATCGTAACTAAACCAAGAATAAATGTCACCTCTTATCATGATATACGCGAGAGAATTGAACACCAATTAACGCCGCGAAACAATTGAAAAGATCGTTGGAAATGAGCAGTAATAACGTAGACGACTTATATGTTCGTTAATCTTTAAATAATTAATTAATTATTACGGTATATTGTTATGATATCTAGTTATTATTATCTGGAGTTATTTTTTTGGTGGTGTTCTGCATCCTCCGTAGTAAAGACTGCGAACAAAAAATAATGTAATTAAATTTTTAATACAAACTGATTCCGAGTGAACAACAAACTCCTTAAAAACGCTGCTCCACGTGAACGTGAAAACATCCTCCTTAAAAAGTAACTTCTTCTGTTTGTCGTAGAGTGATTTGGGTCATGTCTTGAATAAACCTGAAAATAAGAAAAAAAGACGTATTAATTGAAAAATTCTAAAGCTTCTTACGGATGTTTACATAAAATACATAATATCTAATTTAAATATTTGTGGAATCATACTAAAGGCGTGTTTTTTAAGATATCCAATACGTGTTTGCCTTAGGCTGAAACCTAATTATATTTCACAGTTGAAATTGGTAAATTACTGTGTCAATTAAGTTTGTTTTGATTATAGAAAAAGGTTACAGTAGAATGTATCTTGCCTATTTCTTAACGGAAGAGTAAGAGAAAAATACATATTACGAAAACTAGAGTGTTATACTAGAAGGTTACCTAATTATAATGTTTATTGGTGCATAATTAATAATGCTTGAAAGGTTTATCAAAATATTTCAACTAGTTTTAGAGTTATGATTTTTTTAATGTCGATACTTCAATTCGTCCAAAATTGGTAACTTTAACTTCTAATTAATTCTTAAAATTGTATTTACCTTATCACGCCATGGTATTAACCAACTCTTGAATGTTTGAGGGAAAAAGCACTCTCGATGTACCGAATTGCTTCCGAAGTTTTCCTTTTGCCCGTATTCACATAATTCCACATTTTGTGTGTGTGTGTACGTTTTGATTTTCTGGCCCCACAAAATTTTGTTCGTGAACTATCACCTGGTGGTTACAAATGCCGCCACCTATTTGGTATATTGTGATAGTTCCTCCAAGCATCTGACATGTTCGCGGTAATATAAATTTAAATATAATAAAACTTTGAAAACCTTCTTAGTTTGTCAAATATTTAGGTAATTTGGCTAGATTCTTTATATTAGCAGTTACGTACCACCTACTCAAGTAGTTTTGATAAGCTCATTTTTAATACAACTTTATACTAATCTAAGGCTTAATAAATCCGCACATAACATGTGGATGATATGTAGATGAGGGCAAAAATATATATTATCAAAACATCATATTTATTATCTTTATTTTAGGAAATATATTTCAAAATGTTTACATTTTTTCAGAACTTTTTATGTGGCATGTGTAGCAGAGCTATACCCATTTTTATTTTAATTGTTCTAAATTCTTTATTTATTTTATTCATATTTATTATTATTTGAAAATTGTAAATGTTTTTTCTACTTTGCGTTCGTTATAAACTCATAACGAAACCGCTTTCGGTGTCATTATGAAAACACTAGATCACAAACTTTTAGTAACTTTTGGTTTTCTGAGATTTATGATATTGACGTCAAGTGTCAAATAAGGCTGACATCTCAATCGCTATTGGTTCGCGTGAGTCGTAGTTGTGAATTTTACACTAACTACCAACTGTTGAATATAAAATTACTTTAAATTGTAAGATAACAACCGCACTTTTCGAAATTTATGTAAAATTAATTTCGCAAGGTAGAAAAAATAGTATATAACAAAACAACTCGTTACAATTTTGTTACTTTCTCTGTTTAAAAACATCGCCATTTCCCAGAACCAACACTGCATGTGTAAACTGAATAAATACAACTACAATAACGTCTTTTACATTCATTTGACACTTTTCGTTAGGGTTACTTGTGCGGCATGAACTCAAAGACAAATTAAGTGCTGTTTTCCTCAAACTGTGACGAAATTTGGGGTTTTAAACTCCAATAAAAATAATCCTAGGATTCCGGGAATTAGCCTTCGAAATCACATAAAATAATCATCTCAACGCTGGAGTTTGGAAACACTATCGTCTATTTTTAACCTATAAAAGTCGGTCTGATCATCGATATTTTAACGTCCCCAAAAAATTGTTTTATATTGGATTTTTTCGATATTGTGTAAGTCTGGAATTTCTGCGTTCCATTGGAAGTAGAAAACTATGATTAAATACTTCAAAGAAAGCTATTGGCGTGTTTGATCTGAACTACAAAGAACAAAATGGGTTTAAAAAAGATTTTTATGAGATTTTGATTAAAAACCGAACAGCAATAAACATTCTTTATGGTGTAAACAAATAAAATTCTATGGTACAAATGTAGTAAAGTAATAAAGCAAATATGTGTGGGTACTTACTACATAAAGTAAAGGTTTGTTTAGCAAAATAAATATGTAATTTACCCATTTACTCATTTATTTACTCATTTACGCTGAGAAATTTTCTTTGTGGCATACAACCCCTAAATCACAGCAATTTTGTCTGCTACTTATTTGAGTATTGCGGTACAAATTACATATCTTTACAACAGAAAAATGTTTATAACTTTTACAAATACTGTTTAAATCCTTTTCTCTTTGGCCAAATTGTAGGTAATTGATTGGGATTATACTTTAAATGATTACATTAAAAGCTGAAAAGCCTCCACATTACGATCTTATGTATGACACCAAGTGGAGGGAGTTGATATTTTGGTTGGATGCGATACCAACACGTTTATAACTTTTTCAAAAATTATTATATAACTTTCTACCATATACTAAATTATAGGTAATTAGATGCGGTAGTCTTATTCATGAATGCAAAATGTTTTGCTCTGAGGTGAAGAACCCTTAAATAACATTACTACGATATTATGCTACTACTTATGTTGTGTGGCTTCAACTGAACATTACTTTGTTCTGCTTTAGCAAAATGTTATAACTTTTCTAAATGTTGTTCTATAATTTTCTGTCATGCGTCAAATTGAAGATCATTAATGGGGGTTAAATCCTTTGGTAGTCGATTTCGGAACATTTTGTAAATACATGCTATAATTGTTACCATACACAGTTTAATAATCTAATAAATGTGACTATCTATAAAAAACAAACGTCAATTTTTTAGGTGTAAAGGTTCCAGTGCTTTAAATTTGCAACATTTTCAAAAAATAAATATTTAATTATGAGTATTTCCAACGGCTTCCGAAATGACGCACTATTTCTGTCTTATTTAACACCAATAGTTGTCATTCAAAATGTAAATTTTAAATCATCAATGTCAATTATTGGCAATTAAGGTTACAAGTTTGACAATTAATTGTCTGAACTGTCACTCAACTCCGAATTGTTTGTATTGTTATTCAACTCCGTAGATACGAATGTCACTTGATAACGTCAAAATCGTTATTAAGATTATTCAAACGGAGGAACAAAACCATTGTAGGACATAAAATTTTGTATGCACCTCGGGCATTACTTGATGTTTATACCCTCGGGGCATAAACATCCGTGTAATGCCCTTGGGTACATAAATAACTATTGATGTATAGTATAGTATGCAAATTGACGTTTAAAAATACCTATACAAATAACAAATTTCTAAATGTGACATAACCGTAAAAAACACGGGGAAACTCATAGTACGAAGTACGACAGTCGATTTTATCTAAAATAGTGATGCAGGTCAGTGAGGGTGTGATAAAGGCCACTTCATAGCGGTTATGACAGCTGAGAAGCAATATATCTTTCCGCTACCGAAATAAATCCATCGTTATTGGTACAAACACAAACGTAAGACACTTAAGATATATTTGAAGAAACTGAAACGACGCGACGTGTTATAAATTCTATTTAGTAGATTTTGGAACGCGTGAGAAGAATTCGTAATGGTTTGTTCGACCAGACGAATCGTTTAAGTCTGAATTCGGTGATAAAGATTCTTAAACGTTCCTAAACGAATGATTAAATGACATTGATTTTTTTTTCGGTCAGCTGTAAACATTGATAAATGACGCTAATTAATGATAATAAAAGATCTGTTACGACCGCATTTATTGATTCTTGTTTATACTTCAAGTGGTTGCTAGCTTGAAAAAAAAAGTAAAAACCATTTACGTGTATCAGTCGAAGATAAAGACATTTAATTGAAAGTGATTTTGATAAAACTGGTCGCAATTGTTCGAAATTGATCAATAAATAATATAAATATTGTATCACGCCCGGATAGGGCAGATACAAATTTTAAAAGTTACCAAGTATGCATGAATTGTAGTATCGATATTAAATAAATCATAACACCAAAACTAATCGAAATATTTCGATAAATCTTTCAAGAATTGTTAAATATGCTTCAGTAAACAACATAAAGTCTATTTTGTCTTACATAACCTTCTGAAACAGGAAAGGAGTAATATTTTTCAACATTAAACATAACAAAATTGCATTAGAAATCTTAAAAAAATTATAACTTTGAAAGTAATAGGATAATTTTGATCAAATTGTCCAGAATTATTCAAAATCGATAAATAAACTATATAATTATTATTATAGGGTGATAAGGTAAATACAATTTTTAGAAGTTAATTAGAAATTGAAGTTACCAATTTTGGACGAATTGTAGTATCGACATTAAAAAATCATAACTCGAAAACTAATCGAAATATTTTGATAAATCTTTCAAGAATTATTAAATACACTTCAATAAACAACATATAGTCTATTTTTCCTTACATAACCCTATGCAACAGGGCAGGAGTTATGTTTTTCAACATCAAAAGTAAAAAAATTGCATTAGAAATCGTAAAAAAATTACAACTTTAAAAATAATAGGATAATTTTGATCAAATTGGCCAGAATTATTCAAACTTGATGAATAAACTATATAATTATTATTATAGCTAACACCATGCCGTGATAAGGCAAATGCCATTTTTAATAGTTAATTAGAAGTTAAAGTTACCAATTTTGGACGAATTGTAGCATCGAGATTAAAAAAATCATAACTCTAAAACTAATCGAAATATTTTGATAAATCTTTCAAGAATTATTCAATATGCTTCAGTAAACATTATGAAGTCTTAAATAAGCCCGCTAAGCAGAGAAAAGTTAAACAGAATAGACTTAAACAGAGTTTTTAAATATCGAAAGCAACAAAATTCCATCCAACTTGCATAAATAAATTGCCTATAACAATTAGAGCACCATTTTCGATCAGTTCAACTAAACAAATCCCACAAACCGACCGAAATAGAAAGTTTAACATAAAACTTAATCTACAACCCGGAAATAATAAAAACTTATCCACCGAACTCGGTCAATTCTAAACCAGCAAAGTCGCCATTTCGCAAAACAACTGCTTTAACGCAACTTAATCACTCTTATCGGTCACCAACCTGGATTAAAATAAAACCACGCGAAATTCCAACGCTTCAAATCATCTCCGACAAACAAAAACACAAAAAAATTTCCCAAACGCACGCGCGCACAAAATTTTACGAACGATAAAAAATTCAAACAAAACCGATAAAATCCACAAACATCACGGTTTACAAGTTTTTCGGCGATCCGCTACACTAATAAAACATTTTCGCGTCCGCGAAAGTTGAACATGAGCCCAGTCACGTAGCTACTCAAAAAAATTTGCACAGTTACACTTTTAACCGGCGAGCATAGCAATTAAAAACAATTCGCCACGCTTACGCAATACGATTCCGCGGGCGCGAAGATCTTGTGTCTCGTAACCTTGGCGACCGGCGACTCGCGTATACTCAAGAGTTCCCTCAAACACGTGGTGTGAGCCTCAAAACGATCGGACGGTAGCGTTCCGCCTCAAAGTTGGAACGCAACTGAGCCACTGAACTGATAGTGCGATCACGAGTCACAAGTGACGCGCTAACACAGGTGTATGACGTTAAGGAACGAGTGAAACGCCTTCGTAAAAAGTGCTGTTTTGGTTGGGAAGTGGGGGAAGATGCTCCGAGGAAAGTTTGAGATTTTTTTTATCTGATGTAGCATTCTGATGACGTGAATGAAATGAGTTCATTCAGTACGTTTTTTTTTAGGTAAATACGATATAGCTACGTATGGTTGTTTATGGATTTCGGTAAGTTGTACCAACAACCCCTTCGTGGGGGTTGTTTGGCACAACGGATGATTGTCAGGGGTGTAAGATAAACTAGGACTAAATAATGTAGGTAATTAATTAATGCTTTTAACCTCAAAGCCCCATTCAAATGATATTAACGAAAATATTAAAAAAGAACCAATTTTTAATACTTATTTTGACAATATTTTGGAGACTGTGGCGAACTTAATAATAAAATTATAAACCCCTAACCACAACAAGTATTTTAGAAACCTATTCGACCTATTCGACGATATTTTTGCCATTTTTGACACCAAGAAGTGCAGTATTGAAGATTTTCTTCTCGTTTTGAATTCTAAATTCAACACCATTAACTTTACTGTAGAACAAGAAGTTAACGGCCAACTTCCATTTTTAGATACTCTGGTAGTCAGGAATAGCAAAAATATAATAGAAATTGACGTGTATCGGAAAGATACTAACACAATCAGGTTTATCCCTAATGATTCGCAGCATCCTTTTCAACAAAAATTGTCTTTTATTAGTTGTTTAGTAAATAGGTTATTGAAATTTCCATTGTCGACCGCAGATAGATATCAGCAAGAATTATTGTTTATTAAGAATGTTGTCATACATAGTGGGTACCCTGAGAAAATAGTTGATAGAATGATTAAGACGCAGAATCAAAAAATGTATGTAAATCAAATATCTACTTTAAATACTTTGTCGGTAGAAAAGAAGAAATATGTTAAAATACCGTTCGATTGTGAATATACAAGGGGTTTGAGAAGTATTTTTACATCACAAAATCTCTGTATAGCATATTCGACTCATAATAGCATAAAAAACCTTCTTGGAAACCCAAAGGATAAGGTAGATGTACTTGATAAATCTGGTATATATTGTATCAAATGTCATGACTGTGAAAAAGAATACGTAGGCCAGACTAGAAGAACAATTTTAACTAGGTTCAAAGAACATATAGCTCATTGTAAATATAATCGTTTTGAAAAATCTAGTGTGGCTCAACATATTTTAGACACAGGTCATAAAGTAGTTGTAGATGACTTAAAACTTGTAAAAGCTGTGTCAAATAATAGGGAACTAAACAGCTTGGAAAGTATCTTTATTCACTTGAATAGAGATAAATTAATAAATTCAGACAGGTGTCCTATACCTAGTTCGCCATTGTTTGACCTGCTTTAATTAAAACTTGTTTTTTACGCTTCAATGATCAAAATTCACTGAGGTGTGACCAACAAATGGGTATGTATAGGGTAATTTTTTAACATGGACGTCACTTCCACTAGTGATTTGCTTGGACAATATCCAGTAAAGATACTATGAAGTGCTAATCTCTCTTTTCCTCTTTTTAGGTTCTACTGAAGATGGCAACATAGTTGCTGAAATACGTATTTAGGTTTCTAAAATAGTTGTTGTGGTTGGGGGTTTATAATTTTATTAATACTTATTTTGTTGTCAAAATATGTATACCGACTAATTCTTTCTTCCCGTATATGTTTAAAACTGAGGAATCAACTCACATGTGAATAAAAAAATCATCAAAACCAGTTAATCGGGTCTAGAGAAAATCAACTTTGAAATCGTGCCATTTTATTATTACCTACTGTTCTTGTTGTATGGCCTTTAAAAACAAAGATAATCCAGTGAATCGAAAATCAACATGTTCACAAAATATTACAGTGTCATTCCAGTTATTGCCGCTTTGTTATAGCTGGAACTCCATATAGTACTTCAAAGTTCAGGCAAAAATCGTCAAAATGGTTGGGGACAAAATCAACTTTCAATTTTTAACATATATTTCAGTAATCCCTAAAATTTTTTACCAGTTTTGTTCAGAAATCAGAGCCACAATCTCTAAATACAGAATGATGAACATTAAAAATGAAGGATGTATCATGAAGTTTTAATCTCAAAATCCCATTCAAATGATATGTACGAAAATATTTGAAGAAAATTTCGATTCTTATTAACGATTTTTGATTTTACAGTATTTCGGGCATTCGGTTCATGTTGTTTCTGGGCTATTACTAGTAAATTTTTTAGAAAAAGTTTGAAATGGTGTTATACTCTTCATGGGTGCAGTTGCATAACAAATCGTATAATGTCCTTAGTTTCATATTTGAGAGTAAAATTTCGCGACGATGAACAACACAAGTGGACGCGTGGGCTGAACTTTTCGGTGGATGACATGATAGGGAACTTTAAACACAAGGTTCATATTTAGCGCATAGAATGTTCCGAAAACTCCTTCTGACATGCATGAAGTATGTGAAAATTGCAATTGAACAATATATTTACGAAAATTCCACCTTCAAATTATTTACTTTCTATTTATAGTAAGCCCAATAATGTAGGAATACCCAAATAAAAATGGTTACTGCTCTGCGACTTAATAAGTAATAACTAGTGTCCCTGCTCCGAAGTAAAAAGGTATTGTCGGGCAATTGAATAGAATAACAATTACCGTATTTTAATAATGTTTAAAAAATATTTAAGGGTCGCTACAGTTTCTCAAAAGATCGATGATTACCTTTAGTTAACCCGGAGAATTTAACTGAATTTAACTGAATTTAACTTGCTGCCGTACCTTTCACTATATATAGGGGTTATATAGGGGTGAAAAAAATGCGATATTTTAACTCAACTATTTGGCTAAACAATGAAATCCGGAAATGCTTCCCATAACGGTCCACCTTCAAGACCTTTATTTACCGGACGATTTATCTCGCTGATACAGCTTGCTCTGCCGTTGCCAAATGTCTTTTGGCCACTTCCACTAAAGAAGACAACATTATAGTCTCGCGTACCGCGAAACCGTCCGAAAATTTTAAGCGAGTCTACAACACCGCTCTCCGCCGTATTTTTAGCCCGGAATCTATTTATAGTGTAGACGAAATCCGTTTAAAATAATAGACCGACTAGCCGTCAATCTCTGGAGTGGAAGGACCCTTGGAAAAAAATCCAATTGAAACAACAAATCGAAAGTAACGGAAGAGGAAGAACGCATTTAGATATCTTGAATAGAAATAGATAGGTTATTTTAAAGCCTTTGTCTAATGATTGTATTCTTTGTGAAGTTATTCTTTCGTTATTTTCTTTTTATTCACAAGATACTTCATATACTAAAGCTAACATTAAAAATTAAAGTATATTCGATCCTAAAATTGCATAGTGCCAAAATGTGATCCTATTAACACCGGATGTATCATAATATGTACGTACTTGTGGTTAGTATGCTAAATTTGGTTTAAACTTTTACAATAGACCCACCGACATGAATGAAACGTGTATAAGGCACATCCTATACAATGTCAATGTCACTGTGCTACGTAAGTATCAGGTCAACAGACCCAACAGGAAGCACCGAGCCATATAAAGAGAAATTTGAAAAACCACACCCCAAAAGTAGAACAATGACACAAGACTAAGAAAAAATATTAGACTTATTGCCTGTAATGAAACGCTCTTCAATGGTTAAAAATTACTTCACACGGTGAAATTACAGCAGTTCTCCAGTAAAATTTAATAAATATTCTGTAAAATTACGGCGACAATGCTGTATTGTCACAGGAATATATATGTGGAATATGTGAGTACTGTAAAGAAAAAAATGGTATAGCTGGTTCAAATAACCAGCGATGATAATTATTCTCTTGCAGCATTTTTAGTTGTAGTAAAAGGCGCCAAAGTTTGCGTAATGATATCGATAATAAACAAAATTTAAACTTTATCGGATAATATTGGATAGGGGACATTATTGAATACGAATATTGTTAGATTTCGACCAATAATTGGGGTGCATGAAAAACCAAAATGATGAGAATGAATGAACATTTGTAATAGACTACTTGAGACAGTGAGTTTAAAGTTGTGCTGTTGTTTAGAAGCATGGTGCAACTCATCGTAAAATCGTGACGTCACAAAATACATCACAAAAGTAAACTCTACACTTAGTTGCAGTAACCGTAAACATACGTAATTTTTCCTTTAAATATTTACACTCCACACAAATAAGTCAATCTGACATGACCTCGGGCATTCGTACAAATATTTAAAAAGAAAAAACAAGTAGGTACAAAACAACATTTTAATTATCAATTATACCTAAATTCCAAATCGCAGAAATGCAAAAATTCTAATAATTGTTATGAAATCAAAAGCACACACACACACACAATTCTTAAAATAACTTTTCAGCAAGTGAACAAGTCGAAAATAGACGCTAAAACTTTCACTCGACACTGAAAAACAAATTTAGAACTGCATGATGTTCCGCTACACTACATGTAGATAGTCACGTATAAAAAAACTTGACAAATGCATTAGGTATCACGAGTTTAGAATGCGTACCGGGAATATTGGCAATTTATTTCATTCATGAAATCACAAGATCGAATCATATGACCCCCTGAAATACCCACAGGGACGTGCCAAACAACATGAACGTTATTGAAAGTTTTATTATTTCAATGCCAAAGTATTATACGTGAATGCAAATGTTATATTCTGTGGTCTCACGTATAATGAACTAAATTAATATTAATTAATTATCTCATGAGTAATAACGGTAATTGTGCTTCTATACATGATCAAGTGCACGTAGCGCAAGCAAATTACAAAATTAAATAACAATGAGTCAACTAACTTTAAAGTTTATTACATAATCATTGTTTATCTTGCATTTTCCCTACAAAAGATCGAGGTGAAGCATCTGATGATTGCTGCAATTGACGCGGTGCTCTTCGGTCTTTCGGGCGAGCGGGGGAAGGGATCGACAGCGACGCTGCTAGTAGTGGCGGATCGCACGTGCATTAGTTACTAGAAGAACAGTGTTTACGGACACAATACATATAACGACACGGCGATTATGCCTCGCCAAAGAAATTTGGATATCCGGCGACATATTACCGAATTAAAAAATAATGGTAAAATGAGTCAATAAGGTAACAGAACCACGAACATGCATTTGGAAGTCCCATGGAAATTCTTGGGGAATTTAAATCGGGTGTCGGGATTACCATTTAAAATTAACGAGTGATCTGCAAAATATTCTACGTGTCTACAAAAATTTGTAGACATCGTAAATACGATGCTAAATTTGTAAAAGTTTTTTGATATTTTTAAGTTTTATACGCGCAGAGCCGACGTTTGTAATATATGTAATATATCAAGAGTTGTATTTATTTTATATTGCTTGTGCATGTATTTACATATTATTAATAAATGAACTGTTGAAACTGTTATAATAGTTTGAATATTTATATAACAAAATCGGGCATACCTTTAAGAGAATATTTGTTAATAAAATAGAACAAATCACATAAGAAAATCAACTAGAGAAAAAAGAAAGGAAGATGTTTTGTTTGCAAGATGTTTGTATAAAATCAATTAATCATATAAACACCACGTTTTGGCAAAGTTCGACAAAGGTCAGTGTGTTCCCGATAGCCTATTCAAAAGTCAAAATCGTGCAAATGAGACTTTTACCTTACTCATTGGCTAGTTTTGTGATAAATATAAATATAAATTTTAATTTATTTATTAATTTATTGCTGTTTGTATCGAGTGTTTATGTTAATGTATATATATAAATTGATTTTTTTATTCAGTCCAATGTCTGTTGCTGCACATGAGTATGAAGTTTGCGGGTCAATACATAAATTTAAACGAATGACACTGTTATCGTTGTGCGATAATAATGCTGTTAAAGCTATTTATTCGCGCTGTATAACATAATTTCCTGCGACAATGTTTCACGTTACTTTTGTCTATGGACTGTCTTTACATTACTTAAGTTCTAAAAGAGCCAAAATAGTTATTTATGTACCAAGGGCATTACACGGATGTTTATGCCCCGAGGGTATAAACATCAAGTAATGCCCGAAGTGCATACAAAATTTTATGCCCTACAATGGTTTTGTTCCTCCGATTGAATAAGATTAATAATTATTTTAACGTTATCAAGTGACATGAGTATCTACGACGTTGAATAACAATACAAACAATTCTGGTTTAAATTTTTTGGCAAAATACATATAGAAAGTATGCTCGTCATATGTTTTTCTTTGTGCGAAAAAAATACTTCTTTACCTTTTGCGTTAGCTATGCATATAGCAACTGCTTATTTAACCAATTAAAATCATATCAACAGTGGTCAACATGAACGTAGAAAATCGCAGGTTACTTGATGTAATTGCAAGTTAACGAACTTCTAATTGATTTATAAACAGATACTCGAGTACATAAATCAATTTTGCACTATTGGACAGGTTAGTGCCATATATGAACATTGTACATACATACATAGTATGTACACTCTCCATGTTACAAAATAATAACACGTTTATGAAATGTGTTCTCAATTAATTTATATCAAGAAAATGTATGTTAATTTATGGTATAATACTAAATAAAAAAACTGTAGTACTCACCATAATTATTTGACGATGAATTTTGTAAAAATAAGCTTTTGCAGTCGAACTTTTTCGAACATTTCGCACTTTTTCACCGTCACTGTTCACTGCATTACCGACTGGGTGCCGTCCACGCTCTGCAACATTCGTTGACAAACTCTGAACAATCTGAAAATAACAAAAAAAAACACAAAATTAACCAATGAAATTTAGAAAGCAGCAAACGCAATGTCGCGTAAAAAGTGCGAATTCATTACTAAATCAAACCTAACGAAGTAAGCAATGCAAAACGAACATTAAAGGCGTGAATAATTCGATTTAACACTGATTATAAGATGCGAATTACCATAAGCGGTCTTTTAAAATGTTAATTTTAGCGGATTTACGACGACACAAGCATTGGGCTTTGCGATTAAGTCATTATAATACTAATTGGTTTAGGTGTGAAGGTAGGATGAAAATCGTCGCGTTTTACACATGTATGGAGTTGTTATATAGCCGGCGATGTATCAATTTTAACGTTGCTTGCAATTAAGATACAGAATCTATTAATATTGCTTGCACTTTGGTGCAAGTTAGAAGAAACATGCTGGTATGCTAACGATAAACAGTTTAATGCAATGTGATACATATCTAGCCAGGCCCGGCGCGCGATATTTTACTTATGTGAGTACTCGGAACTAAAAGAAGTAAACGCTGGTGTACCCCAGGGTAGTACATTGGGGCCAATTCTCTATCTACTATATACGAGTGACCTACCACAGCTGGGAAAATATAGGACATCAGTGGATAGCCTATTAGAGACAAGTATCTAAGTTTTAAGGATTTAGATTGAAGTTTGATGACGGCCCTGTATCTAGTACTTTAGAAAAGCAGTTTCAACAGATATAGACGCACTTTGGATATAGGAGATATAGTTTTGTTCATCACGTCAGTCAATATAATCAAGAAATATAACCTGGCGTTTTATGCGTTTGTGTATATTTTGAGTAGAATACACACAGACAGCGCACTGGATAGACATGTACTGTACTGTAGATTAAGCGATCGGCGATCTTGTAATGGGGTCTGTTTTGTGTTCAGGAAACACTGGCATAGTAAATATAAATGTTTGGAAAAAATAGGTCAAAACAAACACTTTTGGGTGAATTGATTAGTTCTCTGTAGCGCTTGAATGCAAACATCCATACTATGTAGTAACGAACAAGTTTATCGAACAATTAATTAGTTCACAACAATCGTCAGGTTGTCTCAAACAATCTGTTTATTTGGAAAAACTCTCTTAGCGAAAGGGAATGCCTGGCTGTGATGTTTTCGGTCAAGTAATTTCGCCAGAGTTGCAATTTTGTATCAGTTATTAAAGTTTGATGTTCCGTTCATGATTTTATTTATTCATTTCATAGATAGTGATCTTGTTAACATGCTTGAATGGTTTCAGTTCCTGATCTAGTTCTGAATCACAACCGACAATGATGAGTAGGCAGATATTTGTCCCAGCAAAACAAAAAAAAACCTTTTCGTCTATTAGTATCCGGAAACGTTGGCAACCGGTAAATTTTAGAGGTCAAAATCTATTTAACCACTTGTACCTACAATGCTACAATAGTTAGGAAATATGGTCGACTTCAAAAGTAATTTCTGAACAAAATAGCCCAGATAGAGAACTGTAATTTTCAGGATTAATTACCCAATTTATCTGTGACCAAGTCCTATATTACAATAATTTTTATCGCAACTATTTTGCTCGTAATCGCGTATAAACTAAAATCACAACGTAGCTCTGTTATCGTAACCCATAAACTCTAATCAACATCAGTTTCTACTTAGCTATAGCGTGAATTCTATACAATTCGCGTAGCTGGAAAAACCGCAATAGGTTAATATTACGAATAAATAATCTGTCACGATATCGAGCCTTCGGTTTATTGAATTAGGTCAATGCCCGTGAAATCGGATTATAGTATTTCTTATTACACCTCGTTGAATTTGCGTTTGGAAATCAACACTTTACATAACGTTAAATTTGTATCTTATCTTTTTTAGAAAGAGGTATGGTCCTAAGAGGGTACCCTGGGGAACACCCGGCGGTTTTCTTCTTTTATATCCCGGTATTGTGTTTTATCCTTAATAATGTTAACACCATTGGATTATATTGAGCTGGAAACATACTGAAGCGGCGCGGCGTCATCAAAACAAAAGCACCTAAGTTTAAATCGCATAAATTTAGGTATCTAAAAGAATACTAAACCGCATTTGCATTTTATACGATTCACATAAAACGTGTAATAAACTTTCTCTAGGACTTCCAGGAGATAAGAATAAAAACGGACTTAAGAAAACAGGTTGTGTACACTGAGTATTTTATATATAACTGGTCAGTTAATAAACCCGATGAAAGGCCGAGATTATTTAAGAAATTCCTAAATTTTGGCACTATTTTTTAAACTAATGATCATCGTTAGATATTACGACACATTGTCCGAATGGATTTATTTGTTTTGATTATCGGTTTAATGTGACAATTAAAAGATACCTGAATGTTTTGAAAAGATGCCAGAGCGCTGATGTTGAGTGTATTCACTGTCGAGGCCTGTCAAATATTTTTAAATTTTAACCAGCGCGTCGAAAGAGTGTATTTTCGTGTATTCTTATATTGGACTTCAGTCGCTAATTTCAGACCAATTTGTATAGCAGTTTCGTTGACGATTTATGTATAGCAGTAACAGTTACAAGATGCATAAATTCTCTGTCTGTTATGGCTTGTTTTGTGTTTTTTTTACCCATGTAGGATGTAGGAAGGTTTAAAGCGTGCGTATTTTGAAAAAAACCACCGAGTATTCAGTGCGTTTGTATTTGTAGATGTATGTAGGACATGCGGACACAATCAGCTATTATCATTATTGCTACCACATACCACCTATTCGAATACTTCCTCATTTTAGCGTATTGTTGAAGATATAATAACGAACGATATCGTAGGAAGTTATATTATGATTTATGCATTTATTGTATTCCTAGCCAAGGAACGCAACGTGTACTATATTGCAATTTGCTTGAAAGTTATCTATCTCTGGATTCCAACCAGTTATCGAGTTAAATAAAAATTTAGGTAAAAGCGAAGAGACATAAAAAAATTTGTAATTTAGTAAAAATTACTACTTTGACAAGTTATCGTTCTTTTTGTGTATTGATAATAAGCTGCCCCGGTTCTCTCAGCTGTGTCGGTTCTCTCCGACATGACAGCACCGCTAACGCCTCCCTTCCCCGCAGCACACCAAAGACCGTAGAGCGTCGGAATTCACGCGGAGTTTCAGCACGATCTTTTGTATGAAAAACGCATGATAAACAATAATTAAGTAATAAACTTTAAACGTATGAATTATTGGGTAGCCTATAGTCTATATTTCATTATTCTAGCTCTTCTAACGAATGAAATTTACAGGGCAAAAACAGCGCCAATTCTTCCTAATTTGGAACAATCGGGAAAACGCCAACATATGAGTCAAGGTTTTGCCTGAACATGGTGGATGAAAGATAAATAGTGTGGAGAAGGACTGGGTGAAAGGCCTAATCAGAAATTGAAATCCCCCCTACACCATAACCTACCTACCATTATAACTTTTCGTTCAGTTACAAACGAATGGAAAAAGATTCCCTTTCATGTCTTATCGGTGAAGGGTCGATGACAGCCCAAATCTACATTTTACAGCAGTATAAGGACTTAGTGAGCAATGAATAATTTATAATAATGCAGGATAATACCCGACCACACACCAAAACAATAGTGCTCAGCTTCTTTTAAGCTACTGGTATCACCACATTGCAGTTGTCTGCGAGCACCCCGATATGAACCCTATAGAACATTTGTGGGGTGAATTAAGGGAGAAGGGTGAGTTCTCGCGAGATACGTCAAGAAACACCCACCAATGGAAACGATAAGAAGCTTGATTTCCTGTAAAAACAACGTAAAATCTAAGTTTCAAAAATCCTCCTGAACAAACTAAAATAGATAGAGGGCTGTACTTTTTAAAATTAATTACCCAATGTATCTGACCCATAAACGTGTATAATAATAATTTGTATCCCAACTACTTTGCTCGTAATCGCACATGAAGCGAAATAATAGCATTAAACCACCGATAAACAACGTAAAATCTAAGTTTAAAAAATACACCTGAACAAACTAAAATAGATAGAGGGCTGTACTTTTTAGAATTAATTACCCAATGTATCTGACCCATAAACGTGTATAATAATATTTTGTATCCCAACTACTTCGCTCGTAATCGCACATGAACCGAAATAATAGCATTAAACCACCGATAAACAACGTAAAATCTAAGTTTCAAAAATCCTCCTGAACAAACTAAAATAGATAGAGGGCTGTACTTTTTAGAATTAATTACCCAATGTATCTGACCCATAAACGTGTATAATAATAATTTGTATCCCAACTACTTTGCTCGTAATCGAACATGAAGCGAAATAATAGCATTAAACCACCGATAAACAACGTAAAATCTAAGTTTCAAAAATCCTCCTGAACAAACTAAAATAGATAGAGGGCTGTACTTTTTAGAATTAATTACCCAATGTATCTGACCCATAAACGTGTATAATAATAATTTGTATCCCAACTACTTTGCTCGTAATCGCACATGAAGCGAAATAATAGCATTAAACCACCGATAAACAACGTAAAATCTAAGTTTAAAAAATCCTCCTGAACAAACTAAAATAGATAGAGGGCTGTACTTTTTAGAATTAATTAACCAATGTATCTGACCCATAAACGTGTATAATAATAATTTGTATCCCAACTACTGTGCTCGTAATCGCACATGAAGCGAAATAATAGCATTAAACCACCGATAAACAACGTAAAATCTAAGTTTCAAAAATCCTCCTGAACAAACTAAAATAGATAGAGGGCTGTACTTTTTAGAATTAATTACCCAATGTATCTGACCCATAAATGTGTATAATAATAATTTATATCCCAACTACTGTGCTCGTAATCGCACATGAAGCGAAATAATAGCATTAAACCACCGATAAACAACGTAAAATCTAAGTTTCAAAAATCCTCCTGAACAAACTAAAATAGATAGAGGGCTGTACTTTTTAGAATTAATTACCCAATGTATCTGACCCATAAATGTGTATAATAATAATTTGTATCCCAACTACTGTGCTCGTAATCGAACATGAAGCGAAATAATAGCATTAAACCACCGATAAACAACGTAAAATCTAAGTTTCAAAAATCCTCCTGAACAAACTAAAATAGATAGAGGGCTGTACTTTTTAGAATTAATTACCCAATGTATCTGACCCATAAATGTGTATAATAATAATTTGTATCCCAACTACTGTGCTCGTAATCGCACATGAAGCGAAATAATAGCATTAAACCACCGATAAACAACGTAAAATCTAAGTTTCAAAAATCCTCCTGAACAAACTAAAATAGATAGAGGGCTGTACTTTTTAGAATTAATTACCCAATGTATCTGATCCATAAACGTGTATAATAATAATTTATATCCCAACTACTTTGCTCGTAATAGCACATGAAGCAAAATAATAGCATTAAACCACCGATAAACAACGTAAAATCTAAGTTTCAAAAATCTTCCTGAACAAACTAAAATAGATAGAGGGCTGTACTTTTTAGAATTAATTACCCAATGTATCTGTTCCATAAACGTGTATAATAATAATTTGTATCCCAACTACTTTGCTCGTAATCGAACATGAAGCGAAATAATAGCATTAAACCACCGATAAACAACGTAAAATCTAAGTTTCAAAAATCCTCCTGAACAAACTAAAATAGATAGAGGGCTGTACTTTTCAGAATTAATTACCCAATGTATCTGTTCCATAAACGTGTATAATAATAATTTGTATCCCAACTACTGTGCTCATAATCGCACATGAAGCGAAATAATAGCGTTAAACCACCGATAAACAACGTAAAATCTAAGTTTCAAAAATCCTCCTGAACAAACTAAAATAGATAGAGGGCTGTACTTTTTAGAATTAATTACCCAATGTATCTGTTCCATAAACGTGTATAATAATAATTTGTATCCCAACTACTGTGCTCGTAATCGCACATGAAGCGAAATAATAGCGTTAAACCACCGATAAACAACGTAAAATCTAAGTTTCAAAAATCCTCCTGAACAAACTAAAATAGATAGAGGGCTGTACTTTTTAGAATTAATTACCCAATGTATCTGATCCATAAACGTGTATAATAATAATTTGTATCCCAACTACTTTGCTCGTAATCGCACATGAAGCGAAATAATAGCATTAAACCACCGATAAACAACGTAAAATCTAAGTTTCAAAAATCCTCCTGAACAAACTAAAATAGATAGAGGGCTGTACTGTTTAGAATTAACCTTCTTTGAAGCTACTGGTATCACCACATTACAGTGGCCTGCAAGAACCCCGATATGAACTAGATTTGATTTGATTTGATTTATAATTATAGAAACTGGCAACCTTTCCTTTTTCTAATAGAACAAGCATTTTTACAATTTTTAATTTTAAGATTAATTCCAAGAACCTTTTGTAGGAATATTTTTTCATACAATGCATCATTTTTGAGTCTTTATATTCCATGTTCAGATACCGATCAATCTATGCTACGTGACACCCCGTATCTATGAAATGTATCGGTATTCGACACACCGAGGGAGTATCGGTGTTTTTTTACTACCACAGAAGGCAAGGGTGTCATCTCTCATCTAAAAACTTATCTAAATCGTCAATTTTCAACTCGGTATACGACTCGAGTGTTACGCTGCCTCACGTATAAGAAAAAAAAACTCAACCGTTATTGTAGATACGAAGATATCATTATTACCCTTATTGGATAACGGTGGTGAAGAACCAACGCGCAGCTTATCTGCTAATTAGTGCGTTTAATTATCCAGTACCGTTACGTTGTTTTCTTTTGTTTTTTTATTAGAATGGATGACGTTTACATCTCTATTTGACGGAATAACAATATTTTATCAAAAGAACTTGGATAAATAAAGAATTTAGCACATAATACAATTAAAATAAAAATGGGTATAGCTCTGCTACACATGCCACATAAAAACTTCTGAAAATATGTAAACATTTTGAAATATATTTCCTAAAATAAAGATAATAAATATGATGTTTCGGTAATCTATATTTTTGCTCTCATCTACATATCATCCACATGTTATGTGCGGATTTATTAAGCCTTAGATTAGTATAAAGTTGTATGAAAAATGAGCTTATCAAAACTACTTGAGTAGGTGGTACGTAACTGCTAATATAAAGATCTTGCCAAATTACCTAAATATGTGACAAACTAAGAAGGTTTTGAAAGTTTTATTATATTTAAATTTATATTACCGCGAACATGTCAGATGCTTGGAGGAACTATCACAATATACCAAATAGGTGGCGGCATTTATAACTACCGGGTGATAGTTCACGAACAAAATTTTGTGGGGCCAGAAAATCAAAACATACACACACACAAGATGTGGAATTATGTGAATACGGGCAAAAAAGAAAACTTCGGAAGCAATTCGGTACATCGAGAGTGCTTTTTCCCCTCAAACATTCAAGAGTTGGTTTGTAGAAATAAGTTCGAAAATTCCCGTTATGTTCTAAATTTATACAGAAATATATCTTTTTCTTTTCTGTGTCAGACTAAAAAAAATGTAAAAAGTAGTAAAAAGTTAGAGCTGATAAAAATAACAATAAAACCGTACTTTAAATGGCTAGAACTTCTTAAGGAATTGAGAAAATCAATAAGTCAATATGAACCCTTTTACTCGGAATGACAATTTTTTTAGAAGAAAATCGGTACTAAGTTTTATGTGGATTTTATATTATTACTTAAATTTATTTTAATTCTGCTGAAAAAAGGGTAGATTAATATATTTACATTTTTTCTAATTAATGTTATTTTTTAATTGTTATTTAATAATCGTTTTAATATTGAGTAAAAGTTATGTCAATGTTTTTGGTGCTCGGCGAATTTTTCGTATGATCAAAAGTGCTCCATGACTTCAAAAAGGTTAAGAACCACTGTGTTATTGTATACATATTTCGCGGGCAACTTTTGTGTAGCAAATAAACACCATTCAAGTCTTATTTTTCTTGCATGTCTACCGCAAAATTAATTATGATACACCCGGTTTGACCCTGATATTATAATAATTACTCATTTTGCTATATAATTAGCCATTTGAATAGGCCAGATACATATAATTTTGGGCTGTATACCTGTAGGGCCAATCATGAATGATTTATGTTACAGAAATGTCAGTTAATTTTTTGTATCTGTACATTTTTCAATCGTCTATTTTTAAACCTTCACGAAAAATATGGACTTAATTCAGTTCGAAGCAATCCTAATAGATGGATCAGGTTTTAAATTTCTATATCCTTGAACTTCCAGTGATGTGTTATATCACCAAATTAGGAGAAAGTTCCAGTTTAATAATTTAAGATTAAATTAGTTGAAATTATCGCTAATAATCGAGTTTTTAGGTTATTTATTATTATTATTATTAATATTATTAATACTATTAATATTATTTATTACACTATATTAATTTTAATTAACGATGACAATTATGAGATTCCAAATATTTTTCCCACCAGTTTGCGTAAAAATGTCCAATGTTACATAATTAGTAAAATTTGTGTGTTTATAATACTAATGAGGTGCTTATATTATTTTTGTTATTTTGAATATTATAGCCGAAATTATTGAAATAACTTCATAATTTTTATGTGTCACCTTGTTTATATCTAGGATGTAGAACAAGTCATAAATATATATAGATTGCCGAAATATACTAACTCTAAATTACACTTTTAACAAACAATTAAATCGGAAAGATTGCTTTGCAATATGAGCAAAGTGTTTCTTTGTAAACATCCGGAAAAATATAGCTCGATTTTAAAGTTATAGTTCCGTTTGCTGTCAATTTACAGACTGTTTAGAAATTAGTATTACGTAAGCCAAAATTAATACGGTATGTTATAAACATATTAAAAATGCATCGTACTCGAAAACAAGTTTTTTCTGGGCATAAGAATGAATTTTTCTGTGCAGCGTTTATAACTTTATTCGATATTATTTATCTCACATATTTTCGTACAATTCGTTGCCAAAGATATTGTCCAGCTATGAGCGAATGTTTTTTCTGCGTTTCGCAAAGTTGAAAGGTAGGTTTCTTTCTCGGATATAAAGTTTTAAACTCTATATCTGGAAACCCACATGTGTAATGATTGGAAGTATTTTCCATTTTTACTGATAACTTATCGGCACCGATCCATGGATTTTATTTTTATTAACGCAAACGAAAATACGCGTCGAACCGAAATATTGTCAATAGGGTTGCCAGTGGTATGAAAATAACTGATGAAAACGACGTAAACGAAATGACACGAGTGTTCAGCACTTGTGCTCACCAAGTAAACATTTAACGATCTAAATTTGTTGGAAAATTACGTTTGTGTTAGAACTGGCAAACGAAATATTCACACCAGACGTACCAAACTAAATATTGATACCGAATTTTCGCTAGAATACAGAAACGTGTAATTATGTGTAAACGAATCATCCGGTTCACTAACCTCGCGTTTTCATCTAGAAAAAAAAATGGTAAGTAGTAAATCGCAACGTATGCTAAACAGATGTCTTTTTTGCTTTTTATTGGTAACGTATGGTCTATGATTCAGATGAATTTTCAGCACTAAAATAAACGGAAGAGGTCCTGTAGTAGATATGTAGTATGCAAATGCCATGGCATTTGCATGCATAAAGTTCTGACAGTCCCCTTGATTGTATGGCATGTCGGAGAGCAAAAGGATAACCGTTTTCAGGCGAATCGTTCCCAACAAACCGGAAGATAAATTTCATACCACTGAACCACTCTCATCAGCATGCGGAAGCTATGCATTGCGAATTTGCATTTTACTAGTACGAAAACCGGTTAAAAGTTTAGCTCTTAGTTTTTAGTTTTTTTTTACAGAAAAAGGCTTTTTAAAGCCAATTTTTAATATTGGTTTACATAGACAATACATAGACAATTACTGCATTCAGCCCTGGAAGGAAAACCCCTTCGTAGAATAGGAAGCTAATACCAACACCAGTCTTATCGTAGACAGGCTGTTCACATAAACTAACTCGATTATTTTATTAAATTCATAACTAAATTGATCAAGTTTACCATCGCTTTTACAAATTTAAATAGTTCAAAAATAAACACGCAATGTTTTGTTTATAAGGTTTTACTTTAAAAGCTAGCTATCGATTTCGCTATTCGCGATTATTTTAGATTCAGATTGTTAATAATAAATGTTATTATTAATTTGTCTTCAACATTTCCTGAGAAGCGGCATTATGTACTATTATAGTCTTATTATTTATAAATTATAAGAATAAATATTTCAGTGCAGATGTTTTTATCTGTAAACTTAGACAGAAGTTGTTGCAGTCGTATTTGATGACACAAATTAGGAAATACATTGTTATTTTTCGATCTTTGTTGACAATCTTCATCAGACAACAACTGCAAAATTAATTAAAACTAACTAAATATTATAAACCAAATAAATATAACAATAACGCTATTAAAAACTAGTTTATCAAATTATTTAGATGTATAATTTAAGGTTTTATATGAAAATCAGTTTTAATTCCCTGTGAATCATAAACAACTAGAAAAAATCTGATGTGGCCAGGCACATGACTTTATCATACCATATATTAATAGTTTACCTGCATGAGATTCTATTTGATCGAGCCACGTCTGCATTAAAATAAAACTACTTTGAACTAGACAGATTTTTTTAATTATATTTACAGTATGTAATGTAAAAACATCAGCATGTGACACTACCTACTATCATTAGTATCACAATATCTGACAAATCCTGGCTAACTAGTTTTAATACAATAGTGTTTTAATGCAGTACGAGCGATCTCGATGAAATAGAATTTGCTCATGCGGATTAACTATTTATTTTGCCACAAAATGTCGTAGTTATAAATTATTCAGAATTTCCTCTACTTTAATTTAGTATTTACCTATTTTGACGAAATTACAGAAATGGCGGCTCATTTGCAAAAACATTGCAAAATGCTAAGAGTAAATACCCAGTTCCTTTGGACCCTTTTGAACCAAAAGCTTTTGATAAAGTAAAAACGAAATAACGTCACATCTCTCACATAAGGGAAATGCGAAACAGTCCATTAACGACATGAAAAAGAAATCTGCTGTTTGCTGTCAGCAGTGATCAGAACAAATCTCCGTATTCCATTTCAACCCCTATAATAACGTATGTTTTACCCTTCGGGGGAGAATCTATCCCTTGTGTCAGGGGACAAAACTTCACACTTTTCACTAATACACCGCGGAGACGTTCTTTCAACGGAGCGTGACAGAAGGGCAGAGCCAGTACATCGAAATGTAATATCCGAGTAAACGGAGGGTGTTGCGTGTACCCCACACGGGTGGCTAGATTGATGTGGCGAAGTGAAAAGAGGGTAACGCCACATTTGTACGTGTCACGATTACTGTCAGTCCCTATCTTAAATAATTACTGCAGTTCTGAGAGAGTTATTAATGATAGCATCGTTAATTTTAATGCCTCGCTATTAGCTGGAAATAGTTTAAGGATTTGCTGTCTTGTGTTGGTAGTAATTATCCGTTATACAATTACTGGAAACGCCACTCGATAGTTATAAATTAGTTCGTTTATTGAATGTTGTACGTTGGTACTTGATAAAAGGTATGAGAAGATAATTGAATTTGTGATTTATCTGTTGTGTTTCGTTATATTTACTTTGTAAATTCTGGACGTCCCACATTGGGGTATTAGACCCAAAAAGCTGGCCATAAATCAAATTTCTAAATTGTTAAATTCTAAAAAGTAAACCAGTTCCTTGTCAGCCAAAAGTTATATTTTACTATGGCTGAACATAGATGCCCATAAGTTGACGCTCTTCAAAACAGTTGCAATTTTGCATTTTAACGATAAATGTGACTTTTTTGTTATACATTCTTTAGAACCAAGTATGAACCTTCATTCGACATTATTTTTATTAAAATTTACCCACAATTTTGTTTATTGCAGGGCCGAGAACATTCGCTGTTATAAAAACAGTTTTATGCAGAATTTGAGTGTTTTAGTTTAGTGTTTAGCTTTGTTAAGCTTTTGAAAGTGGTTCAAATTATAGTATACATATTTGACATTACAACTACTGGAAAATCTGCTGCGGATAGGTGCGGATGCGGTTTTTGTGATTTTATTTCTAATACGTTGTAAAGGAAAATCCAAAAATTAATGTACCGGCTTATATGGAATTTGGTGCAATTTCTTGATACCGTGATAGTAGAGGTAATTTAGAATATATTTAACCATATTTAGCTATATAATTTGTACTTGAAATTGGTTGCTTGAAGCCAATCGGATTCATATTCAAGGCAAGAAAATACTTCGAAGGCACCTACTCGCATACACAGTTCACTGGTTTAAATTGGATTCTTGTTGAGGAGAGACAATAGTAAGTTTGTAAATAGAAACTGGTTAGGCGTTTTCGATAAATGTGTTTAGGCGGAATGCGAATGCTGGTTCATAACATACGTATTAGGGTCATACCAATAAAAAACGACCGTTTCAGCTTGAAGTATGATCAAATTTCGAAAGTTTTTATGGAAACAATAAGCATAAATATTAGACAATTTTGAAATAATACTAAAAATAATTGATTTTATAGTGATAAAAATGGTAAAATAGGTTCTTAATTGCCTCTACTATCACGTCTTAAAAGGAATGCATCGAACGAAAAACAGCATGAATAGCATATGTACCGTTTCAATACACAATATCGACTGGTGTAAACTTAATTTTCTTCCTCTACCACTGGTCTTTAAAAATAAAACTTTTTTCAGGATTTTCTTACTACATACCAGACCCAAAAATGTAATCTCATATAACTCAAAAACGACATGTATTGTTCAATTTTAAATCCGTATATGCTGCGTATTTAAACTGGACATGCCATATATTATTTTATGAATTTGACACGGTCAAACATAATAGAAATAAAATTACAAAAAAATATTGATGACAAATGTAATTAATTTACAATAGGTGTAGTGCAGTGAAGAACTTCAAATTCTTAGTATGAAGGTTAAAATGTTAATACATACATAAAACAACACATCTAAAGCCTTTTTAGGTGAAAAAATAATTTTGGTCAGGTTTTCAGGTCAAATACCCCACTGTGGGGTTCGACCTACTTATTACATCTTCATATATCTAAAACATCTAAAAACGTAGAAAACATGAAATAAATAAACAATTATATAGCTACTGTCCTACCTCAAAGTATAACAGGTGCATCTAAACCGGGCATATCAATATTTTTGGATCAGGCTGAGCATTAACGTCGTAGGTAACTACTCAATTAATAGGGACTTTCCCTATTCATTATCGTCTATCTTCAGGAAGACCGCGTTAAGCCTACAAATTATTGGCCCATTAATGGTATTATACCTAATTAAATTTCTTGTTTGGAACGCTATACCACGGTCTTTTCGGAATACCGACCCTATATAAAAAAATATATCAAGTTGGGTTCATCTGCTGGTACATTAGGTGTTAACGATTATCATATTGAGGATGACGGTATTCTCTTTTTCGAGAATGTGAAAGCTGAAATCTCTTATCTTGAATTATGCGGTAATGACAGGGCTGCTTAAAAATTGTATAAATTTGAAGCATTAAAAAAACTCAATTAATTTTAATAAACTAGTGAACCTGAAAAATTTCGTTTGTGAATTAATTAATGAATATTTTTGGTCGGATATGTTCCTAAAACTTCCAAATGTTGATATTCGAGTCAAAGACGTATTGTTTTAGCATTGTAACACCTGGGTTGATACTTAAAAAGTATGTTATTTTACAGAATTACACGTTTTTATAACAAATTGAATTTTTATCTTTAATTTTGTCCGTTTTTTCTCAATTATTGTCTGATGTAATATTGGGCACTTATAAGACGTACATAATTAAGTTCTTCTTCGCTCAGCTCATCGTTTCGACCGTTTAGGCCGATCCGGCCGTTTCTGGGGACAATTTGTCACCTAGCCATTCGAATTCTGACAGGTGGTCCATTGTTTTACGAACACCGCGAATAGAAGACTAGTTTTTGTACGAAGAAATCGAACAAAACAGAGTTCGCCCAAGTCGTTCAAGTCGCTCTCGTCCGAATTTAGTCCAGACGTGGTCAAAACTCGGACCGCTCGAAAATTTGGCATGCATCCAGGTTTAGTAGAGAGGCAGACCGAGCAGGAGACGGGTCAGCTGTATAAATTAAACCACTCATCGCCTGAGGCCAAACGGTTAAGACGTCGTAATTAATACGTTATGTTGACCGTGCAGTTTGCTATAAATTAAGAGCAAAAAAACTGCTTTCAACGGGTACCTTCCTACACAAAAAAAAGAATAAATTTTTATTTAAAGAATTAGTAATTGATGTTAGGATCATATCTTTCTGACAGATACTTCCGCATAAAGCAAGATAATGAGTACTCAACCCTCAAATGTATTAAAGCTGGAGTACCACAAGGTAGTGTACTTGGCCCAATTCTTTACCTTCTATATACACATGATCTTCCGCAACCAGATGGTGTTACCGTTGCGACGTTTGCTGATGACACTGCTATCATGGCAGTAGATACAAATGTTGAAGGATCAACACTAAAACTGCAGAATGCTGTCAACGATGTTAGTGATTGGATGCAACGCTGGCTTACATTGAACGAAACCAAATCAGTTCACATAAACTTTACCAACAAGCGAAGACGATACGTTCCAGTTACAATAAATATCACCACCGTACCCTACTCGAACACGGCAAAATACCTCGGTATGACGCTAGACACCAAGCTCCGCTGGAAAGCACATGTTAAAAAGGAACGAGAAGAATTGGGCATAAGATACAAAAAGATGTACTGGCTTATTGGTAGGAAGTCGTCTTTGTCGATATATAATAAACAAAAAAGATACTTAAACCTGTGTGGACCTATGGTATCCAACTGTGGGGCTGCACTAAGCCAAGCAATATCACCATCATTCAACGCTTCCAAAATAAGGTGCTAAGAAACATCGTTGGTGCACCGTGGTATATACGAAACAGAAATCTCCACAGGGATCTTGAGATGGAATTAGTAACGAACGAAATTGGAAAGTTTGCAGAGAATCATCAGAACAGACTTCTCCAGAATGTCGAGGCAATCCAGCTTCTTGACAATTGTGACAGTGTGCGAAGACTCAAAAGAACCAAACCTTTTGAGTTGGTGAAGTGATGTTAAAAAAGCAGAGCACAGTGTTATGTGAGTGAAAGCCGATAGGTGAACAAAGCAGAGCAACGTGCAGTGTGTGAAGTTTAAAGCGTCAGCATCCAAATTAAATTTAAGTTACACCAATGGGGAACACTTAATATCGAACACCTTTTATACGTAGCAACTTAGGTTAGATTAATATAGCTAGATAGTCATCAGACTAGGTGTTTGAATATCTCAGAAACTATTTACTTTACACAACTACAACTGACACAGTTGGAAACACAAGTTCTTTAGTATTCATAATATGGCATGAAACACAGAGCGTCTCAATGCAACACCCTGTATAAATTAAACCAACTTTTGTTCCCCCTTAATTAATAAGGACATACTTATTACAAAGATATGACTTTATATGGCACCTAACAGGCAAACTATACTTCCTGAAGAAGCCAGTTAACACCATGATAGTCGCGATAAATATTGTCGTAAACACCTCTATGGTACATTGCTTTCTATAATGTGTCTTTTAGGTTAAACAAACCGTAAAGTTTGCGAAGATATTAGCGACCAATCAACCAATAAGCGAACACGGTTTAGCCCATTCGTTCATACACTGAGAGAATGTGACGCTAATTGATTCTTTTACGATTTTACGCCTGGTTCGCTTGCAATAAGAAGTCTGGTAAAGTCAAGAAATGCTTGCGAATGGACCACCCCGAATATTCAATTTCGATTAAGGTGAACGGAAAAAATGGCACTCAATTATGGTCCAGTTCAAACCAGGGTTGGCACGAGGGGGTCAATTTATCAAACATTTGTATTTGGCCTATCTGTAGAATAAAACACGTAAACCGTGTGGATTTTGTCATTCCATGCGTGACTTTTAAAAACTATTTCTAGTTCGAAAGCATTGCGTAATATATTACGTCAAGAAAAGTTTAAACACAAGACGCAATGTTGTTTATCTTTTTAATTATAGTGTATAAGAAATCCCACGCATCGCTAGAGAAACAAATTCCTCTATAAACTGTTTCGTTTAGACCTAGTTAAACAAATTATATATTTGCGATTTGGGTAAGTTGTACCAACAACCCATTCGTGGGGGTTGTTTAGCACAACACGAAACTTAATTGGTCAGGTTTGAAAAAGTAATTGGAATGTTTGGCGAAAGAGAAGCCAGGAGAGAGATAAATTTAAAAATCAATTAAAAATTTTCGGTCTCAGCCGAGATTCGAACCAGGGTCTTCAGCTTTGCCGGGCCATTTCTCTACCAATAAGTTACCGAGGCCAGTGACAGAGAATAGATAAATTTGTGGTTTCAACAAAGCCTAAATAGATACTATGGGAATTTTCTTAATTACTGTTAACCTGTACCTTGTAAGTAAAAAATGTTTACCTTAAGTCGGTCCTGCATTCATCTGAGACACCGGCCAGCAGTTTCGGTTATTTCGGCCACTTAGCAACACGCCGTGTCGGCACTTTATGAGATTTTACTGTCGAATTACTGCAAGCCTTTAAGCCAGCTTACACTATAGCACGTCATTAATTATAATTTCGGTTTTTCAACGGGCAATTTCGAATTTTGCATAATGACAGCTCCGAAAATCCTTTATTGTTAGTCTGACACTTCATTGCAATCGTTCTTGACGGTTTGCGATGTTAATTCTTTAAAAAAGTGTCTGCAAGTCCATAGGCTATATACCGGTTTTCATACTATGTTGATATTTACTGTATACTCTACGTATGGGCAATATTGTATCGTTAATTGATGGTTTATTGGGTAATAAAATACATATTATATGTTATTTTCGTATTATACATAAGAAATATGATATAGAACGTTATGAAGCGCGATTTTAAAAGAAGCAAAGTCGTTAGTATGCAACGCTATGCATTCAAAGGCAATTACTTAATTTATCAAACGCAAGAATTTAAAAAACAGGGACGGATATAGTGGCCTATATTTACCATATTCATTCAATGACTGTTGTCATTGCATGCCTCATGTTTGCCGGCTATTCCGATCAACATAAAATAAATTATTATTGCGGAATTCAACGGATATTATTCAATCATAACAAATAGTTCCTCGATTGAAGGTTTTACTGATAAGAATAGCAAAATATTATGAAAACCCATTTAGGTATAACTTTTTCGCAGATATTATTGTGCATCTCTGTTTGTTTAAATACAAAATTTAATCATTTGTATACACAAGAATATTTTACACAAGATATATTTCCTTCAAAGAAATATAACCAACAATATTTCTTTGCCTCTACTTGACACACCAGATTTCTTTGAGCCAATGCATATTTATTTATCCGTGTAGGTTCTAAATGACCTCTCTAGATATAGAATCATGTTAATCAAATTTCTGTCAAGTATAGTAACGATCCAATTACACAAGTGAAGTGTATGTATTACAAATGAGTTGCTGTTGGTTTGCTGTTAACAGGCTTCAAGAGTTGGGCATGTAAAAGTGTTGTTAATCAATCACTCCTTGGCATAGTGAAAGTTGGTTTATGCTCCATTGTGAAGTTATGAGTTTTCTTAGTGCTCAATGACGATAAACGGTTCAATTAGGCCCCCTTGGTCGACACTAAGCGATACCAGAAGATAATAGAGAAATAAGGATATAGCTTGCTACACAGGTGCAGTCAAATCAAAATTTTTACAGAACGTCAGCGGTTGCGAAACGTCAAATCAACACGCAAATACATGGAGAACGCGATGAAGAGGAGAAACACGCGCGCACGCACAGTGCAACAACATTAAAACATCTTGGTGTCAATGTGTATTTGGATTGCGGATAGCAATGTTCTTATGTTTTCGCGAATAAATACAAGAAAGATTATAAGACGGTATGGTAACATTAAAACTTATTTGGAATATTGAGCATAATTCTTTATGAACTTTTGTAGTTAGCGCTGAAGACGGGGTAAAACCCGAAGATATAGTATGCTAGAAGCCAATATGATATATTAATCATCAGAACCAATAACCTTTTTACTTTATCATATGTAGTATGAGAAGGAGGTTTAGTCTTAGCATTTTTGAAATATAATGCAAATAAGCCGCTATTTCTGGAATTTCGTCGAAATAGGTAAATAATAAATTAATGTAGAGGAACTTCTGAATAATTTATGACTATGAAATTTTTTGGTAAAATAAATATTTTAGCCGCATGAGCAAATTCTATTTCATCGGGATCGCTCGTACTGCATTAAAACACTGGTATTAAAACTAGTTAGCCAGGATTTGTCAGATATTGTGATTCTACTGACAGTAGGTAGTGTCAAATGCTGATGTTTTGACATTACATACTGTAAATATAATCAAAATATCTGTCTAGTTCTAGTAGTTTTATTTTAATGCAGACGTGGCCGATCTCGATCAAATAGAATCTCATGCAGCTAAACTATTAATATATGGTATGATAAAGTCATGTGCCTGGCCACATCAGATTTTTTAAATTTCCGTCAAAATTAGTTGGAAGAAAGCGCTTTAGGTAATTGAAACTTTTACCTAGCACTAAAATTTTGGGATTGGCAATTTCTCTCGTTTAAAATAAGTAACATTATGTGTTTCATATTAACAAGAAAATACTGAAAAGCACTTACATACTTATAAGTTTATGAATAAAATGGAGTTATATATGTATAATTGTATAAACATAACGTATAAACACTTAGATCAGAAGCAAATATTCAAATCCTTATACCTAATATTTTTTTTTAATCCACAATGCGTTATTTTTAGAAATCCGCCTACCTATAGTCGAAGATAGCGATGTATTCGTGTCAATGAAACAATAGCGTAACGGCATTGATACGAAATCGGTTTTTTATCGCTCGTAAAACAATGGACGGTTGTCATTCGCGATTCTGGAAGACTTGTAGTAATATAGAGATGCAATTTACCGCCTAGTCGGTATGACTTCATTGATAGAAACTGACAGTTTGTTGGCGAGCGTTCAAGATTCACACCGGCCCAGCGGTGAGCAATATTGTCGTATGTTTGCTTCTGCTAATTATAAACTAATTGTTGTGTAAGTAAGCCTGCTTAAGCCTCCGTTCCTGAGCACATCAAAGCTTGAATTCCCTTTATAGGTCCAGCAATCAGGAAGTGGTACATACGTACGTGTTTGTTTACTCTGGAGTTTCAAATTTATATAATACATATTATACACAGAGCAAACCGACTTTCTTAAATCAAAACAATCGTTTTCTTAAAGCAAATATTTCGGTTGTTTTATATTAAAGAAATATTCTTATTAAAAAAATGTGTTGTTTTAAAACAAACAAATTATCTTAAGAATGTAAGAATGGTAATTTTAACATTAGACAACCTCTGTGTGTGTACATATATATTTTTCATAAATAGTTTCTTTGATTTTACACTGTTTTTTTTTCTCTCTCTGTGTATAATAATAGTTTATTATAGTAATAGTTTGATTAAAACTTAATTGAATGTATGATTTATTTTATCTCTCTTCTATATACAATCTTTAAGTGTCACAAATCGCACATCCTTAAATTGAATTTTGATCTTGTTGATCATTGGTCACTCATGCGGTCTTCGCGTGAGTCTCGCCGCTTTAAAATTCAATAAATCTGCTCTTCAATTGGTCTCAATTGGTACGTTCGTCTTCGTTGTAATTGTAATTTGGTATTTGGTTACCCTTCCTTGAATGATTGGGAAATTTTTGCGTATAGCGTGACCCCGACTCGTTAACAAAACTTAAACGAGATAAATTGACACCCTGATACGCACTTTTATTGTTGTATGTCTGTAATCCCTAGCTAAACGTTTAACGGTTTTTGTTTTAACTATCCCGGCGAACGATGAACAAAATCGAAGAAGTGAAAACTGCTTTTTGGTGTGAAAATACTAATAATCTACATTCGTAGAATGTAAAATTGAAGGCAGAAATTGTGAATTGAGCTTCGTGTTTGAGAAAAATCATATATAAAACACGTTTATGATAAAAAGGTTTATTTGTATAAAACAAATTATGTTTTCGGTTAAAATTTGTATATAAAAGGAACGAGATTCACATAGTTCAAATAATAATTGTGCTGAGTGAAAGAATTATGATTGAAGATTCTTTTTATCCAAGTATAATTATTTCACTTAAGTAAATAATTAAATGTTTTGTTCCACAAGAATAAATTAAAAACTCAAAAAAACCTTAAAAAAACGTCTTTAGAGTTATCTATATTTCATGATTATCAACACTACTGTGCTCAAAATTCTTCTTATTTAGGAGGACTTATTAACTTAACAAGTCCCAAAATAAATATATTTAATTTATCGAAGATTTATTTTCATTTTATTTATTATTTCCAATTTGTTATTCAATTGTTTATATTTACTAAAAGAATATATATACGTGGCCCATTACTAGAAAAATACAAAAAACTCTGATGTAGCCAGGCACATGACTTTCTCATACCATATCCACAATTAATAGTTTAGCTGCATGATATTCTATTTGATCGAGTCTGCATTAAAATAAAACTACTAGAACTAGACAGATATTTTGATTATATTGACTGTAGGTATTGTCAAAACATCAGCGTTTGACACTACCTACTGTCATTAGAATCACAATACCTGACAAATCCTGGCTAACTATAGTGTTAATGCAGTACGAGCGATGTCGATGAAATAGACTTTGCTCATGCAGCTAAACTATTAATTTTATCAAAAAATGTCACAGTCAAAAATTATTCAGAATTTTCTCTACTTTAATTTATTATTTAACTATTTCGACAAAATTCCAGAAATAAATCCTCCAGTTCCTTTGGACCTTTTTCAACAGAAAGCTTTTCAGCTCAAGTTTGGTTATGAGTTTTTTTGCACGATTACAATACTTTGTCATATGATAAAATAAAAAATACACAGAATATTAAATTCGATAGAAAAAATTACATAATGTATTTTGATATTAACTGCTCGTCATAATTTTGCATTTAAGTGTAATAAAATTAAAAATAATTCAATATTAAAGTTAAAATTATGTAGTTAAAGTAGGTATGTCAATACAACAAAGATTACAATAGTTCCCAAAGCATCGTAAATATAATTGTTTTAATATTTAATTTAATTTTTCGTTATGTTTCTTAGCTTATTTGACCATTACCGAAAAATACAATAAAACACAATGCATAATACCTATTTATGATAGTAGTTTTAGAAATAAAAGATATTGTTGTTTTGAAAACAGCAAATTTTGTGTCTTTCTATGAATGGCAGTAATTTAAATATTTTAGATGTAAAATCGCGTATTGTCTTCAAAATTCAAGACAATTATACAAATAATATCATATTTAGTTAATCTGGCATAAGTATGTTTGAAAAGTTGATATTAAGCTTAAATTAAAAAAATACACAAAATTTGAAATTCGATAGAAAAAAATACTTATTGGTTTGTGATATTCAAAGGCTGTAAGATATAGTTTTGCATTTACATGTAATATTATTAATAATAATACAAATTCGCGTTTCAAAATGTATTATTTTCGCGTGTCAGCTAAATAAACTATGCAGTTTGTTTTTTTTTTATTGGAAAATATAATAAATAACTAAATGTAATTCCAAATATAGTATCTAAATAATAATTTTATTTGTAATAATTCAATATTAAACTTAAAGTTATGTATTTAAAGTAGGTATATCAATACAAAAAAGATTACAATGGTTCCCAAAGCATCGAAAATATAAATTTTTAAAAATTTTATTTAATTTTTCGTTATGTTTGTTATCCTAATTGCCCATTACAGAAAAAATATAATAAAACATAAAACATAATATGTACCAATTTCTGTAGTCTTAAAAATAAAAGAATTTGTTATTTGAAAATGGCAAATTTTGTTACTATCTATGAATGGCAATAATTTAAATATTTTAGATGTAAAATCACGTATTGTCTTCAAAATTCAAGACGATTAAACAAATAATATCATACTTAGTTAATCTGGCTTAAGTATGATTAAAAGTTGACATTAAGTTTAAGTTAAAAAATACACAGAATTTTAAATTCGATAGAAAAACTTGCATAATGTATTGCGATATTCAAAGACTGTAAGACATAGTTTTGCATTTACATGTAATATTATTAATAATAATACAAATTCGCGTTTCAAAATGTATTATTTTTCATGTGTCAGCTAAATAAACTATGCAGAATGTTTTTTCTTTATTAGAAAATATAATAAATTACTAAATTTGATTCGGAATACTATACCTAAATAATATTTTAGTACGTTAATAATTCAATATTAACCTTAAAATTATGTAACAAAAAGCTTCCTTCCCCCCAAAAAAAAAAAAAAACATCTCCACCGGCTCCACAATTCCCAAATAACTCAAATACTACTCACACTTTCCATCTTTACGTCGCACCGAACCACACACATGACGTAACCTAGCACAACAGCAAAAATGTTCCCCGAGGAGGTGCACCAGGTGCCCCGAATCTCGTCACGAGTTACCCAACTTCCCAACTAGCGCACACCACAAGCCAAACCGACGCTTTCGACCCCCTAACTATGCTCTTCTGTTCCCATACCGGGCGCAGAAGATCCCGACGTCCGACGCCGACCGCAGAATTCGAAATATAGGCGCTCGCGTCCGACCCGGAGGTATACGTAGTTCGAACCGCCTTGGCCGATGTCGAAACATCAACTGACTCTACATCGGCACTCTATTTAAAATAAGGAGCATTCGGTACGTTTGGCCGTTTGGCTTGGCAGTTTATTGACCACGGCAGTCGAGATCGTCGTCGTCGGTGCATCGAGTGTGAATTGGACGTCGGTATCGACGGCTGGAATCGCCTCTAGGTCCTGGTGAGAGGGTCTAAACTTTAGACTCTAAAGGGTCGAAAGTAGCAGAAAAGAAACTGAATGAGGAAAACACTACTGCTTTTCTGATACATGAAAGTTTTTTACATTCAGTGTCATTAAACTATTATATCACCTCAAGTCTTTAAAATACCCTATCAACTAATTTTTCCAGTCCTTTTGATTTTCCCAAAAGCATTTCTTTGATATAATTATTGCTTTTTATTTATGATATAGTTGGTTTGCTGTAATAATGGTCACGTACTCCAAAAAGTAGGTGAATTTTACACGAGAAACATGAAAAATATCTACTTTCTAGCACGAACCTAATGGAAGTATACATACTGTATTATTTTGTTATTCTGCATATCAACAGAGAGAAAACTTATTATAGAATACTGTTATTATAGAAACGTATTTTCAGATAATAAATGTCGTACTGAGTAAAAAATTTCATTTGGACTTATTTATTTTTCAATTTCTTACAAAGTTACCCAGATTTAAAAATTAAAGAATTATTTTATTCTTCGTAAAAATCAAATTTATAAACGATTCCATAAGCATGAACAGCATGTCAACTAATTTTTCCAGTCCTTTTGATTTTCCCAAAAGCATTTCTTTGATATAATTATTGCTTTTTATTTATGATATAGTTGGTTTGCTGTAATAATGGTCATGTACTCCAAAAAGTAGGTGAATTTTACACGAGAAACATGAAAAATATCTACTTTCTAGCACGAACCTAATGGAAGTATACATACTGTATTATTTTGTTATTCTGCATATCAACAGAGAGAAACCTTATTATAGAATACTGTTATTATAGAAACGTATTTTCAGATAATAAATGTCGTACTGAGTAAAAAATTTCATTTGGACTTATTTATTTTTCAATTTCTTACAAAGTTACCCAGATTTAAAAATTAGAGAATTATTTTATTCTTCGTAAAAATCAAATTTATAAACGATTCCATAAGCATGAACAGCATGTCAACTAATTTATCCAGTCCTTTTGATTTTCCCAAAAGCATTTCTTTGATATAATTATTGCTTTTTATTTATGATATAGTTGGTTTGCTGTAATAATGGTCACGTACTCCAAAAAGTAGGTGAATTTTACACGAGAAACATGAAAAATATCTACTTTCTAGCACGAACCTAATGGAAGTATACATACTGTATTATTTTGTTATTCTGCATATCAACAGAGAGAAAACTTATTATAGAATACTGTTATTATAGAAACGTATTTTCAGATAATAAATGTCGTACTGAGTAAAAAATTTCATTTGGACTTATTTATTTTTCAATTTCTTACAAAGTTACCCAGATTTAAAAATTAAAGAATTATTTTATTCTTCGTAAAAATCAAATTTATAAACAATTCCATAAGCATGAACAGCATGTCAACTAATTTATCCAGTCCTTTTGATTTTCCCAAAAGCATTTCTTTGATATAATTATTGCTTTTTATTTATGATATAGTTGGTTTGCTGTAATAATGGTCACGTACTCCAAAAAGTAGGTGAATTTTACACGAGAAACATGAAAAATATCTACTTTCTAGCACGAACCTAATGGAAGTATACATACTGTATTATTTTGTTATTCTGCATATCAACAGAGAGAAAACTTATTATAGAATACTGTTATTATAGAAACGTATTTTCAGATAATAAATGTCGTACTGAGTACAAAATTTCATTTGGACTTATTTATTTTTCAATTTCTTACAAAGTTACCCAGATTTAAAAATTAGAGAATTATTTTATTCTTCGTAAAAATCAAATGTATAAACGATTCCATAAGCATGAACAGCATGTCAACTAATTTATCCAGTCCTTTTGATTTTCCCAAAAGCATTTCTTTGATATAATTATTGCTTTTTATTTATGATATAGTTGGTTTGCTGTAATAATGGTCACGTACTCCAAAAAGTAGGTGAATTTTACACGAGAAACATGAAAATATCTACTTTCTAGCACGAACCTAATGGAAGTATACATACTGTATTATTTTGTTATTCTGCATATCAACAGAGAGAAAACTTATTATAGAATACTGTTATTATAGAAACGTATTTTCAGATAATAAATGTCGTACTGAGTAAAAAATTTCATTTGGACTTATTTATTTTTCAATTTCTTACAAAGTTACCCAGATTTAAAAATTAAAGAATTATTTTATTCTTCGTAAAAATCAAATTTATAAACAATTCCATAAGCATGAACAGCATGTCAACTAATTTATCCAGTCTTTTTGATTTTCCCAAAAGCATTTCTTTGATATAATTATTGCTTTTTATTTATGATATAGTTGGTTTGCTGTAATAATGATCATGTACTCCAAAAAGTAGGTGAATTTTACACGAGAAATATGAAAAATATCTACTTTCTAGCACGAACCTAATGGAAGTATACATACTGTATTATTTTGTTATTCTGTATATCAACAGAGAGAAAACTTATTATAGAATACTGTTATTATAGAAACGTATTTTCAGATAGTAAATGTAGTACTGAGCAAAAAGTTACATATGGACTTACTTATTTTTCAATTTCTTACAAAGTTACAGCCGTTACTCAGAATTAAAAATTAAAGAATTATTTTATTCTTCGTAAAAATCAAATTTATAAACAATTCCATAAGCACGAACAAAGCTGACACTTGTCAATAAGGACAGGTATCATGTTCACTCGATTTTGAAAAGTCATTTTACGTTTTGGTTCACACCATTTTTGGTTTTCATATTGAGTGTCAGAAATACGAAGAATTAACGGAATGAAGCCAGTACAACCTGTCAAAAGTCATTTGCTTTAACAGAAGACATCAGATGTAGTTAAAAGCGAGCTTCCTAATTAACAAAACGAAATCAAAATGCTCACTATGAATCACAATATGTGACACTATGTGCACACATTCGCCATAAGGCTGGGTTTTTCAATTGCAGTTTAAATCGTGAACTGAGTTCAATTATACAAAATCCTGGGAAACTGGCATTAAAAGGACCACCCTAAAAAATCTTAAACATAATTAAATACATAAATATTTAAAAAAAAAAATTAAATACTTAAACGTAAATAAATACATTTACTTTCTTAATCAAATCGCAAGCTGTTTACTTGATATTTGTAATTTAAACATAAATATCAAAATTTATGAAAAAAATATTCTAAATAATTTTGCTGTTGTTTTTCTTGCACCGCCTTGTTTTTTAAACAGCTATACTCCAGTTAAAATAATGCCATGAAATAAAACGTCATCTAATTGTACTAAAGATTTTAAGGGGTTCTAAGTTATTTTGATTTCTTAGCCTGCTTTTAATTTCTTTCGTACTTTTAATGTTAATTCATTACTACTAAAAATTTTACCTACTATTATAGGACTTGTAATGTTTGTATTACGGCCCAAGAACTAACTTTAATCTATCGGAATCTCTTAATATCGCATACGCAACTAATATAGATCGTCAATGTTTACCGAATTCCCTATAAATATTTACCCAGTTCAAATGCTTTAATGACCATCTTCATCCTTACAGCTACTTCTACCTTTAGCATATTTTCGAGCTTGCTGATTGACACGCAAGGACGTTGTATACATGATCTCGCCTAAACCACCGAATCCTTAGATCCAATAAAATCCAGACGAAATCTTTTTTTTCCACATACTGAACGTGTCAGACATGTTTACTATGTGATTGCATTTAAGATACTGGATCAAGTGGAACTCGCTAATTTTAGCTTCACATACGACCGAGGGTTATTGTTATTTACGATCGATAAAAGTCGATTAGGGGCAGAAACTGCTCGGGAATTATTTAAATTCGACTTAAGGCCCGCCAAATACGTTCCCGCATATATTACAAACCATTCTTAGAGAAAGGTATACAATAAACATGTAGTATGGCTGAGGATTTCGAAACGTAGGCGGTTAATAGCTTGTTATATTGTCAGCTGATATGTTTTGAACGTCTTTATTAGATGATAAATGCCGGTCCTTTATTTATCGCGTCTGGAATCGATGCAGTGAATTCTTAGAAATTTATATTTTTGCATATATACGACGTTATGGCTTCCGAATCGTTTCAGATCTGAAAGACGAATTACGGCATCAAAATGGTTCGCTGAGGTATTGACAAATTACGTGGAACATAAATTAACAGTTACTTGTCATTTTTCTTTGCTTAGCTTGCTGCTGAGTTTCACTTGTTTCAGAGAGTGGCGATTGGCAGCTTTTATGTCTCATTGTAGGTCTGTCGACTACGTTACGTATATTTTACGACTTGAAACGGTGTTTTAATAAAGTATTAATGATGCTGACCGTATTTACGCATATACATTCCCGATTGTGTCTTTATGAGGTTGTTAAATTAACAAGTGTGTGCCGCACAGTTGAGCAAGTTACTTTATTGTAAAGACAAATGTACTTAGGGTCAATTTATTTGGACAACGAATGGAAACACTTGGAGTGGGCCCTACGCCAGAATGGATAGACCAAGTCTGACATACGGGGTGTCACACAGAGAAAACCGCAAGTCTCAGAGGAGCGGCAGGAGGACATCACACCAGTCCTGAAGAACGAAGGGGTTTACAAGATAACATGTGAGTGTGGAACATGCTATGCAGGACAGACAGGACGAAGTATCGAATGTCGAGTCGAGGAGCACAGTAGAGACACCCGGCTACGCAAGATTCAACAGTACGCTGTTGCTCAACACTGCCACGAGACGGGACACACAATTAATTTCGATGGCGTGAAGATGATGGCAAGGGTGGGTAATTATCATCGAAGGCTTATTAGAGAAGCCATCGAAATTTATAAACATCCAGACAACATCAATCGCGAGAACTGTACTGGTCTGGAAATCGATCCTAACGCGGTCAGGTGGAAAAGCACATGGAACAGCATATAGGAACAAAAAATAGTGTGAATCAAACAAATATTTACTAAATAATAAAAATAAATTGCATTTTCTTAAGACAGTTGTTTGATGTATTTACTACTAACACCAAAAATTTGTACTGTAAGACGAGTTTTATTTTCTTTTTCAAATTCAAAAGTACTGAATAACGAATCTAGTATAACTACTCCATAGGGTGTTCCAACTTAAACAACCAAAACATCAAAAGTCGTCCCAATTACTATAATATACTACCACAGGAAAAAGAATCCCATTAAATTAGTTTTGACGCACATTTGGTAGTTTATTACCCCTGTATAGGTACTAAATTCGTTATATTTTCGATTGGTTAATATATGGCGACACATAACCAGGTAGAATACCCATAAATTATTATATCATCTGAACTCATTAGCAGCTATTAATGGATTAAAATTCTCGTATACATTTACATCTGTTTAATTCTTCTGGTATTTTCTCTGTGTACATAAACCGAATCATTTAAATTCTTAATCACTAATGAGTGTGTTCGGTTATATTTTAAGCATCGCTCGCTTTCTACCTTTATGGTGTTTGTTTAGGATTGTAAACACTGTCAGATGGGAGTACGATGTTTGATTTTAATTACTGCGAGGCTCCGAAATTACAATGTTTAACAATTTAACAATTTGTTGAATTCGACGATGCATCCAATACATTACTGAATAAATATTTTACGGGAAGATCATGGAAACTTTATGTTTCTAATTATAAATTATAAATAAAAAGTACCTCCAACAAAAAAAAAGAACGAAACGTGACAGCATGTTTGTGTTCCAGACCGTTTAAGCCTTTTATATCCAAACAATACTTAATTCAAATGTATACAAAAACTAAGTATGCTCGAGCTGTAAGCTATACGAAGGCACAGTAATTGTGTTAAAAAACAAACACAAGGGGGCATTAGTTGTACAGATTAAACTCACGCCAAACGTGCGATGTGGAATTGTTTATCGTCTATTTTGAGATGTGAATGATGACTGGTGAACAACTTGCATTTTGACGCCATATGAGTTCAACAATCTTCACGAAATTCGTATTATAAATTCTAACTGAGCGAGCTTACTGAATAGTTAATTTACTGCCTTAATATCGGGCCAAAGTTTGCGGAGAAAAATGCAATTTCTCAAGGAACCAGGTCGCCCTTAAAAATTATGCTGCTATTATGCTAATTTATAGTAGTTTTCAGCGGTTGGTAACGCTGCCTAGGGTTCAAATTATCCTGAAAGAAATTGGTGGGTAACCCACTTCATTTGAATTGTTGATTTTCGTTTAGACTTGAATTCTAAAGTCGAAAGAACGTTTACCGAATTGTAAACTTTAATATCTAGAACAGTTGGAACAGTTTGGAAAACCAAAAGTTACTAAAAGTTTGTGATCTAGTGTTTTCATAATGACACCGAAAGCGGTTTCGTTATAAGTTTATAACGAACGCAAAGTAGAAAAAAACATTTACAATTTTCAAATAGTAATAAATATGAATAAAATAAATAAAGAATTTAGAACATAATACAATTAAAATAAAAATGGGTATAGCTCTGCTACACATGCCACATAAAAAGTTCTGAAAATATGTAAACATTTTGAAATATATTTCCTAAAATAACGATAATAAATATGATGTTTCGATAAAATGTATTTTCACCCTCATCTACATATCATCCACATGTTATGTGCGGCTTTATTAAGCCTTAAGATTAGTATAAAGTTGTATTAAAATTGAGCCTATCAAAACTACTTGAGTAGGTGGTACGTAACTGCTAATATAAAGAATCTAGCCAAATTACCTAAATATTTGACACACTAAGAAGGTTTTGAAAGTTTTATTATATTTAAATTTATATTACCGCGAACATGTCAGATGCTTGGAGGAACTATCACAATATACCAAATAGGTGGCGGTTTTTATAACCACCAGGTGATAGTTCACGAACAAAATTTTGTGGGGCCAAAAAATCAAAACATACACACACACACACACAAAATGTGGAATTATGTGAATACGGGCAAAAAGAAAACTTCGGAAGCAATTTGATGCATCGAGGGTGCTTTTTCCCTCAAACATTCAAGAGTTGGTTTGTAGAAATAAATTCCATGATAAGTGTAATGTCAAATCATTCATAGATTATTTAGTTTTGTTTTTATTTTGAACCGTTTTGTTTTGGCCAGTTTTTTGAGCCAAATACCTCACTGTGCTTACTTAATAATAGTAACGTGTCTTCTATATAACAAATCTAGTTGCTGCAGGATCGTAGGCGTACTCAGTAGGTGCATGCACTTCAGTCTATCTTGCACCAAGAAGAAGAAATCAAGAAATCAAGTGATAAATGACCACTATCAAAAGTCATAGTTTCCATTCAATGAAACTAGTCGAACACCATGAGGACGGGGGTTCACATAATTGCTCTATTACTTCCCCGTTATACTCATGCATAATTCAAATCAACGCACTTAGTATCAGTTGTATGATTAATGTGCTCCAGGCAAAGCTATTTGTCGTCATTTTTGACACTTTGGATGTCTAAATTTGACAGGAAATTCATTTATTTAAGGTTGTTATAAGTTGTAGGAAGTATAAAGCTGTTTTAAAATAAAATAAAACAGATGACAATGCGTTACTACTTCCGGTACATTCCGGAAATGAAAATTGTGTCAATTAAACTCTTCACGATAGCTTATTTTATGTTGGTGTCTTCCCAAATATCTATGACGTCCTACAACTTGAGATTGTTTTCACTATTTTCCCGGCTATCTAACAACTATTTCAGGTTCATTCACAACAATTTTTTAATCATAGTTTAATACAATAAATCGGGTTTTGTAATCTCTCGACTTAGGTATAATCAAAAAACGGTTGTGTAAAATTGTAAACAACCTCAAAATATCAACTACGTTCAACATAAAATTAATGACTGGAATAATCGACGTAAACAACCAATAAACACGTATTTTGTTTATTTGAACAGTGCTCCGAAATAAAACCGAACGATAATAAATTTATAGCCAAATCGAGGGCATAGCCTTGGGTCAATTAATCGAACGCATTTTGCAATAAAGGTGTACTAAAAGTCCTCCCATGTACACTATAAAGAAAAAACCAACGAAAAAAACATCATAGGTGTTAAAATCCTTCAGTTTCGGTACAGGTAAATCATTGTGTTTGTTTTATTTCCACTTTTACGTAAGTGTTAACTGGCGTATTTAGTAAAGATCTGACGTTAGAGGTGTTAGCTAAAGACAATAAAACATTTCTGTGCCTAAAATGCTAAAAATAAACCGCGTAGTCTCTGTTTCTATTAATTTTATGCCTAACCCCCATGAAATCTGTGACGGAATCTCATATAAGACAATGCTCAATCCATCTTCCGAAGGGTTAAAAAGAAGCTGTGTCGTAATGGGCTTCATTATCAAAAATATAGATGTCTGCTTGATGATTAATGCATTTCTAGGTTGGAAATAGAAACGTTCCTTAAGAGATAACCTTCACATTAAAGCATGAGACGTATTGTGACTAAAAAAACTGTTAATAAGGTGCGCTTACATTCTTTTGAATTTATTCTTTGGGATCAAAACATATTTTGTTTTGATACCAACAATATTTATACTCGAAGGAATACTCTAGTTTATTTTATTGGAGAGATTAATTTATTTGAAATATTTATTATTATTGTATAGAGTAGTATATATAATAGTAGACTAAATCAAATATTTGAAATACAAATATTTCAAACAAACTTGTCTATTTGTGTATAAGAGTATTATGGACAGAACTTGCAATAAACTCTTTAGGAAAAAGGTATTGTACGAAAAGCATGTAAGGAATTTTTTGACCATTTATGGCAAGACACTTGCTGAAAAGAATGTTGCGAAGAATTTGTATATTTGGGACTTACAAATCCCGAAAAAAAAAACTGGAAATATTTTGCGAACAGCGTGTGTGCACGTGTTCTTACAAAAAAGTTTATTCGCTGCATTCGAGTGCGCTGTTTGAGGTGTTTTGTAAGACAAAGTGGTCAAATTACAGACGTTGTCTGAATACCAATGGGTTTACCAGATTTTTACGTTATTCGAATCCCCAAAAAATATCTAAACGTAAAATACCTGGATAACCCGTCAAGTTATTTTAAAATATTGCCGTTTTAGCTTTTAGTTATTTTAAAATATTGCCGACTTAGTTAGTGTAGTTTTTAAAATGCCATCATGGGGCCCAGGGCAATTTTGAATTTGGAGGCCCCCATATACATACAGTGTTGGATTAAAAAGAATTACTGCTTTATACAAAAATACATAATATACAGGGTCCTGCAACTAAGCTCCCGTCTTCTGTAGCTCACTTACTCATTAAGCTAAGAGTTTGACATTTTGCAGGCTTACCCTGTACTTCAAGGTACAATTCAAGAAATTATTTTTTATTATACAGGGTATTCCAAAAATGTGCAACGCCATGGTAATATATTTTTTTAAATTGCATGCTATACATTTTTCTACACATTTGGAAACCTTTTATGATTGCCTACATATCACCAAAATTTTATTGAAATCGGTTGAGTGACCGCAGCGGAAAAAAATAAAAACCAAGAAAAATTGATTTTGCATCGTAGGCTTTAAAAATCAATAAAAACCACAATATGCACCTCGTTAATAAAATTTTGCGACGCGCTTATTAAGTTAGATGTAATAGTCTCGTTAACCAAGTGACATTGATCCAAATTATACAGGGTGACCAAAATCGAGTGTCAAACTTGTCAAACTTCAAAGCGCGCTATTGTTCTTATTTTAAATTGGAACCCATAATTTTTTTTAGGTGAAACGATGCGGAATTAAAGTCTAAACATTGTTTCTGAATACAACTCCATCACAATTCCCAATATTTTAAAAGTTATTCGCCAAAAATTAATTTTTCAACGTTTCCAACGGCAATTTTAGGTAATAAATATCGTACGTGGCGTTGAAAAACAATTTATTACATAAAATATAACGCAGAGAGGTATTTTAGATTTTACTGTACTTAATTAAGTAGTTATTCAATTGCTAAATTTACTGCAAAATTTACCTATAGCCACATTTCCGTCCTTACCGCTATAGGTAAATTATGCAGTAAATTTAGTATTTGAATAACTACTTAATTAAGTACACTCAAATCTAAAATACGTCTATTATTTTTTATGAAATAAATTGTTTTTCAAAGCCACGTACGATATTTATTATCTAAAATTGCCGTTGGAAACGTTGAAAAATGAGTTTTTGTCGAATAACTTTTAAAATATTGGGAATTGTGATGCGGTTGTATTCAGAAACAATATTTATTTTTTAATTCTGCATCATTTCACATAAAAAAATGTATGGGTTCCAATTTAAAATAAGAACAATAACACGCTTTGAAGTTTGACAAGTTTGACACTCGATTTTGGTCACCCTGTATAATTTCGATCAATGTTACTTGGTTAACGAGACTATTACATCTAACTTAATAAGCACGTCGCAAAATTTTATTAACGAGGTGCATTTTGTGGGTTTTATTGATTTTTAAAGCCTACGATGCAAAATAATTTTTTTTTGGTTTTTATTTTTTTCCGCTCGGTCACTCAACCGATTTCAATAAAATTTTGGTGATATGTAGGCAACCATAAAAGGCTTCCAAATGTGTAGAAAAATGTATAGCATGCAATTTAAAATAATATATTACCATGGCGTTGCACATTTTTGGAACAGCCTGTATAATAAAAAATAATTTCTTGAATTGTACCTTGAAGTACAAGGTAAGCTTGCAAAATGTCAAACTCTTAGCTTAATGAGTAAGTGAGCTACAGAAGACGGGAGCTTAGTTGCAGGACCCTGTATACATACAGTGTAGAATTAAAAAGAATTACTGTTTTATACAAAAATAATATATTAGTAATACTGATAGAACTGTACTGATATATAATTGTTCCAGCAGAATATTTATTTGTTATTAACATTATATTGTTCTAGGCCAAAGAAATATTATATTGTAAGTAAAAACTGAAAAACTGAGTAAACAAAACTGCGTAAACTGCCATACAAGGAAACATTCTCTCTCATCATCTGCATCATTTTTTAGTTATCAGCAATTAATCAAAACTCCATAACATTTATTTTGACCGAACGGCTAAATAATAAACAAAATCAAGAAAAAATAACAAAAGAATTAAATGAAACTGCCAACCCCGAGCGGCTTGACAGTTCCACAACCTATCAACAAATTCCCGTAAATATGAAAGAAAATCAATAAGAAAAACATGAATTAATATCTAATTTGACTCAACTATAAGCACTATAAGTAACCTGTAATACCCTGCAGGTGGGACACTTAAATCTTTCGCATAATTAACAATGACGGTGGTACACAGCATGGTGCGACTTCGCCAGAATTTATGCTTAAAACTTTTACACTTTGCAACTAATTCCTATTCGCAAGCTAGCGTTTCACAAACGGGGTGCAATTTTTTCCATTTCCAGACACTTAAACGTCACTTGACCCCAGAGCAAGCAGCACGCCCTAAGGTCAAAAGCTTACGTCAAGTCACAGTAATGAATTATCCTCAAGTTTCTTTTATTTTATGGTTGAGAAGAAATTGAAAAATAAGGTGTGTTGTGTATGTATATTTTAATAGAATATCCGTTAGAAAATAATATAAGCATCCTGGTTTGATTTTTATGGACTAAAAACTGTCGACATGGTTTTCTTTTCTTTGATAGCTGTACGTACAGGAAGCGTCCTGTTTTATCGACATGTTTAATGATAAATCGTCGCGGAATATATTCAAATAGAGGTAATTTTAAACTTCAAAGCGCCCACGTAAATATGTTATGCGGCTTGGAGAGTTGAAATATTATAAGCAATTTCGCGACGATTATATATTGAAATGGTCAGTTATGCCAATCATAATATTTGCATGGATTTAAAAAGGCTGCTATAGCAACCGCATACGATGATTGACCAAACGCAGATGCGTATTATAGATATGTAAGGTACGCAAAATATAAAGCTATGAACGATATACGTGACCAGGAATAAATGATTTCATTTCGATACTAAATCAAAGGCACACAGTCCGCATTATCTAGCATTATTGTGTTGAATAATAAAGTATAACTTACCTTGTGATCCTCCTAGATTTCGACAGCATAGGCGACACTAGAACAAAAGAAAAACAGAAATCAAAAACTCATCAACACCCTTGACAAAAAAACAATAAATTCGCCCACACATTCGGTCGATCTGTGTGAAGATTGTTAATTGAGACGGACAGATCTCATCAGTCACGCTCTGGTTTACATGAAGCGATCTTGATAGAAACCGACCTAACCAAATTTGTACACCTTGAAGTTACCGCGGTATTCACAAGAGGGCACTCCTGCGTTCTTGTTGCTGTCTCCAACGACCACCCACTCCAATTCATTAATGCAAAATCACCACCGCGTCCTAACCTATGGTTGTTGTAACTTGTTATCGATCCACGAGATTGATAGGCAAACTACAAGCGTCGATAATGATAGGCATTATTTGTCTTGAGGACAAATGGTAGTCAGTGTTTATGGGGCGTGTCCTCGTATAAAAATGCCATAGGGGCAAGATTAGGGTTGTTTCGTGCTTGTAAGGGAGATTACCGATTGTCGAAATTGTGCCGAGTTGGTTTACTTATTTAGTTTACCTTATGTTTATGTGGTGACAAGTGTTTTAATTATTGTTAAATAAAAGATATTATAAAGAAATGTTAAACATTTCCCATTTCTCTAGAATGATTTTCCTTCGTGCTTTCTTCTTTTTTATTAAAAAAATATTCTCTCTAGGCATAAATATGAATATAATAAATAAAGAATTTAGAACATAATACAATTAAAATAAAAATGGGTATAGCTCTGCTACACATGCCATATAAAAAGTTCTGAAAGTATGTAAACATTTTGAAATATATTTCCTAAAATAAAGATAATAAATATGATGTTTTGATAATATATATTTTTGCCCTCATCTACATATCATCCACATGTTATATACGGATTTATTAAGCCTTAGATTAGTATAAAGTTGTATCAAAAATGAGCTTATCAAAACTACTTGAGTAGATGGTACGTAACTGCTAATATAAAGAATCCAGCCAAATTACCTAAATATTTGACAAACTAAGAAGGTTTTGAAAGTTTTATTATATTTAAATTTATATTACCGCGAACATGTCAGATGCTTGGAGGAACTATCACAATATACCAAATAGGTTGCGGCATTTATAACCACCAGGTGATAGTTCACGAAAAAATTTTGTGGGGCCAGAAAATCAAAACATACACACACACACAAAATGTGGAATTATGTGAATACGGGCAAAAAGAAAACTTCGGAAGCAATTCGGTACATCGAGAGTGCTTTTTCCCTCAAACATTCAAGAGTTGGTTTGTAGAAATAAATTCCAAAATTCCCGTTATGTTCTAAAGTTTTACAGAAATATATCATTTTTCTTTTTTGTATCAGATTAATGATTTTCGCCGCAAATAAACTTCATTCGAGTATACATTTTTTCAATTCGGTAAAAAGTTAGAGCTGATAAAAATATCTATAAAATCGTATTTTAAACGGCTACAACTTCTTACGGAATTGAGAAAACCAATAAGTCCATATGAACCTTTTTACTCGGGATGACATTTAGTTTATAGAAGAAAATCTGTAAAAAGTTTTATGTGGATTTTATAATGTTACTTAAATTTATTTACTTTTTATTGTTTTAATGGGTATTGATTATGTTATTTTTTCGTTTTCGCATTGTTTGATATGTATTTTATCTTTTATTTTTCTTTGTTTGTTAACATTTCAAACGGCTGTAGCTTCTTAAGGAATAGAAAAAACATATATCTCCATATAAAACATAATACTCAGAATGACATTTGATTTCTAAAAATTAATTCTGATGAAAGAAAAAGGTAGATTATTAATATATTTATATTTTTTCTAATTAATATTATTTCTTAACTGTTATTTAATAATCGTTTTAATTTTGAGTAAAAGTTATGTCAATGTTTTTGGTGCCCCGCGAATTTTTCGTGAGATCAAAAGTGCTCCCTGACTTCAAAAAGGTTATTATCTCTATACCATTTCATTATCTATAGTCCTTTTAAAACAAATGAACCGCTCGAAATATTTCCTAATTGATACACTGGTGGGCTCAAAACCTACTTAAACATTACCCCCAGCATCACAACACTGATTTCTACAATGTACTTTATAGGAAAGAGCCCATTGTATGGGACGTAGATATTATTTATTCATGGGGTTGTTCCGTCTCGCTATAAATATATTTCATGGTATATGAGGCATTGTGCATTAGAGATGTTGCCATGCGATACAAGCTGGAGATCCCGTACGATATCGCTTTCCTTTACAAGATGTGGGCACAACACTTCTTCTAAAGATAAATGAGAGTGCAAGCTCAGTTATCTACCGTGTTTTCTTCGTCTCGTTTCATTTGTCCTTCATAGCTATAGGCAGCAAAATTGTTTTGATTTATCAAGTCACCCTAAAAGGGTTTATGCTTTTTATAGAGCGCGAAGAACAATACGTGAGTTTATATGCTAATAAATAAGATAAAATCTCTACGAGTTATTTATATTTATATTTTATTACTATAATTTTAAACGTTTTTATACATTAGGGGAACCAAATAGGAAATTACAAAGTTAGCAAGTGTGGAAACTGCAGCACAACAATTGTTATAAACTAGCCATTAATTCGGACGCGTAACAATTAAGGATTTGTTTCCGTGTTTGTGAAAACAGTCATTAAGTTGAGCTTAATTTGCGTACACAGTTTATAAGGCAAAGTCGGCCGACTATAGCTTTATTATAGACCAGTTTAGCGTAAATTGATGCATAGTGTGCGTGTGATATGAAAATAAAACTTAGCTAACAGCTCAATTGTCCCAAAGGGTTAAACTGTAGTTTATGTTTGTATTAATAGAAATTACTGTCAGCGTTCTGCAACAGCTGGACAGAACTGGGTCAGATCCATTTGAACTAAAGGGTTCATTGGAGGTTACAATACTGTATATGAGCTGCAATTCTTAAGAAAAAAGGTAAACAAATTATTTTTTCAGTTGCTTTGGAAAGAGAAATTAAAAATTACCAATTTTTAATTTCTCAAATTTTGGGAGAGAATATTTGTTAATAAAAAAGGAGAAAGCACAAATGTAAATCATTCTAAAGAAATAAGAAAGGAAGCGAAAAGGGAACAGAATAAAAAGCTGCGCCAATTTGGAGCGTTTACCTTAGTTGTTATTCTAAATGCTTACTATAGCAGAGTATGCTATATGCATTATACCTACACTTAAAAAGACAATCTAATAAAACAGCAAGCTATTTTCTGACCACCTATGGTGGTCAATTTAGCTCACATCGGGTATAGCGAATTATATTAAATGTAGTATAGAAGATATCCTTATGTTTATGCTTGCCAACAACAGAAGCTAGCGGAATTCACTCTATATGCAAATACACGTAATGTTTTCGATAGTAAAAGGGCGTACTTTTAATAATTAAAAATAAACCAGGTCGAAATGCAGTATACGTCACGAGTTATTAAATAATTAAAAATCAAGTTGCTTAATCGCAAGAAAATATTTTACAAGCTCGTAAATCAAAACAAAATCGGTTTTGCCGAAAGCAAGCAGGATTGCTCGGTAGTTTTATTTGGTGAACAATTATCTGGGAATTTTGCACGACTTGGTTTCGGGTACGTTCCATTGCCGTATTTGGCATAATTCTGGTAATGTTCCGCTATTGGTCAACCAAATATGGGACCTGCAAGCAGCGGCGAGAGTTGAAAAAGTGGATTGCGGATATTTCTGGTGGTGGTCAGTCTTCACGAAATCAATGCTGGAAGAACTATGAGCAATATCGATCCTAACTGATCAGATGATTTTTTTAAATTTGATTAATTACCCAATGTATCTGACCCATAAACGTGTATAATAATAATTTGTATCCCAACTACTTTGCTCGTAATCGCACATGAAGCGAAATAATAACATTCAACCACCGATAAACAACGTAAAATCTAAGTTTCAAAAATCCTCCTGAACAAACTAAAATAGATAGAGGGCTGTACTTTTTAGAATTAATTACCCAATGTATCTGACCCATAAACGTGTATAATAATAATTTGTATCCCAACTACTTTGTTCGTAATTGCACATGAAGCGAAATAATAACATTCAACCACCGATAAACAACGTAAAATCTAAGTTTCAAAAATCCTCCTGAACAAACTAAAGTAGATAGAGGGCTGTACTTTTTAGAATTAATTACCCAATGTATCTGACCCATAAACGTGTATAATAATAATTTGTATCCCAACTACTGTGCTCGCAATCGCACATGAAGCGAAATAATAGCATTAAACCACCGATAAACAACGTAAAATCTAAGTTTCAAAAATCCTCCTGAACAAACTAAAATAGATAGAGGGCTGTACTGTTTAGAATTAATTACCCAATGTATCTGACCTATAGAAGCGTATAATAATAATTTGTATCTCAACTACTGTGACCGTAATCGCACATGAAGCGAAATAATAACATTCACCCACCGATAAACAACGTAAAATCTGAGTTTAAAAAATCCTCCTGAGCAAACTAAAATAGATAGAGGGCTGTACTTTTTAGAATTAATTACCCAGTGTATCTGACCCATAAACGAGTATAATAATAATTTGTATCCCAACTACTGTGACCGTAATCGCACATGAAGCGAAATAATAGCATTAAACCACCGATAAACAAGGTAAAATCTAAGTTTCAAAAATCCTCCTGAACAAACTAAAATAGATAGAGGGCTGTACTTTTTAGAATTAATTACCCAATGTATCTGACCCATAAACGTGTATAATAATAATTTGTATCTCAACTACTTTGCGCGTAATCGCACATGAAGCGAAATAATAACATTCAACCACCGATAAACAACGTAAAATCTAAGTTTCAAAAATCCTCCTGAACAAACTAAAATAGATAGAGGGCTGTACTTTTTAGAATTAATTACCCAATGTATCTGATCCATAAACGTGTATAATAATAATTTGTATCCCAACTACTTTGCTCGTAATCGCACATGAAGCGAAATAATAACATTCAACCACCGATAAACAACGTAAAATCTAAGTTTAAAAAATCCTCCTGAACAAACTAAAATAGATAGAGGGCTGTACTTTTTAGAATTAATTACCCAATGTATCTGATCTATAAAAGTGTATAATAATAATTTGTATCTCAACTACTTGGCTCGTAATCGCACATGAAGCGAAATAATAACATTCAGCCACAGATAAACAACGTAAAATCTAAGTTTCAAAAATCCTCCTGAACAAACTAAAATAGATAGAGGGCTGTACTTTTTAGAATTAATTACCCAATGTATCTGACCCATAAACGTGTATAATAATAATTTGTATCCCAACTACTGTGCTCGTAATTGCACATGAAGCGAAATAATAACATTCAACCACCGATAAACAACGTAAAATCTAAGTTTCAAAAATCCTCCTGAACAAACTAAAATAGATAGAGGGCTGTACTGTTTAGAATTAATTACCCAATGTATCTGATCTATAAAACTGTATAATAATAATTTGTATCTCAACTACTTTGCTCGTAATCGCACATGAAGCGAAATAATAACATTCAACCACCGATAAACAACGTAAAATCTAAGTTTCAAAAATCCTCCTGAACAAACTAAAATAGATAGAGGGCTATACTTTTTAGAATTAATTACCCAAAGTATCTGATCTATAAAAGTGTATAATAATAATTTGTATCCCAACTACTGTGCTAGTAATCGCACATGAAGCGAAATAATAACATTCAACCACCGATAAACAACGTAAAATCTAAGTTTCAAAAATCCTCCTGAACAAACTAAAATAGATAGAGGGCTGTACTTTTTAGAATTAATTACCCAATGTATCTGACCCATAAACGTGTATAATAATAATTTGTATCCCAACTACTGTGCTCGTAATCGCACATGAAGCGAAATAATAGCATTAAACCACCGATAAACAACGTAAAATCTAAGTTTCAAAAATCCTCCTGAACAAACTAAAATAGATAGAGGGCTGTACTTTTTAGAATTAATTACCCAATGTATCTGATCTATGAAAGTGTATAATAATAATTTGTATCCCAACTACTGTGACCGTAATCGCACATGAAGCGAAATAATAGCATTAAACCACCGATAAACAACGTAAAATCTAAGTTTCAAAAATCCTCCTGAACAAACTAAAATAGATAGAGGGCTATACTTTTTAGAATTAATTACCCAATGTATCTGACCCATAAACGTGTATAATAATAATTTGTATCCCAACTACTGTGCTCGTAATTGCACATTAAGCGAAATAATAACATTCAACCACCGATAAACAACGTAAAATCTAAGTTTCAAAAATCCTCCTGAACAAACTAAAATAGATAGAGGGCTATACTTTTTAGAATTAATTACCCAATGTATCTGATCTATAAAAGTGTATAATAATAATTTGTATCTCAACTACTTTGCGCGTAATCGCACATGAAGCGAAATAATAACTTTCAACCACTGATAAACAACGTAAAATCTAAGTTTCAAAAATCCTCCTGAACAAACTAAAATAGATAGAGGGCTGTACTTTTTAGAATTAATTACCCAATGTATCTGACCCATAAACGTGTATAATAATAATTTGTATCCCAACTACTGTGCTAGTAATCGCACATGAAGCGATATAATAGCATTAAACCACCGATAAACAACGTAAAATCTAAGTTTCAAAAATCCTCCTGAACAAACTAAAATAGATAGAGGGCTGTACTGTTTAGAATTAATTACCCAATGTATCTGATCTATAAAACTGTATAATAATAATTTGTATCTCAACTACTTTGCTCGTAATCGCACATCAAGCGAAATAATAACATTCAACCACCGATAAACAACGTAAAATCTAAGTTTCAAAAATCCTCCTGAACAAACTAAAATAGATAGAGGGCTATACTTTTTAGAATTAATTACCCAATGTATCTGATCTATAAAAGTGTATAACAATAATTTGTATCTGAACTACTTTGCTCGTAATCGCACATGAAGCGAAATAATAACATTCAACCACCGATAAACAACGTAAAATCTAAGTTTCAAAAATCCTCCTGAACAAACTAAAATAGATAGAGGGCTGTACTTTTTATAATTAATTACCCAATGTATATGATCTATAAAAGTGTATAATAATAATTTGTATCTCAATTACTTTGTTCGTAATCGCACATGAAGCGAAATAATAACATTCAACCACCGATAAACAACGTAAAATCTAAGTTTCAAAAATCCTCCTGAACAAGCTAAAATAGATAGAGGGCTGTACTTTTTAGAATTAATTACCCAATGTATCTGATCTATAAAAGTGTATAATAATAATTTGTATCTCAACTACTTTGTTCGTAATCGCACATGAAGCGAAATAATAGCATTAAACCACCGATAAACAACGAAAAATCTAAGTTTCAAAAATCCTCCTGAACAAACTAAAATAGATAGAGGGCTGTACTTTTTAGAATTAATTACCCAATGTATCTGATCTATAAACGTGTATAATAATAATTTGTATCCCAACTACTGTGCTCGTAATCGCACATGAAGCGAAATAATAGCATTAAACCACCGATAAACAACGTAAAATCTAAGTTTCAAAAATCCTCTTGAACAAACTAAAATAGATAGAGGGCTGTACTTTTTAGAATTAATTACCCAATGCATCTGACCCATAAACGTGTATAATAATAATTTGTATCCCAACTACTGTGCTCGTAATCGCACATGAAGCGAAATAATAACATTCAACCACCGATAAACAACGTAAAATCTAAGTTTCAAAAATCCTCCTGAACAAACTAAAATAGATAGAGGGCTGTACTTTTTAGAATTAATTACCCAATGTATCTGACCCATAAACGTGTATAATAATAATTTGTATCCCAACTACTTTGTTCGTAATTGCACATGAAGCGAAATAATAACATTCAATCACCGATAAACAACGTAAAATCTAAGTTTCAAAAATCCACCTGCACAAACTAAAATACATAGAGGGCTATACTTTTTAGAATTAATTACCTAATGTATCTGATCTATAAAAGCGTATAATAATAATTTGTATCTCAACTACTTTGCGCGTAATCGCACATGAAGCGAAATAATAACATTCAACCACCGATAAACAACGTAAAATCTAAGTTTCAAAAATCCTACTGAACAAACTAAAATAGATAGAGGGCTATACTTTTTAGAATTAATTACCCAAAGTATCTGATCTATAAAAGTGTATAATAATAATTTGTATCCCAACTACTGTGCTCGTAATCGCACATGAAGCGAAATAATAGCATTCAACCACCGATAAACAACGTAAAATCTAAGTTTCAAAAATCCTCCTGAACAAACTAAAATAGATAGAGGGCTGTACTTTTTAGAATTAATTGCCCAATGTATCTGACCCATAAACGTGTATAATAATAATTTGTATCCCAACTACTTTGCTCGTAATCGCACATGAAGCGAAATAATAACATTCAACCACCGATAAACAACGTAAAATCTAAGTTTCAAAAATCCTCCTGAACAAACTAAAATAGATAGAGGGCTGTACTTTTTAGAATTAATTACCCAATGTATCTGATCCATAAACGTGTATAATAATAATTTGTATCCCAACTACTGTACTCGTAATCGCACATGAAGCGAAATAATAACATTCAACCACCGATAAACAACGTAAAATCTAAGTTTCAAAAATCCTCCTGAACAAACTAAAATAGATAGAGGGCTGTACTGTTTAGAATTAATTACCCAATGTATCTGATCTATAAAAGTGTATAATAATAATTTGTATCTCAACTACGTTGCTCGTAATCGCACATGAAGCGAAATAATAACATTCAACCACCGATAAACAACGTAAAATCTAAGTTTCAAAAATCCTCCTGAACAAACTAAAATAGATAGAGGGCTATACTTTTTAGAATTAATTACCCAATGTATCTGATCTATAAAAGTGTATAATAATAATTTGTATCTCAACTACTTTGCTCGTAATCGCACATGAAGCGAAATAATAACATTCAACCACCGATAAACAACGTAAAATCTAAGTTTCAAAAATCCTCCTGAACAAACTAAAATAGATAGAGGGCTGTACTTTTTAGAATTAATTACCCAATGTATCTGATCTATAAAAGTGTATAATAATAATTTGTATCTCAACTACTTTGTTCGTAATCGCACATGAAGCGAAATAATAACATTCAACCACCGATAAACAACGTAAAATTTAAGTTTCAAAAATCCTCCTGAACAAACTAAAATAGATAGAGGGCTATACTTTTTAGAATTAATTACCCAATGTATCTGATCTATAAAAGTGTATAATAATAATTTGTATCTCAACTACTTTGCTCGTAATCGGACATGAAGCGAAATAATAACATTCAACCACCGATAAACAACGTAAAATCTAAGTTTCAAAAATCCTCCTGAACAAACTAAAATAGATAGAGGGCTGTACTTTTTATAATTAATTACCCAATGTATCTGATCTATAAAAGTGTATAATAATAATTTGTATCTCAACTACTTTGTTCGTAATCGCACATGAAGCGACATAATAACATTCAACCACCGATAAACAACGTAAAATCTAAGTTTCAAAAATCCTCCTGAACAAACTAAAATAGATAGAGGGCTGTACTTTTTAGAATTAATTACCCAATGTATCTGACCCATAAACGTGTATAATAATAATTTGTATCCCAACTACTGTGCTCGTAATCGCACATGAAGCGAAATAATAGCATTAAACCACCGATAAACAACGTAAAATCTAAGTTTCAAAAATCCTCCTGAACAAACTAAAATAGATAGAGGGCTGTACTTTTTAGAATTAATTACCCAATGTATCTGATCTATAAAAGTGTATAATAATAATTTGTATCCCAACTACTGTGACCGTAATCGCACATGAAGCGAAATAATAGCATTAAACCACCGATAAACAACGTAAAATCTAAGTTTCAAAAATCCTCCTGAACAAACTAAAATAGATAGAGGGCTATACTTTTTAGAATTAATTACCCAATGTATCTGACCCATAAACGTGTATAATAATAATTTGTATCCCAACTACTTTGCTCGTAATTGCACATGAAGCGAAATAATAACATTCAACCACCGATAAACAACGTAAAATCTAAGTTTCAAAAATCCTCCTGAACAAACTAAAATAGATAGAGGGCTATACTTTTTAGAATTAATTACCCAATGTATCTGATCTATAAAAGTGTATAATAATAATTTGTATCTCAACTACTTTGCGCGTAATCGCACATGAAGCGAAATAATAACTTTCAACCACTGATAAACAACGTAAAATCTAAGTTTCAAAAATCCTCCTGAACAAACTAAAATAGATAGAGGGCTGTACTTTTTAGAATTAATTACCCAATGTATCTGATCTATAAACGTGTATAATAATAATTTGTATCCCAACTACTGTGCTCGTAATCGCACATGAAGCGAAATAATAGCATTAAACCACCGATAAACAACGTAAAATCTAAGTTTCAAAAATCCTCCTGAACAAACTAAAATAGATAGAGGGCTGTACTTTTTAGAATTAATTACCCAATGTATCTGATCTATAAAAGTGTATAATAATAATTTGTATCCCAACTACTGTGACCGTAATCGCACATGAAGCGAAATAATAGCATTAAACCACCGATAAACAACGTAAAATCTAAGTTTCAAAAATCCTCCTGAACAAACTAAAATAGATAGAGGGCTATACTTTTTAGAATTAATTACCCAATGTATCTGACCCATAAACGTGTATAATAATAATTTGTATCCCAACTACTTTGCTCGTAATTGCACATGAAGCGAAATAATAACATTCAACCACCGATAAACAACGTAAAATCTAAGTTTCAAAAATCCTCCTGAACAAACTAAAATAGATAGAGGGCTATACTTTTTAGAATTAATTACCCAATGTATCTGATCTATAAAAGTGTATAATAATAATTTGTATCTCAACTACTTTGCGCGTAATCGCACATGAAGCGAAATAATAACTTTCAACCACTGATAAACAACGTAAAATCTAAGTTTCAAAAATCCTCCTGAACAAACTAAAATAGATAGAGGGCTGTACTTTTTAGAATTAATTACCCAATGTATCTGATCTATAAACGTGTATAATAATAATTTGTATCCCAACTACTGTGCTCGTAATCGCACATGAAGCGAAATAATAGCATTAAACCACCGATAAACAACGTAAAATCTAAGTTTCAAAAATCCTCCTGAACAAACTAAAATAGATAGAGGGCTGTACTTTTTAGAATTAATGACCCAATGTATCTGACCCATAAACGTGTACAATAATAATTTGTATCCCAACTACTGTGCTCGTAATCTCACATGAAGCGAAATAATAGCATTAAACCACCGATAAACAACGTAAAATCTAAGTTTCAAAAATCCTCCTGAACAAACTAAAATAGATAGAGGGCTGTACTTTTTAGAATTAATTACCCAATGTATCTGATCTATAAACGTGTATAATAATAATTTGTATCCCAACTACTGTGCTCGTAATCGCACATGAAGCGAAATAATAGCATTAAACCACCGATAAACAACGTAAAATCTAAGTTTCAAAAATCCTCCTGAACAAACTAAAATAGATAGAGGGCTGTACTTTTTAGAATTAATTACCCAATGTATCTGATCTATAAAAGTGTATAATAATAATTTGTATCTCAACTACTTTGCTCGTAATCGCACATGAAGCGAAATAATAACATTCAACCACCGATAAACAACGTAAAATCTAAGTTTCAAAAATCCTCCTGAACAAACTAAAATAGATAGAGGGCTGTACTTTTTAGAATTAATTACCCAATGTATCTGATCTATAAAAGTGTATAATAATAATTTGTATCTCAACTACTTTGTTCGTAATCGCACATGAAGCGAAATAATAACATTCAACCACCGATAAACAATGTAAAATTTAAGTTTCAAAAATCCTCCTGAACAAACTAAAATAGATAGAGGGCTATACTTTTTAGAATTAATTACCCAATGTATCTGATCTATAAAAGTGTATAATAATAATTTGTATCTCAACTACTTTGCTCGTAATCGGACATGAAGCGAAATAATAACATTCAACCACCGATAAACAACGTAAAATCTAAGTTTCAAAAATCGTCCTGAACAAACTAAAATAGATAGAGGGCTGTACTTTTTATAATTAATTACCCAATGTATCTGATCTATAAAAGTGTATAATAATAATTTGTATCTCAACTACTTTGCTCGTAATCGCACATGAAGCGAAATAATAACATTCAACCACCGATAAACAACGTAAAATCTAAGTTTCAAAAATCCTCCTGAACAAACTAAAATAGATAGAGGGCTGTACTTTTTATAATTAATTACCCAATGTATATGATCTATAAAAGTGTATAATAATAATTTGTATCTCAACTACTTTGCTCGTAATCGCACATGAAGCGAAATAATAACATTCAACCACCGATAAACAACGTAAAATCTAAGTTTCAAAAATCCTCCTGAACAAACTAAAATAGATAGAGGGCTATACTTTTTAGAATTAATTACCCAATGTATCTGATCTATAAAAGTGTATAATAATAATTTGTATCCCAACTACTTTGCTCGTAATTGCACATGAAGCGAAATAATAACATTCAACCACCGATAAACAACGTAAAATCTAAGTTTCAAAAATCCTTCTGAACAAACTAAAATAGATAGAGGGCTGTACTGTTTAGAATTAATTACCCAATGTATCTGATCTATAAACGTGTATAATAATAATTTGTATCCCAACTACTGTGCTGGTAATCGCACATGAAGCGAAATAATAGCATTAAACCACCGATAAACAACGTAAAATCTAAGTTTCAAAAATCCTCCTGAACAAACTAAAATAGATAGAGGGCTGTACTGTTTAGAATTAATTACCCAATGTATCTGATCTATAAAACTGTATAATAATAATTTGTATCTCAACTACATTGCTCGTAATCGCACATGAAGCAAAATAATAACATTCAACCACCGATAAACAACGTAAAATCTAAGTTTCAAAAATCCTCCTGAACAAACTAAAATAGATAGAGGGCAATACTTTTTAGAATTAATTACCCAATGTATCTGATCTATAAAAGTGTATAATAATAATTTGTATCTCAACTACTTTGCTCGTAATCGCACATGAAGCGAAATAATAACATTCAACCACCGATAAACAACGTAAAATCTAAGTTTCGAAAATCCTCCTGAACAAACTAAAATAGATAGAGGGCTGTACTTTTTATAATTAATTACCCAATGTATCTGATCTATAAACGTGTATAATAATAATTTGTATCCCAACTACTGTGCTTGTAATCGCACATGAAGCGAAATAATAGCATTAAACCACCGATAAACAACGTAAAATCTAAGTTTCAAAAATCCTCCTGAACAAACTAAAATAGATAGAGGGCTGTACTGTTTAGAATTAATTACCCAATGTATCTGATCTATAAAACTGTATAATAATAATTTGTATCTCAACTACATTGCTCGTAATCGCACATGAAGCGAAATAATAACATTCAACCACCGATAAACAACGTAAAATCTAAGTTTCAAAAATCCTCCTGAACAAACTAAAATAGATAGAGGGCTATACTTTTTAGAATTAATTACCCAATGTATCTGATCTATAAAAGTGTATAATAATAATTTGTATCTCAACTACTTTGCTCGTAATCGCACATGAAGCGAAATAATAACATTCAACCACCGATAAACAACGTAAAATCTAAGTTTCAAAAATCCTCCTGAACAAGCTAAAATAGATAGAGGGCTGTACTTTTTAGAATTAACTACCCAATGTATCTGATCTATAAAAGTGTATAATAATAATTTGTATCTCAACTACTTTGCGCGTAATCGCACATGAAGCAAAATAATAACTTTCAACCACTGATAAACAACGTAAAATCTAAGTTTCAAAAATCCTCCTGAACAAACTAAAATAGATAGAGGGCTGTACTTTTTAGAATTAATTACCCAATGTATCTGACCCATAAACGTGTATAATAATAATTTGTATCCCAACTACTGTGCTAGTAATCGCACATGAAGCGAAATAATAGCATTAAACCACCGATAAACAACGTAAAATCTAAGTTTCAAAAATCCTCCTGAACAAACTAAAATAGATAGAGGGCTGTACTGTTTAGAATTAATTACCCAATGTATCTGATCTATAAAACTGTATAATAATAATTTGTATCTCAACTACTTTGCTCGTAATCGCACATGAAGCGAAATAATAACATTCAACCACCGATAAACAACGTAAAATCTAAGTTTCAAAAATCCTCCTGAACAAACTAAAATAGATAGATGGCTATACTTTTTAGAATTAATTACCCAAAGTATCTGATCTATAAAAGTGTATAATAATAATTTGTATCCCAACTACTGTGCTAGTAATCGCACATGAAGCGAAATAATAACATTCAACCAACGATAAACAACGTAAAATCTAAGTTTCAAAAATCCTCCTGAACAAACTAAAATAGATAGAGGGCTGTACTTTTTAGAATTAATTACCCAATGTATCTGATCTATAAAAGTGTATAATAATAATTTGTATCCCAACTACTGTGACCGTAATCGCACATGAAGCGAAATAATAGCATTAAACCACCGATAAACAACGTAAAATCTAAGTTTCAAAAATCCTCCTGAACAAACTAAAATAGATAGAGGGCTATACTTTTTAGAATTAATTACCCAATGTATCTGATCCATAAACGTGTATAATAATAATTTGTATCCCAACTACTTTGCTCGTAATTGCACATGAAGCGAAATAATAACATTCAACCACCGATAAACAACGTAAAATCTAAGTTTCAAAAATCCTCCTGAACAAACTAAAATAGATAGAGGGCTATACTTTTTAGAATTAATTACCCAATGTATCTGATCTATAAAAGTGTATAATAATAATTTGTATCTCAACTACTTTGCGCGTAATCGCACATGAAGCGAAATAATAACTTTCAACCACTGATAAACAACGTAAAATCTAAGTTTCAAAAATCCTCCTGAACAAACTAAAATAGATAGAGGGCTGTACTTTTTAGAATTAATTACCCAATGTATCTGACCCATAAACGTGTATAATAATAATTTGTATCCCAACTACTGTGCTAGTAATCGCACATGAAGCGAAATAATAGCATTAAACCACCGATAAACAACGTAAAATCTAAGTTTCAAAAATCCTCCTGAACAAACTAAAATAGATAGAGGGCTGTACTGTTTAGAATTAATTACCCAATGTATCTGATCTATAAAACTGTATAATAATAATTTGTATCTCAACTACTTTGCTCGTAATCGCACATGAAGCGAAATAATAACATTCAACCACCGATAAACAACGTAAAATCTAAGTTTCAAAAATCCCCCTGAACAAACTAAAATAGATAGAGGGCTATACTTTTTAGAATTAATTACCCAATGTATCTGATCTATAAAAGTGTATAATAATAATTTGTATCTGAACTACTTTGCTCCTAATCGCACATGAAGCGAAATAATAACATTCAACCACCGATAAACAACGTAAAATCTAAGTTTCAAAAATCCTCCTGAACAAACTAAACTAGATAGAGGGCTGTACTTTTTATAATTAATTACCCAATGTATCTGATCTATAAAAGTGTATAATAATAATTTGTATCTCAATTACTTTGTTCGTAATCGCACATGAAGCGAAATAATAACATTCAACCACCGATAAACAACGTAAAATCTAAGTTTCAAAAATCCTCCTGAACAAGCTAAAATAGATAGAGGGCTGTACTTTTTAGAATTAATTACCCAATGTATCTGATCTATAAAAGTGTATAATAATAATTTGTATCTCAACTACTTTGTTCGTAATCGCACATGAAGCGAAATAATAGCATTAAACCACCGATAAACAACGAAAAATCTAAGTTTCAAAAATCCTCCTGAACAAACTAAAATAGATAGAGGGCTGTACCTTTTAGAATTAATTACCCAATGTATCTGATCTATAAAAGTGTATAATAATAATTTGTATCCCAACTACTATGACCGTAATTGCACATAAAGCGAAATAATAGCATTAAACCACCGATAAACAACGTAAAATCTAAGTTTCAAAAATCCTCCTGAACAAACTAAAATAGATAGAGGGCTGTACTTTTTAGAATTAATTACCCAATGTATCTGATCTATAAAAGTGTATAATAATAATTTGTATCCCAACTACTATGACCGTAATTGCACATAAAGCGAAATAATAGCATTAAACCACCGATAAACAACGTAAAATCTAAGTTTCAAAAATCCTCCTGAACAAACTAAAATAGATAGAGGGCTGTACTTTTTAGAATTAATTACCCAATGTATCTGATCTATAAAAGTGTATAATAATAATTTGTATCCCAACTACTATGACCGTAATTGCACATAAAGCGAAATAATAGCATTAAACCACCGATAAACAACGTAAAATCTAAGTTTCAAAAATCCTCCTGAACAAACTAAAATAGATAGAGGGCTGTACTTTTTAGAATTAATTACCCAATGTATCTGACCCATAAACGTGTATAATAATAATTTGTATCCCAACTACTGTGCTCGTAATCGCACATGAAGCGAAATAATAGCATTAAACCACCGATAAACAACGTACAATCTAAGTTTCAAAAATTCTCCTGAACAAACTAAAATAGATAGAGGGCTGTACTTTTTAGAATTAATTACCCAATGTATCTGATCTATAAACGTGTATAATAATAATTTGTATCCCAACTACTGTGCTCGTAATCGCACATGAAGCGAAATAATAGCATTAAACCACCGATAAACAACGTAAAATCTAAGTTTCAAAAATCCTCCTGAACAAACTAAAATAGATAGAGGGCTGTACTTTTTAGAATTAATTACCCAATGTATCTGACCCATAAACGTGTATAATAATAATTTGTATCCCAACTACTGTGCTAGTAATCGCACATGAAGCGAAATAATAGCATTAAACCACCGATAAACAACGTAAAATCTAAGTTTCAAAAATCCTCCTGAACAAACTAAAATAGATAGAGGGCTGTACTTTTTAGAATTAATTACCCAATGTATCTGATCTATAAACGTGTATAATAATAATTTGTATCCCAACTACTGTGCTCGTAATCGCACATGAAGCGAAATAATAGCATTAAACCACCGATAAACAACGTAAAATCTAAGTTTCAAAAATCCTCCTGAACAAACTAAAATAGATAGAGGGCTGTACTTTTTAGAATTAATTACCCAATGTATCTGACCCATAAACGTGTATAATAATAATTTGTATCCCAACTACTGTGCTCGTAATCGCACATGAAGCGAAATAATAGCATTAAACCACCGATAAACAACGTAAAATCTAAGTTTCAAAAATCCTCCTGAACAAACTAAAATAGATAGAGGGCTGTACTTTTTAGAATTAATTACCCAATGTATCTGACCCATAAACGTGTATAATAATAATTTGTATCCCAACTACTGTGCTAGTAATCGCACATGAAGCGAAATAATAGCATTAAACCACCGATAAACAACGTAAAATCTAAGTTTCAAAAATCCTCCTGAACAAACTAAAATAGAGGGCTGTACTTTTTAGAATTAATTACCCAATGTATCTGATCTATAAACGTGTATAATAATAATTTGTATCCCAACTACTGTGCTCGTAATCGCACATGAAGCGAAATAATAGCATTAAACCACCGACAAACAACGTAAAATCTAAGTTTCAAAAATCCTCCTGAACAAACTAAAATAGATAGAGGGCTGTACTTTTTAGAATTAATTACCCAATGTATCTGACCCATAAACGTGTATAATAATAATTTGTATCCCAACTACTGTGCTCGTAATCGCACATGAAGCGAAATAATAGCATTAAACCACCGATAAACAACGTAAAATCTAAGTTTCAAAAATCCTCCTGAACAAACTAAAATAGATAGAGCGCTGTACGTTTTAGAATTAATTACCCAATGTATCTGATCTATAAACGTGTATAATAATAATTTGTATCCCAACTACTGTGCTGGTAATCGCACATGAAGCGAAATAATAGCATTAAACCACCGATAAACAACGTAAAATCTAAGTTTCAAAAATCCTCCTGAACAAACTAAAATAGATAGAGGGCTGTACTTTTTAGAATTAATTACCCAATGTATCTGACCCATAAATGTGTATAATAATAATTTGTATCCCAAATACTGTGCTCGTAATCGCACATGAAGCGAAATAATAGCATTAAACCACCGATAAACAACGTAAAATCTAAGTTTCAAAAATCCTCCTGAACAAACTAAAATAGATAGAGGGCTGTACTGTTTAGAATTAATTACCCAATGTATCTGATCTATAAACGTGTATAATAATAATTTGTATCCCAACTACTGTGCTCGTAATCGCGCATGAAGCGAAATAATAGCATTAAACCACCGATAAACAACGTAAAATCTAAGTTTCAAAAATCCTCCTGAACAAACTAAAATAGATAGAGGGCTGTACGTTTTAGAATTAATTACCCAATGTATCTGATCTATAAACGTGTATAATAATAATTTGTATCCCAACTACTGTGCTGGTAATCGCACATGAAGCGAAATAATAGCATTAAACCACCGATAAACAACGTAAAATCTAAGTTTCAAAAATCCTCCTGAACAAACTAAAATAGATAGAGGGCTGTACTGTTTAGAATTAATTACCCAATGTATCTGATCTATAAAACTGTATAATAATAATTTGTATCTCAACTACATTGCTCGTAATCGCACATGAAGCAAAATAATAACATTCAACCACCGATAAACAACGTAAAATCTAAGTTTCAAAAATCCTCCTGAACAAACTAAAATAGATAGAGGGCTATACTTTTTAGAATTAATTACCCAATGTATCTGATCTATAAAAGTGTATAATAATAATTTGTATCTCAACTACTTTGCTCGTAATCGCACATGAAGCGAAATAATAACATTCAACCACCGATAAACAACGTAAAATCTAAGTTTCAAAAATCCTCCTGAGCAAACTAAAATAGATAGAGGGCTGTACTTTTTATAATTAATTACCCAATGTATCTGATCTATAAACGTGTATAATAATAATTTGTATCCCAACTACTGTGCTTGTAATCGCACATGAAGCGAAATAATAGCATTAAACCACCGATAAACAACGTAAAATCTAAGTTTCAAAAATCCTCCTGAACAAACTAAAATAGATAGAGGGCTGTACTGTTTAGAATTAATTACCCAATGTATCTGATCTATAAAACTGTATAATAATAATTTGTATCTCAACTACATTGCTCGTAATCGCACATGAAGCGAAATAATAACATTCAACAACCGATAAACAACGTAAAATCTAAGTTTCAAAAATCCTCCTGAACAAACTAAAATAGATAGAGGGCTATACTTTTTAGAATTAATTACCCAATGTATCTGATCTATAAAAGTGTATAATAATAATTTGTATCTCAACTACTTTGCTCGTAATCGCACGGGAAGCGAAATAATAACATTCAACCACCGATAAACAACGTAAAATCTAAGTTTCAAAAATCCTCCTGAACAAACTAAAATAGATAGAGGGCTGTACTTTTTATAATTAATTACCCAATGTATCTGATCTATAAAAGTGTATAATAATAATTTGTATCTCAATTACTTTGTTCGTAATCGCACATGAAGCGAAATAATAACATTCAACCACCGATAAACAACGTAAAATCTAAGTTTCAAAAATCCTGCTGAACAAGCTAAAATAGATAGAGGGCTGTACTTTTTAGAATTAATTACCCAATGTATCTGACCCATAAACGTGCATAATAATAATTTATATCCCAACTACTGTGCTCGTAATCGCACATGAAGCGAAATAATAGCATTAAACCACCAATAAACAACGTAAAATCTAAGTTTCAAAAATCCTCCTGAACAAACTAAAATAGATAGAGGGCTGTACTGTTTAGAATTAATTACCCAATGTATCTGATCTATAAAACTGTATAATAATAATTTGTATCTCAACTACTTTGCTCGTAATCGCACATGAAGCGAAATAATAACATTCAACCACCGATAAACAACGTAAAATCTAAGTTTCAAAAATCCTCCTGAACAAACTAAAATAGATAGAGGGCTATACTTTTTAGAATTAATTACCCAAAGTATCTGATCTATAAAAGTGTATAATAATAATTTGTATCCCAACTACTGTGCTAGTAATCGCACATGAAGCGAAATAATAACATTCAACCACCGATAAACAACGTAAAATCTAAGTTTCAAAAATCCTCCTGAACAAACTAAAATAGATAGAGGGCTGTACTTTTTAGAATTAATTACCCAATGTATCTGACCCATAAACGTGTATAATAATAATTTGTATCCCAACTACTGTGCTCGTAATCGCACATGAAGCGAAATAATAGCATTAAACCACCGATAAACAACGTAAAATCTAAGTTTCAAAAATCCTCCTGAACAAACTAAAATAGATAGAGGGCTGTACTTTTTAGAATTAATTACCCAATGTATCTGATCTATAAAAGTGTCTAATAATAATTTGTATCCCAACTACTGTGACCGTAATCGCACATGAAGCGAAATAATAGCATTAAACCACCGATAAACAACGTAAAATCTAAGTTTCAAAAATCCTCCTGAACAAACTAAAATAGATAGAGGGCTATACTTTTTAGAATTAATTACCCAATGTATCTGACCCATAAACGTGTATAATAATAATTTGTATCCCAACTACTTTGCTCGTAATTGCACATGAAGCGAAATAATAACATTCAACCACCGATAAACAACGTAAAATCTAAGTTTCAAAAATCCTCCTGAACAAACTAAAATAGATAGAGGGCTATACTTTTTAGAATTAATTACCCAATGTATCTGATCTATAAAAGTGTATAATAATAATTTGTATCTCAACTACTTTGCGCGTAATCGCACATGAAGCGAAATAATAACTTTCAACCACTGATAAACAACGTAAAATCTAAGTTTCAAAAATCCTCCTGAACAAACTAAAATAGATAGAGGGCTGTACTTTTTAGAATTAATTACCCAATGTATCTGACCCATAAACGTGTATAATAATAATTTGTATCCCAACTACTGTGCTAGTAATCGCACATGAAGCGAAATAATAGCATTAAACCACCGATAAACAACGTAAAATCTAAGTTTCAAAAATCCTCCTGAACAAACTAAAATAGATAGAGGGCTGTACTGTTTAGAATTAATTACCCAATGTATCTGATCTATAAAACTGTATAATAATAATTTGTATCTCAACTACTTTGCTCGTAATCGCACATGAAGCGAAATAATAACATTCAACCACCGATAAACAACGTAAAATCTAAGTTTCAAAAATCCTCCTGAACAAACTAAAATAGATAGAGGGCTATACTTTTTAGAATTAATTACCCAATGTATCTGATCTATAAAAGTGTATAATAATAATTTGTATCTGAACTACTTTGCTCGTAATCGCACATGAAGCTAAATAATAACATTCAACCACCGATAAACAACGTAAAATCTAAGTTTCAAAAATCCTCCTGAACAAACTAAAATAGATAGAGGGCTGTACTTTTTATAATTAATTACCCAATGTATCTGATCTATAAAAGTGTATAATAATAATTTGTATCTCAATTACTTTGTTCGTAATCGCACATGAAGCGAAATAATAACATTCAACCACCGATAAACAACGTAAAATCTAAGTTTCAAAAATCCTCCTGAACAAGCTAAAATAGATAGAGGGCTGTACTTTTTAGAATTAATTACCCAATGTATCTGATCTATAAAAGTGTATAATAATAATTTGTATCTCAACTACTTTGCTCGTAATCGCACATGAAGCTAAATAATAACATTCAACCACCGATAAACAACGTAAAATCTAAGTTTCAAAAATCCTCCTGAACAAACTAAAATAGATAGAGGGCTGTACTTTTTATAATTAATTACCCAATGTATCTGATCTATAAAAGTGTATAATAATAATTTGTATCTCAATTACTTTGTTCGTAATCGCACATGAAGCGAAATAATAACATTCAACCACCGATAAACAACGTAAAATCTAAGTTTCAAAAATCCTCCTGAACAAGCTAAAATAGATAGAGGGCTGTACTTTTTAGAATTAATTACCCAATGTATCTGACCCATAAACGTGTATAATAATAATTTATATCCCAACTACTGTGCTCGTAATCGCACATGAAGCGAAATAATAGCATTAAACCACCGATAAACACCGTAAAATCTAAGTTTCAAAAATCCTCCTGAACAAACTAAAATAGATAGAGGGCTGTACTGTTTAGAATTAATTACCCAATGTATCTGATCTATAAAAGTGTATAATAATAATTTGTATCTCAATTACTTTGTTCGTAATCGCACATGAAGCGAAATAATAACATTCAACCACCGATAAACAACGTAAAATCTAAGTTTCAAAAATCCTCCTGAACAAGCTAAAATAGATAGAGGGCTGTACTTTTTAGAATTAATTACCCAATGTATCTGACCCATAAACGTGTATAATAATAATTTATATCCCAACTACTGTGCTCGTAATCGCACATGAAGCGAAATAATAGCATTAAACCACCGATAAACACCGTAAAATCTAAGTTTCAAAAATCCTCCTGAACAAACTAAAATAGATAGAGGGCTGTACTGTTTAGAATTAATTACCCAATGTATCTGATCTATAAAAGTGTATAATAATAATTTGTATCTCAATTACTTTGTTCGTAATCGCACATGAAGCGAAATAATAACATTCAACCACCGATAAACAACGTAAAATCTAAGTTTCAAAAATCCTCCTGAACAAGCTAAAATAGATAGAGGGCTGTACTTTTTAGAATTAATTACCCAATGTATCTGACCCATAAACGTGTATAATAATAATTTATATCCCAACTACTGTGCTCGTAATCGCACATGAAGCGAAATAATAGCATTAAACCACCGATAAACAACGTAAAATCTAAGTTTCAAAAATCCTCCTGAACAAACTAAAATAGATAGAGGGCTGTACTGTTTAGAATTAATTACCCAATGTATCTGATTTATAAAACTGTATAATAATAATTTGTATCTCAACTACTTTGCTCGTAATCGCACATGAAGCGAAATAATAACATTCAACCACCGATAAACAACGTAAAATCTAAGTTTCAAAAATCCTCCTGAACAAACTAAAATAGATAGAGGGCTATACTTTTTAGAATTAATTACCCAAAGTATCTGATCTATAAAATTGTATAATAATAATTTGTATCCCAACTACTGTGCTAGTAATCGCACATGAAGCGAAATAATAACATTCAACCACCGATAAACAACGTAAAATCTAAGTTTCAAAAATCCTCCTGAACAAACTAAAATAGATAGAGGGCTGTACTTTTTAGAATTAATTACCCAATGTATCTGACCCATAAACGTGTATAATAATAATTTGTATCCCAACTACTGTGCTCGTAATCGCACATGAAGCGAAATAATAGCATTAAACCACCGATAAACACCGTAAAATCTAAGTTTCAAAAATCCTCCTGAACAAACTAAAATAGATAGAGGGCTGTACTGTTTAGAATTAATTACCCAATGTATCTGATCTATAAAAGTGTATAATAATAATTTGTATCTCAATTACTTTGTTCGTAATCGCACATGAAGCGAAATAATAACATTCAACCACCGATAAACAACGTAAAATCTAAGTTTCAAAAATCCTCCTGAACAAGCTAAAATAGATAGAGGGCTGTACTTTTTAGAATTAATTACCCAATGTATCTGACCCATAAACGTGTATAATAATAATTTATATCCCAACTACTGTGCTCGTAATCGCACATGAAGCGAAATAATAGCATTAAACCACCGATAAACACCGTAAAATCTAAGTTTCAAAAATCCTCCTGAACAAACTAAAATAGATAGAGGGCTGTACTGTTTAGAATTAATTACCCAATGTATCTGATCTATAAAAGTGTATAATAATAATTTGTATCTCAATTACTTTGTTCGTAATCGCACATGAAGCGAAATAATAACATTCAACCACCGATAAACAACGTAAAATCTAAGTTTCAAAAATCCTCCTGAACAAGCTAAAATAGATAGAGGGCTGTACTTTTTAGAATTAATTACCCAATGTATCTGACCCATAAACGTGTATAATAATAATTTATATCCCAACTACTGTGCTCGTAATCGCACATGAAGCGAAATAATAGCATTAAACCACCGATAAACACCGTAAAATCTAAGTTTCAAAAATCCTCCTGAACAAACTAAAATAGATAGAGGGCTGTACTGTTTAGAATTAATTACCCAATGTATCTGATCTATAAAAGTGTATAATAATAATTTGTATCTCAATTACTTTGTTCGTAATCGCACATGAAGCGAAATAATAACATTCAACCACCGATAAACAACGTAAAATCTAAGTTTCAAAAATCCTCCTGAACAAGCTAAATAGATAGAGGGCTGTACTTTTTAGAATTAATTACCCAATGTATCTGACCCATAAACGTGTATAATAATAATTTATATCCCAACTACTGTGCTCGTAATCGCACATGAAGCGAAATAATAGCATTAAACCACCGATAAACAACGTAAAATCTAAGTTTCAAAAATCCTCCTGAACAAACTAAAATAGATAGAGGGCTGTACTGTTTAGAATTAATTACCCAATGTATCTGATTTATAAAACTGTATAATAATAATTTGTATCTCAACTACTTTGCTCGTAATCGCACATGAAGCGAAATAATAACATTCAACCACCGATAAACAACGTAAAATCTAAGTTTCAAAAATCCTCCTGAACAAACTAAAATAGATAGAGGGCTATACTTTTTAGAATTAATTACCCAAAGTATCTGATCTATAAAATTGTATAATAATAATTTGTATCCCAACTACTGTGCTAGTAATCGCACATGAAGCGAAATAATAACATTCAACCACCGATAAACAACGTAAAATCTAAGTTTCAAAAATCCTCCTGAACAAACTAAAATAGATAGAGGGCTGTACTTTTTAGAATTAATTACCCAATGTATCTGACCCATAAACGTGTATAATAATAATTTGTATCCCAACTACTGTGCTCGTAATCGCACATGAAGCGAAATAATAGCATTAAACCACCGATAAACACCGTAAAATCTAAGTTTCAAAAATCCTCCTGAACAAACTAAAATAGATAGAGGGCTGTACTGTTTAGAATTAATTACCCAATGTATCTGATCTATAAAAGTGTATAATAATAATTTGTATCTCAATTACTTTGTTCGTAATCGCACATGAAGCGAAATAATAACATTCAACCACCGATAAACAACGTAAAATCTAAGTTTCAAAAATCCTCCTGAACAAACTAAAATAGATAGAGGGCTATACTTTTTAGAATTAATTACCCAATGTATCTGACCCATAAACGTGTATAATAATAATTTGTATCCCAACTACTTTGCTCGTAATTGCACATGAAGCGAAATAATAACATTCAACCACCGATAAACAACGTAAAATCTAAGTTTCAAAAATCCTCCTGAACAAACTAAAATAGATAGAGGGCTATACTTTTTAGAATTAATTACCCAATGTATCTGATCTATAAAAGTGTATAATAATAATTTGTATCTCAACTACTTTGCGCGTAATCGCACATGAAGCGAAATAATAACTTTCAACCACTGATAAACAACGTAAAATCTAAGTTTCAAAAATCCTCCTGAACAAACTAAAATAGATAGAGGGCTGTACTTTTTATAATTAATTACCCAATGTATCTGATCTATAAAAGTGTATAATAATAATTTGTATCTCAATTACTTTGTTCGTAATCGCACATGAAGCGAAATAATAACATTCAACCACCGATAAACAACGTAAAATCTAAGTTTCAAAAATCCTCCTGAACAAGCTAAAATAGATAGAGGGCTGTACTTTTTAGAATTAATTACCCAATGTATCTGATCTATAAAAGTGTATAATAATAATTTGTATCTCAACTACTTTGTTCGTAATCGCACATGAAGCGAAATAATAGCATTAAACCACCGATAAACAACGTAAAATCTAAGTTTCAAAAATCCTCCTGAACAAACTAAAATAGATAGAGGGCTGTACTTTTTATAATTAATTACCCAATGTATCTGATCTATAAAAGTGTATAATAATAATTTGTATCTCAATTACTTTGTTCGTAATCGCACATGAAGCGAAATAATAACATTCAACCACCGATAAACAACGTAAAATCTAAGTTTCAAAAATCCTCCTGAACAAGCTAAAATAGATAGAGGGCTGTACTTTTTAGAATTAATTACCCAATGTATCTGACCCATAAACGTGTATAATAATAATTTATATCCCAACTACTGTGCTCGTAATCGCACATGAAGCGAAATAATAGCATTAAACCACCGATAAACACCGTAAAATCTAAGTTTCAAAAATCCTCCTGAACAAACTAAAATAGATAGAGGGCTGTACTGTTTAGAATTAATTACCCAATGTATCTGATCTATAAAAGTGTATAATAATAATTTGTATCTCAATTACTTTGTTCGTAATCGCACATGAAGCGAAATAATAACATTCAACCACCGATAAACAACGTAAAATCTAAGTTTCAAAAATCCTCCTGAACAAGCTAAAATAGATAGAGGGCTGTACTTTTTAGAATTAATTACCCAATGTATCTGACCCATAAACGTGTATAATAATAATTTATATCCCAACTACTGTGCTCGTAATCGCACATGAAGCGAAATAATAGCATTAAACCACCGATAAACAACGTAAAATCTAAGTTTCAAAAATCCTCCTGAACAAACTAAAATAGATAGAGGGCTGTACTGTTTAGAATTAATTACCCAATGTATCTGATTTATAAAACTGTATAATAATAATTTGTATCTCAACTACTTTGCTCGTAATCGCACATGAAGCGAAATAATAACATTCAACCACCGATAAACAACGTAAAATCTAAGTTTCAAAAATCCTCCTGAACAAACTAAAATAGATAGAGGGCTATACTTTTTAGAATTAATTACCCAAAGTATCTGATCTATAAAATTGTATAATAATAATTTGTATCCCAACTACTGTGCTAGTAATCGCACATGAAGCGAAATAATAACATTCAACCACCGATAAACAACGTAAAATCTAAGTTTCAAAAATCCTCCTGAACAAACTAAAATAGATAGAGGGCTGTACTTTTTAGAATTAATTACCCAATGTATCTGACCCATAAACGTGTATAATAATAATTTGTATCCCAACTACTGTGCTCGTAATCGCACATGAAGCGAAATAATAGCATTAAACCACCGATAAACACCGTAAAATCTAAGTTTCAAAAATCCTCCTGAACAAACTAAAATAGATAGAGGGCTGTACTGTTTAGAATTAATTACCCAATGTATCTGATCTATAAAAGTGTATAATAATAATTTGTATCTCAATTACTTTGTTCGTAATCGCACATGAAGCAAAATAATAACATTCAACCACCGATAAACAACGTAAAATCTAAGTTTCAAAAATCCTCCTGAACAAACTAAAATAGATAGAGGGCTATACTTTTTAGAATTAATTACCCAATGTATCTGACCCATAAACGTGTATAATAATAATTTGTATCCCAACTACTTTGCTCGTAATTGCACATGAAGCGAAATAATAACATTCAACCACCGATAAACAACGTAAAATCTAAGTTTCAAAAATCCTCCTGAACAAACTAAAATAGATAGAGGGCTATACTTTTTAGAATTAATTACCCAATGTATCTGATCTATAAAAGTGTATAATAATAATTTGTATCTCAACTACTTTGCGCGTAATCGCACATGAAGCGAAATAATAACTTTCAACCACTGATAAACAACGTAAAATCTAAGTTTCAAAAATCCTCCTGAACAAACTAAAATAGATAGAGGGCTGTACTTTTTATAATTAATTACCCAATGTATCTGATCTATAAAAGTGTATAATAATAATTTGTATCTCAATTACTTTGTTCGTAATCGCACATGAAGCGAAATAATAACATTCAACCACCGATAAACAACGTAAAATCTAAGTTTCAAAAATCCTCCTGAACAAGCTAAAATAGATAGAGGGCTGTACTTTTTAGAATTAATTACCCAATGTATCTGATCTATAAAAGTGTATAATAATAATTTGTATCTCAACTACTTTGTTCGTAATCGCACATGAAGCGAAATAATAGCATTAAACCACCGATAAACAACGTAAAATCTAAGTTTCAAAAATCCTCCTGAACAAACTAAAATAGATAGAGGGCTGTACTTTTTATAATTAATTACCCAATGTATCTGATCTATAAAAGTGTATAATAATAATTTGTATCTCAATTGCTTTGTTCGTAATCGCACATGAAGCGAAATAATAACATTCAACCACCGATAAACAACGTAAAATCTAAGTTTCAAAAATCCTCCTGAACAAGCTAAAATAGATAGAGGGCTGTACTTTTTAGAATTAATTACCCAATGTATCTGATCTATAAAAGTGTATAATAATAATTTGTATCTCAACTACTTTGTTCGTAATCGCACATGAAGCGAAATAATAACATTCAACCACCGATAAACAACGTAAAATCTAAGTTTCAAAAATCCTCCTGAACAAGCTAAAATAGATAGAGGGCTGTACTTTTTAGAATTAATTACCCAATGTATCTGATCTATAAAAGTGTATAATAATAATTTGTATCTCAACTACTTTGCTCGTAATCGCACATGAAGCGAAATAATAGCATTAAACCACCGATAAACAACGTAAAATCTAAGTTTCAAAAATCCTCCTGAACAAACTAAAATAGATAGAGGGCTGTACTTTTTAGAATTAATTACCCAATGTATCTGACCCATAAACGTGTATAATAATAATTTGTATCTCAACTACTTTGCTCGTAATCGCACATGAAGCGAAATAATAGCATTAAACCACCGATACACAACGTAAAATCTAAGTTTCAAAAATCCTCCTGAACAAACTAAAATAGATAGAGGGCTGTACTTTTTAGAATTAATTACCCAATGTATCTGACCCATAAACGTGTATAATAATAATTTGTATCTCAACTACTTTGCTCGTAATCGCACATGAAGCGAAATAATAGCATTAAACCACCGATAAACAATGTAAAATCTAAGTTTCAAAAATCCTCCTGAACAAACTAAAATAGATAGAGGGCTGTACTTTTTAGAATTAATTACCCAATGTATCTGACCCATAAACGTGTATAATAATAATTTGTATCTCAACTACTTTGCTCGTAATCGCACATGAAGCGAAATAATAACATTCAACCACCGATAAATTATTATTACTACTAGTACTAGCTTATTACTACCCAATGGCGCCTGAATGCGACGCATACCAATGTAAAGAAAAATGATATTAATTACCCTCTATACCACCAAGTTACAGTTGCGAAAGACTCTGTACAGCATTACTGTATAAATTTCAATTGAAACCGAATAATACGCTACACCATCCAGGCTTAAAAATCCGTCCGGATTTCTAAAATAAAACCACAACTTTTGGCACAAATACCTCCCTACAAGTACGTGAAACGAATTAATTATAAAAAATAGTAACCTTATTTATCAAATTACACGTTCCATCCAAAACAAAATTCATGTATATAAACTTATTGTTATACATAATAACACACATAGACACGAGGAATACCTATACTAGTTTGCAACGCTTCAAGGATAATACGATAATTGTGGATATTATCCGCCCAGCCTACTTCGTTTTTCAATCGTTCTGAATCAATTAGTTCTGTGTATGGCCTGGACGCTTCAGGTGTTGCTTTCAGGTTTTGCAGAGCGTATAGGCGCCTCAACTTGCAAATTGAATACCGGCACAGCCTTGTGTACTCCGTACTATGTCAGAACGATAGCCGACGTGTTTATTATAGTGATTAGTCGGCTTGTTATAGTCATTAATATAGCCCGACAAAAGTGTTTTGCCCCAGCGGGATATTGTCATGACACAGCATCACAGAGGCTGGAAAGATTATAGTGCGAAGAATTGAAAATGATCCTTCTAATTGACTCTGTGTTTAAAAAATTGTCCTGGACAAACTAGAATTAGTTAGAGAGGTGTAATGTTCAGAATTAATTACCTAATTTATCTGTGACTTAAGCAGGTATTATAATAAATTGTATCTCAACTACTTTCCTCATAATCGTACATGAAACAAATCGTAACATTCTAGCACTTGGACACAAGGTAAATCCTATGTTTCAAAAATTCTCCTGGACAAACTAGAATAGATAGAGAGGTTTAATTTTCAGGATTAATTACCCAATTTATCTGTAACTTAAGCATGTATGATAATAAATTGTAACTCAACTACTTTCCTCATAATCGTACATGAAATAAAATCGAAACATTCTAGCACTTGGACACAAGGCAAAGTCTATGTTTCAAAAATTCTCCTGGACAAACTAGAATTGATAGAGAGGTTTAATTTTCAGGATTAATTACCCAATTTATCTGTAACTTAAGCATGTATGATAATAAATTGTAACTCAACTACTTTCCTCATAATCGTACATGAAATAAAATCGAAACATTCTAGCACTTGGACACAAGGCAAAGTCTATGTTTAAAAAATTCTCCTGGACAAACTAGAATAGATAAAGAGGTTTAATTTTCAGGATTAATTACCCAATTTATCTGTGACTTAAGCATGTATGATAATAATTTTTATCCCAACTACTTTGTTCGTAATCGCACATTAAACAAAATCATAACATTCTAGGACTTGGAAGCAAGGTAATGTCTATGTTTCAAAAATTCTCCTGAACAAACTACAGTCGATAGAGAGCTGTAATTTTCAGGATTAACTACCAGATTGATCTGGAAGCCAGGCGTGCGTGAAAATGATTTTTATCGCATAGTTATACATAATAAAAGAGGGATTAAACTTACCGATCCGTATAGGAGTCCACAGGCGTCCATACACAGATACTGGCTCGTCGCAACACCCTGTATCTTCAATCGGCCAATCCCTACCGTCATCCGTTGCAGTACAGCTATAAAAAACAAACAGAAGGTATAAGAAATAAATCACAATTAGTAAAAATGCGTTCAAAATATGATAATAAAGGTTTATTGGATTCAGAAGGATTTTTAGGAAAATTGCTGTCGTTTGGGATATCCTGGATTCTGTTCTATTTGTGTACAGGTTTAACTAAGCATAGAATCGCAGTGACAAAAAGTCTCACAGAAACAGAAACGTCAGTAGTTGGCTCGGGACCAACTATTCGCAATTTTAAAACAAACGTGTGAAGGTGGTTCGAAAAAAGCACTATTTGTCAAACAAAATCGTAACATTCTAGCACTTGGAGACAAGGTAAAGTCTATGTTTCAAAAATTCTCCTGGACAAACTAGAATTGATAGAGAGGTTTAATTTTCAGGATTAATTACCCAATTTATCTGTAACTTAAGCATGTATGATAATAAATTGTAACTCAACTACTTTCCTCATAATCGTACATGAAATAAAATCGAAACATTCTAGCACTTGGACACAAGGCAAAGTCTATGTTTAAAAAATTCTCCTGGACAAACTAGAATAGTTAGAGAGGTTTAATTTTCAGGATTAATTACCCAATTTATCTGTGGCTTAAGCATGTATAGCAATAATTTTTATCCCAACTACTTTGCTCGTAATCGCACATTAAACAAAATCATAACATTCTAGCACTTGGAAACAAGGTAATGTCTATGTTTCAAAAATTCTCCTGAACAAACTACAGTCGATAGAGAGCTGTAATTTTCAGGATTAACTACTAGATTGATCTGGAAGCTAGGCGTGCGTGAAAATGATTTTTATCGCATAGTTATACGTAATAAAAGAGGGGTTAAACTTACCGATCCGTATAGGAGTCCACAGGCGTCCATACACAGATACTGGCTCGTCGCAACACCCTGTATCTTCAATCGGCCAATCCCTACCGTCATCCGTTGCAGTACAGCTATAAAAAACAAACAGAAGGTATAAGAAATAAATCACAATTAGTAGAAATGCGTTCAAAATATGATAATAAAAGTTTATTGGATTCAGAAGGATTTTTAGGAAAATTGCTGTCGTTTGGGATATCCTGGATTCTGTTCTATTTGTGTACAGGTTTAACTAAGCATAGAATCGCAGTGACAAAAAGTCTCACAGAAACAGAAACGTCAGTAGTTGGCTCGGGACCAACTATTCGCAATTTTAAAACAAACGTGTGAAAGTGGTTCGAAAAAAGCACTATTTGTCAAACAAAATCGTAACATTCTAGCACTTGGACACAAGGTAAAGTCTATGTTGCAAAAATTCTCCTAGACAAACTAGAATAGATAGAGAGGTTTAATTTTCAGGATTAATTACCCAATTTATCTGTGACTTAAGCAGGTATGATAATAAATTGTATCTCAACTGCTTTCCTCATAATCGTACATGAAACAAATCGTAACATTCTAGCACTAGGACACAAGGTAAAGTCTATGTTTCAAAAATTCTTCTGGACAAACTAGAATAGATAGAGAGGTTTAATTTTCAGGATTAATTACCCAATTTATCTGTGACTCAAGCATGTATGATAATAAATTTTACCTCAACTACTTTAGCCATAATCGTACATAAAACAAATCGTAACATTCTAGCACTTGGACACAAGGTAAAGTCTATGTTTCAAAAATTCTCCTGGACAAACTAGAATAGATAGGGAGGTTTAATTTTCAGGATTAATTACCCAATTTATCTGTGACTCAAGCATGTATGATAATAAATTTTACCTCAACTACTTTAGCCATAATCGTACATAAAACAAATCGTAACATTCTAGCACTTGGACACAAGGTAAAGTCTATGTTTCAAAAATTCTCCTGGACAAACTAGAATAGATAGAGAGGTTTAATTTTCAGGATTAATTACCCAATTTATCTGTGACTTAAGCAGGTATGATAATAAATTTTATCGCAACTACTTTGCTCGTAATCGCACAACAAGCAAAACCATAACATTCTACCACGATTGGAATGAATCAGATGCTGCTCATTCTAAATGAAGACATCAAGATCGATTGTTTAGATCAATACCGGCGATAATACCGCTTTACAATTATTATAGGGGAGGTATACGGTAACACGAAACGTTAGAAAGAATCAGGGCTGTGCCTACAAACCACAATTGACAGATAACTGCCTTAACACCCGAGGAACGATCTCAACGGAGGCAATACACAATAAGGTGTGGCAGCAGGTGTGAACCTATTATATTGTGGAGCGTTTATTAGGGTCACTACCATTCGAAATTATAGGAATTTGTCTTCGGTAGGGTTGCCTCCCCTACACACACTCGGAAAAACTTGGATATCTTTAATGGTATCTTTATAGGCAATGAACATTTATGTTAGGTACATAGGTGTGTTGAAGAATTTTAATTTGAAGGTAATAAACAGTTTTTTTTCGTTCGGTTGTTTAGAAGGGAACTGAATTGAGAACAGAAGTAAAGAAAACCCTCAGGAATTAACTTTATTCATATAGATACATCAAAAGATGAAGAAGAGACCACCAATATAGACGGTCCTAATCTCAAGAATTCAAACCATGACAACACCACCTTAAAAAAATTGAAAAACAAAGAGAAGGAATATTAATAAAAATATCCGGATAACCTTAAGGGTTGGAGGTCCTCTATCTTCAAAACTAGAGACTGATGAGCCACCCAGGTTACAGATAATATAAGCCTCCCGCTTATTTATAGTAGCTCGACAAAAGGGGTAAAAAAATAGAGCAGGTAGATAGGCCTAACATCGCTCCTAATAGCACAAAAAAGAACAAAAAGAAACCGATAAAAAAAGTAGTTTATCACCTAAGTAGCCACCGTTCATCAAACTCGAACAAATTTAGGACTCTAAGGGAGGTTAATTTGCCACCCCTGACCTGTATTTGTTTTCCTGAGCTGAGTTATAGCCTACGAAATAGGGGTTGTAAATTTTAACCTTATTTGCTCTGCACTTGCAGCGCCGTGACACGCTTCGTAATATATCGGGGGCGATTCTAATCTTCTTATAAAGGGTTGCGCACCCCAAATTCTCAGATATTGCACTGGATTAAACGCATAAATCTACTGAAGTGCAGTTTCGGCCGTTTTAGTCCGACAGCTCTCTTGATATATACTACGGTTGTATGTTTAGAACGAATGTTTTTAGATCAGATTAAAATTTTTAGTTAAGTCACCCCTTTTGTAGGGGTAACTATATCCAGTTATTAAATTAATTCTTACGTACTTCTTTGACGCCAACAACATTTACTTATTATTATATTTACTTATTTATTTATGTATTTGTGGAAACAATACGAAAATGTTTACCGTTCAAAATGTGCCCAGGCACATGACTTTATCATACAATATATAAAATTAATAGTTTAGCTGCATGAGATTCTATTTGATCGAGATCGATCGTGGTTGACAGTAGGTATTGTCAAAAAATCAGCCTTCAACACTACCTACTGTCATTAGAATAAAAATACCTGGCAAATCCAATATTAATGCAGACACGATCTCGATCAAATAGAATTTGCTCCAACAGCTAAACTATTAATTTTACCAAAAAATGTCATAGACATAAACTATACAAAATTTCCTCTACTTTGATTTATTATTTAAGTATTTTGACGAAATTACAGAAATGGCGGCTCATTTGCAAAATCCTTGAAAAATGCATAACAAAATTGCTATCCGCACTCGAAATACGCGACTTTGTAAACACCAACATGTTTCACCCGACCGTGAAAGAAAAAAACTTATAAAAACCATCACAATGTTTTTCAACTTAAAATCACTTGATTTTCAGAATGACTTGAAGCCATTTTAACCAGTTATCCATAGTAAAAGATTTAGTTATCAATTGTGATAATTTATAAATGCTTGTAAGTTATTAAATAAATAATTACTGCAGATTAAAATATTTACAAGTCGCAGTTATGCAATCAGTACAGTTTTGCGAATTTTTAGCAGTATTGATGTGCACATATGGTTATGATTTATTTGTAATCTATTTTTGTGTTTACCACAGAGCAATTTTTTGTTGGATATATAGATCATTCAATTAATTTATGTGGCCAACACTCATTTGCACAAAATGTACCTTGGGTAACATTTTTCAGAATGATAGAGACCATATTTAAATTTTGCTTCTAATCATAGCTAAGCATCTGTTGAAAAACTCCCAACAACGCGTTGGAGTGCTCATTATGCTGCAGTAAAAGTATTTGCTGAAAATTTTGATGGGGAAATTGTGGCTGCAATTTAGAAATTGTGTGATCATTTCGAAAATTTAGACACCAGAGGTGCTGCACAGAACCTTATGCCTGCTGTCTGTGATTTCTTTGCTATCTTTTCTTCCAAGGCAAATAAAGTGTGCTCAGATTGCATTGCAAAGTAAAGGCTTGAGTGTTGATCAGTTAGCTACAAAAATAGACACATCGTATAAATATATCGAAGAAAAGTTATATTGTAGGCAATAGGTCTTGCTGTGAATAAGTCGGAAGACTACCACATTCCAATAAAACAACGATTTCGTCGAAAAAAAAAAACGAATGGCCGGTGATTTGGCCACCGATGCAGGACTTTCACAGAGATCTGAACTTGAAAAGGATATGTTGGAATGTTTTGACCGTTTCAGTATTGAACTCCAACTAGATCGAAGTCAATTTAAGATGCGGCTTAATTGTTCGAGGTTGTGCAGCCAAATACTTTACTTTTGGCGAACACTGAAAAGTTGAAATTAGCTGTATCCAAATTAACTGGTTTTTATGATGAGGTATCAGAGGTATCAGAGGTATCAGAGGTATCAGATCTCCTCTTAGAGATACCAAAAGGTTGAGAAGACATTTAAAAGCGGCCAGTTACAGTTTCTAATTGGGCGTCTCTAAACTTGAAATTCATCGTGGAATGGGATGATTTATGTTATTTATGACTATTTGTTCACAAACAGTTGCTTCGTGTAAAACGTGTTTTAGCAAATTAAAATGAGTTTAAAATTATTTGCGGGCAACAATGATCCAAACTGGACTTAAAAATCTTGGCATATTAACAATAAAACACCAGGCAACACAAAATATAAATGTTCAAAATGTGATTTTCGAGTTTGCGGCTGTTAAAGATAGACCGAACAGGTTTTGAGACAAGAAGAGATTCACTTTCATACATCTATATGAAAGGATATACCTATAATAAGTACCTATAGTCATTAGTACTATTATTATCATAATATTGTAACTTAGTTATTAATAACACTCATTTGTATTAATTAATTAAACTTATGTTTATAAACTTTATGTTTATCGGATTTTTGTTAATTTTAACGGTTTTCATTTTTTATTCTTAGGGTGACACCACGATATCCGCACCGGGTGCCCCCCATGTAGTTACGCCACTGATATTACCCCTTAACTTAATTTTACATAAATCTCATAAAATATTCAAATATATGCGTTTGTTCGACACAGCATTGACATGTGTTACACTTGTCTGCAAACTATTAACCAAACAAACAATTTATAACGGGTGATAAATTCTGGTTTACATACACGTTCATCGTGTCAGACTGGCGACTACGGTTGGCGACTGGTGGTCAACTAAAGACAGTGGGCGTCAAAAGACCGAACACATCATTCATTCAACGCGATGTAAATGCTATAGGTATAATATGCTATGGACAAAAATCGTAATGTAATTGTGAACATTGTAGTATACGTCTTCCTGCCGTTAGTAGAAGACGTGTTGCTGTAAAACTCATACGGTGGTATTATTAATGAGCTGATAAAATGTTATACCAACACTCAGGCCGGCATACCAGGACTCCTGGTGCGTTCGCTCGTAGGGTTTTATCATTCTAATGTGATAATTTAATAGAGAAAAAGGTCCATGCTAAGGAACGTAGAGACATGACAGACTGACGGTCAGATTTACTACTGATCTAAACGTGATGTCAATATTTGAAATTATATGAAATCATAATGAATAATTGTTGAAATGTTTGAAATAAAAAATTATGAGCAATAGTAGAAAGAAATCGATCTGTCCATTTCTTCTATTTATTCTTAAGTTCAGAGAAACTATCAAATCTTTGAACATCATGTGGGTGGCTTACATTTTGTCTGTCGTGTAAACCCTTCAGTTATATCTTTGACAGATCTCAGTACGATTCAACGAAATACAAGGCTTGTAGATAGACCCGTAGAGGTATTGTTAGCCTCACTGTGTGTGCGTATCTCTCTTTTAAAAATTTGATTTATTCCGATGTATTTTCCAACGTTCCACGACGTAAACGTTCGTACCGTGTACTTTCTTGTCGTCTGTCATCACTTTACCAGATTATCAATGATTTATTTATCGTGGTTCATACGTGCATGATGCCTATTTACGAGTATACATCGTATTTCTATTTACAAACTCGCGTAATTCTGTTTATTTTTAGCGTTTTAAGTGGTAATTCTGTGTTATGATTACGCTAAATGATATTCTAAAGTTAGAGTCACGTTCACTTACCATTTAAGCGTTTAAAAGCCGGAAATTGTTATAAACCTTGAACTTCAAGTCTCTGTAATTTTCTGAAGTCGTAGTTGTGATTAAAACACCTTTTAATTATATTATAGGTACTAATAATACTGATATAATATTTCCGAACCATTAACGCAAATTATAAATAATAGGCAACAACATTTAATATACGTACCTACATAATTATGTATTTAAAGTAATAACAGATTATTCTTAAGAATAATAAAATAACTAATAACTAGCTCGACAATTTAAAAATCAAAATTCGTAGCATGTAAAATAAATTATCAAGTTTATCTTATCAAGTTTTTAGAAAGAAATATATTGAGTGGTTACGTTTCTTTTGATACACACTGTGTAATAAGGACTTTGAAAGACTTAAAGTGTTTTGCAGATCGGAATTTTTTATTTTACAGACATTCAGAACATTCATCTGTACAGAATATATTCAAAAATAGGAAAAGTGTTGACTTAAAATCTTCGAAGAAGTCATATAGTTTTTCTCTTCGAACTTAGTCAAGGGTTTCTCATTAGTGTCGTACAATATTAGATATAGTTTCTTTTATTGTAAAAGAAGTTAGTTGGTAGTTTAAAACAAATATTAAACATATGTTGGCTGTGTAGCCATTTTAGCCGTTGTTTTTGTCGATTCATTACTAGAATCACAAGAAAATCACAAAGAATCTTCTTATTTTTTTCTCTCAGGCTATACCATATGACCCCTTTAAGTTATACCAGGACTTTTTCTCGAATTCATTCTTAATATCAGTGTTGAACGCTCGAGCACTCAAACCGAAATTTAGGTAGTTTTTATGTAAAATAGTTCCACGTTATAGAGAGATACAAGATGTGCCGAAACGGGCTCTACGAGGCCGTTTATCCTGGAATTATTCGAATTTATCCGTAGTAACATAATCCCCCCATGGAGGGGTACCGGAATTTAGGGGTGCTCGCAGCTATAAATATAACGTTTTAATTTTTAAGTCGTCGGCGTGCATTTAAATTCCTAGATTCGACCCCCCAGCAGTTGTGCCCTCTTTGGACCAATACCGACACTACGACAGACCCAATAAACCATACAGCGTGTCCCACTAGCTAGATACAAAGTACGTTAATGACCTAAAAAATCGAAATACACGATTTTTCCATATAGAAAGTTTGTAGATTATATTTTTAAATGAAACACTAGGTATATTAATGCAGTTTTTTATTCTGATTAAGATTTGTATTCTAATCGTTTTGGTAACTTGTTTAAGGCTATTATCTACCCGTTTTTTAGGCAAAATTTCGCAAATCTTAATTCAGAAATTGCAATAATTTGCCTAGTGCTCCATATACAGACTACAAATTTTATCTATAGAAATGATAGTAATTAAAAAACTCTAGATATTAGAGATTTGTAACGGTGTATAGAAACGAATTTCACGAAACACCCTGTACATTTAAACTACTAAATGCATCCCCCTATTTCTCCAAGATTACAACTATTTAAACACAGTCGACACTAAATCCTGTCGTGTTTCGTTTTTTTTTTCCTTTCTCTCGTCTCATTTTGCTTCTTTTTGTGTGTGTGTGAGGATACGAACAGTGGGAAGCACGACGACTCGCGTGAATAAATTAAATCTATCAAAAGGAGTCACCTTACGTTTTACGCTGGGTTCGACTTAAATTATTATTGCCTTTGAATATATTACGCACGGTGCGCGGGCAAAAGAGATGATCGCTTGTGTATAGAGGTCGCCATTGTCGTCGGGATTTTTATAATTGTTGCCCCGAACGCAGGACTCGGGATAGAAAATAAATTTTAGCGGGCAGCTTTTATAGTTGGGCGCAATTTCTGTCGCGCTGCTGGAACGTATAAAGTTTATGCGTCCTAAGGTAGACGTAAAACTGAAAATAATTTATGTAAAGCCGTTGGAAATCGAACTGCCATTTGACCAATTGCAAATCATAATAATGATATATAAAAATTAATTAATTACTGTCGTAAAAAGCAACAGTCTTAAAAACAAATCTGCCACTCTAGAGTTAAAAAAAATTAGGAGACAAAAAGTAACCATTGAAGAAAATGAGCGAAGTGAATTAATAAACTGCTCGGGGGTACCGCAAGGTTCTGTTTTAGCACCTGTTTTATTTAATTGGCACACAAAATAAGTTATGTTTGTATTGAACTGTATTGAAACGAAAGCAATGGTATTGGGGAATAGAAATTTAAATATCTAGATGTTATATTAGACAACACGTTGAAATTTACTAGTAAAATGGTTAAAAAGTTGAGCCATTTTGTCACATAATAACTATGTGACAAAATGTTTAAGAATATAATCTGTAAAAATGTAGTAATAAGTAGTTTTTGTACTGAATGTACTGACTTTCCGTAACGCCTAAATGCAGCACCCTGTATAAATGAAAATAACACCGTATAAATGAAAATAACACCCTGTATGTATAAATAATAAACTGCTAAATTATAGGAGTAATTATTTAACATATAATAGTTAAGACCATGAATACAATACTCGGCAAAAGGACCACAGCAGATTATTAATATTATAGACTATATAACGTCTTGTTTTTTGCGTATAAAAAACGTTATAATCTTTACAAGCCGTTAAAAATTAACCATACACGAGCCCATCTAAACTCAGACGTATCTTCGGAGGGATGATTTACGCTCATCGTCGCTGTTTATAGGTTAGGGTGATTAGAAAGCCTGATTTTATGACAGTAAAAGTGCCATCTTATAATACCCCTAGCAAATTTATTAGAACCCATAACTTCAGGAGCGCACGTTTTTATTATTTTTCGTTATTTTGATTTATACTTTATTTATTTATTATTCTAGTTACCAACAATAGGGCCCTTTTTTGGGACAATACGACACATAAAACTACACACTAGAGACAATTTATTGTGATATTTCTTTGTAAAATGCTCGATTTCGGTAACATTTTGTTCTATTATGTTACATTTTGATTAGCTGTTGTAAGATTGGATAAGATATTCTCAATTGACCCCCAGAAAATACATAAATAACAAGGAGGAATGCATGTTAATTAAACCGGCTTATTTATGCTAGCGGCTTGGACATGTTAAAAGCCGCAATAAAACCGTTATCAGAAATCACTCTACGAGATTGTGTAACATAAAAATAAGATAAGATTCCACCCCATGCATATAAAATACCAGTTCAATCAACAGAACAGTAAAAACAGAACGATCTCCTGTTTTTATATCACCCTGTAAGCAGTCTAGAATATACTCGGATGAGATAAGAAGCTACGCGGTATAGGAATTAATATTCCTTCGGTTTCTAACCTATAAACGTCAAACAAAACATTTCACAATGTTGCGCATTAATCAAAATCTCTTAAAACTGTGGTAATTACGTAATATTACTTACATTTCTTGATGGTACACGTCGTCATTTCCAAAATTTGACCAAAATTCACCACACCACGCGTAATAAGTGTAATAACACACGAGATAAACACCAAAAACCCGGTCGAAAATTGACTGAGGTACGCTTATCGGGAAAATTCGGAAACTAGACGTGTTTACTTGCGTTCGCAGATCGCGGTTAACCGGCCAATCACAAGCTAAGGAGGAGAGAGGTGCAGCATATTGGAAATGCGTGCCCCACTCCAAGATATTTTGACTATACGATATACCGGTGATTTGCGATGTTATACGTATATTTAATTTGATAATACTGGACACTGGTAAATGAGATTGTATAATGGTAACGTAAACATTATTATTTACAAATTTAGTGGAAATTAGGTACATGTAAAATATAGTACGTCCTTATATCAGACATTTGTGCAATTTCTTTAAAATAATTCTCACTCTGGATCTAAACATTGGCGTGCATTCCTAAAATTTACTATCATTATGAGGAACTTTCTATCAATTGTTGTTTCTTTTTGGCAGTGAAGTTATCTGGTATACTCATAGTTTTTGGAGTTCTGCTCCAATTTCCATTATCATAGTTTTCTGGAAAATAACTGTTAAACTTGCTTATTATGATAAACCGGACTATCCACAATTCATCAAAGAAACAATATTCGAAGTCGAAATTAGCTTCTGCATGGAAAACTTGAACTTCTGATTTAAGTACGAAGAGACAATGTTATCTTTTTACTGCTTGATTCAAAACTGTTTTTAGTCTGCCTGGTATAGATTTTGCTGCTAGAAAATCCCGATGGATTTTGCGGTGAGCGAATTGAGCTTCTGGAGCTACTGTCTTAATTTTTGTATGAGGGCCGCGATTCTTTTCTGTTAAAGCCCGAGCTCCATCAGTGCAGACACTAATCAATTTCTTCCATGGAATGGAATTGTTAAACGTACAATTATTAAAATTTATCACCAGATCTTCTTTCGGGCAGAGGTTCCTAAAATAAATATTCCTCTGCAATTTCCTCTTCAACCTCAAATCAGTTAAAGACTAATAATTGATCAAAATAACTGATGTTGGTACTTTCATCTAACTGTAGCGTAAAATATTTACTTTGTTTTGCCTTTTTAACTACATTTTCTTTTAGACAATCTGTACAATATTATTATTAATATATTAATGTAATATTAAAGATTTTCTTTTCGAATTTTTGTTTTCTTTCGGTTATTATTATCAATCGGTTATTGTTATCAAAAGCTTTGAATCCCGATGTGTTCACATTAAGCGGCGTGCACTGTATTATGAATTATTTTGAACGATATGCAAAATAATCGGACAAAGCCCTATGCAGGTGATATTCTCCAACATTCTGGTTTTTAATAAGTGCCGAACAGAGCGAGAATAATCGTTTGTGACTGTTGCTCTCGACGCAGCAATAAATTTCCATTAAGGGCGGTGATAAATCCTTAAATTTTATTTTAAAGGTGTGGAGCATCCATTACCAGCGCTAAGCTGTGACCGGTCAATCTAGTGCGCCCGCTAGAGAAATCAAGATGTAAACTTAATATTCAATGGGCCATGTAATTTCAAAGAATGTTTTTGAAGACTGCACAGAAATTCTTTATATACAAAATGAAGAAACGGATTTCTCTTACTAATGGATATGTCTTAATAATTGTGGGTTGATAGTAGTTGTAAGAATGTTATGAAAGCTTTTTTAGAGTTTTTCTATAACAACTATTATCAAAAATATGATTATTTATGTCCGTAATTCCGACACTCGTCCAGGAATATGGATGTTTATTTCAGATGCAATTAACTCACACGATTTCAAACGGCAGAAAACTGATATAAATCCCCAAGAACAATGCGTTGTTACCAACCGACCGTCGCAATAAGTTCTCGGTAACGAGTAATAACATAACACCTCCGCGCGTACATCTTTATTAAACTTATTATTTATTTTAACAAGGGAATTACACGCTGCATTCGTGCGTGTTAATATTTTTAAGTAACGAGCATAGTTCTCTTGTTCTTTGTTCCTCTGGGCCCAATATAGTCCGTCGTCGAGAACAACTACCACTAACCGTGTGTAGTAAAAATGAACCATGCGTGTAACAATAGTATCACATTTCTGAGTAACAATCTAATGCTTTCAATACATCCGTCCAGTGGTTAGATTCTTGCTCTATGATAATCATTTGATTTATTGAAGGTGTGCGTATATAGGGTTGGGTTCCTATAAGATCGACCGATAGTATAGCTATATACATCGACGCCGTTACGTATAAGCGAGAATTTGTGGAACATTTTTACTAACTTTTTACTAACACATTGATATCAAATACCATGTAAATACTCATAATTACAAACTACCTTTTTAGAATCGCTTGCAATCGCATGAACTGCAAAATAATTATATTAGTATATTATTATACAAGTTTTGTCCTACAAGTTTTAATAAATAATCAGCGAGGTCGCAACTATGATCATAATGGAGCTTGGCGCAACACTTAACCCTACTGTGATAAATGCATAAAACATAACCTAAAAAGTAACTTTAAAAGAGTGGTTTAATAAGTATAATATTCTGAATAGACTTGTTTGGCGGTAACTGATTAGTGAGACCTATTGTATCAGGTATTAACTCACCTACTTACCAGTTAGCGAAATGGTTATCGAATGAGTTCAACAATTTACCTGTTCCTCGACCAAGCTTCTCTGTTAATAACTCATTGGAGTTTATCAATAAGGTTAACAATGTAAAATTAGAGGATGGCGAATTGTTGATTTCATTTGATGTTGCTTCACTGTTTCCTAGTGTGCCTATTCCGGAAACTTTGGAGTTTCTTAGGGAATTATTGAGCAATAACAACTTTGACCCGTCAGAAATAGATGAATATGTAAGATTGACTGCCCTTTGTATGTCTCAAAATTGTTTTCAAATAAACGGAAAGTTTTTTGAACAACTTGCGGGAACTGCAATGGGTAACTGCCTCTCACCTTTTATTGCCAACTTGTTCATGAGCAGATTTGAAATCAATGTAAAGTCTATAGCACCATATTTCCCTAAGACTTGGGTTAGGTATGTCGACGATATTTTTGCCATTTTTGACACCAAGAAGTGCAGTATTCAAGATTTTCTTCTCGTTTTGAATTCTAAATTCAACACCATTAACTTTACTGTAGAACAAGAAGTTATAACGGCCAACTTCCATTTTTAGATACTCTGGTAGTCCGGAATACCAAAAATATAATAGAAATTGACGTGTATCGGAAAGATACTAACACAATCAGGTTTATCCCTAATGATTCGCAGCATCCTTTTCAACAAAAATTGTCTTTTATTAGTTGTTTAGTAAATAGGTTATTGAAATTTCTATTGTCCGCAGATAGATATCAGCAAGAATTATTGTTTATTAAGAATGTTGTCATACATAATGGGTACCCTGAGAAAATAGTTGATAGAATGATTAAGAAGCAGAATAAAAAATTTATGTAAATCAAATATCTACTTTAAATACTTTGTCTGTAGAAAAGAAGAAATATGTTAAAATACCGTTCGATTGTGCATATACAAGGGGTTTGACAAGTATTTTTACATCACAAAATCTCTGTATAGCATATTCGACTCATAATAGCATAAAAAACCTTCTTGGAAACCCAAAGGATAAGGTAGATGTACTTGATAAATCTGGTATATATTGTATCAAATGTCATGACTGTGAAAAAGAATACGTAGGCCAGACAAGAAGAACAATTTTAACTAGGTTCAAAGAACATGTAGTTCATTTTAAATATAATCGTTTTGAAAAATCTAGTGTGGCTCAACATATTTTAGACACAGGTCATAAAGTAGTTGTAGATGACTTAAAACTTGTAAAAGCTGTGTCAAATAATAGGGAACTAAACAGCTTGGAAAGTATCTTTATTCACTTGAATAGAGATAAATTAATAAATTCAGACAGGGGTCCTATACCTAGTTCGCCATTGTTTGACCTGCTTTAATTAAAACTTGTTTTTTACGCTTCAATGATCAAAATTCACTGAGGTGTGACCAACAAATGGGTATATATAGGGTAATTTTTAACATGGACGTCACTTCCACTAGTGATTTGCTTGGACAATATCCAGTAAAGATACTATGAAGTGCTAATCTCTCTTTTCCTCTTTTTAGGTTCTACTGAAGATGGCAACATAGTTGCTGAAATACGTATTTAGGTCTCTAAAATACTTGTTGTGGTTAGGGGTTTATAATTTTATTATTGGTAACTGATTAGTTACTTCAAAGAATAAGCACTTACGAAAGAATTGTTATAACGTTTAATATTTAATAGCAGTTTCTACCTAGTACCACTAGCTCATAATTGAAACCAAATTCTAATTTCGGTGTAACAATTTATCAGAATAAATTATACTTAGTAAAATTACATGTGATGTAGGTAATACAAATAAGTTGCACACAACCAGAATTCGGGCCAAAATGTTACCGAAAACTTATACGTTACATAATCTAAGAAATCCTCACCACTTTAAATGTACTATAGCTTCCTACGTGTATGCTGATATTCAATAAACCATATATTGGGCGTATACAATCTCGCAGCAGTAATTAAAATCGTTCTTATCTACGATGTAGGTTTGATCTTCGCATAATACCTTTTTAAAGTAAATGCGGTCCTTGAATTATATCTGAAAAGGAGATTTAGATGTTCAGTTGAAAAGAATGATGACGATCAGTTACCCGAGTCGCAAAACATCACCGAAATGTCATGCTGGCGTATTTTGATGAACACAGCAAAACTAAGAAAGCACTAATCCTTTGGCCATACTATAGCAGGCTAACACGTTTGTTTAAATATGTATAGAATATTGATATTTCGCAGTTTAGCGATTTAAAAGAGGGGGTGTGTAGTTATGTGTTATACGTTTGACATATGGCATTTGCTATCAACAATTAACGTGTATTGTGTAGTTGCGTACCAATCTTAGAAAAAACGTATATGTTTTCGTATTCATTTTTTGTATGTCGCGTCCAACTTCGTTTTCTAATATTTGTGTTACCTCCATCGCATGTAATTTTACTAAGTATACCTTATTCTAACAAGTTACTTCACCCAAGTCATTACGTCTCAAAGGAGACAAAGATTTTATAATACCATACCGAAAAATCGGCAAAACTTTTAAACTAAATTTAATTTAATCCAATGGACAACACAAGAACGAAAATTGATGATTGCGATAGCAATACAAACGAATTTCAATTACACTCTCACCGGATTCTCATAAATAGATCGGCCGATAAAACGATCTAGGTACCTTGGATAGTTTCTTCTCTAACATAGAACGTGTAGGCGTAAAACTGCCTATCAAACTATTGCCGACAATGCACGAAGCTTGGGCTGATTCACCGAAATGTCATACAATCGACTCGAAAGAAGTTAACAGATCATAAATAACAAGCAATCCTGTGGATAAGTGGCCTGCAGACTATCGAAGTCTTCAATACAATCGCCTCTAGAAGTGTAGCAATATCAATTTGTTTGTACGAGCTCACGGTGGATAACAATACGTTCTACAATGATGCTTACAAATTGGTACTTTTAAGCTCGTGTATAAAGTGAGGTTTGGTCGTGTTCACGCCTTCATGTAAATTGAATTTGAATTTTATGGGAAGAATAAACGATATGCGGGTATTTTGATTATTCTTCTGTAGGGAAAGTGAGTTTATGTGACCACGCATGAGACTCTAAAACCACTGAACAGAAAAAATTTAAAAATCCTGAATCATTTCTGCATAAGTTGTATTATAAGTTGAGCATGACATTCTTTATTTAAATTTTTACTGTTGAGTTATGCGCCTTCAAATACAGGAGTCAATATAATCGAAACGAGAAATGGTGTTTAGGGCCATTCTCTCGCGCAGGGTCACACGTACTGAAATATGTTGCCTTTCAGGTGTTCAGAAATTCCAGTTCGCCAAGAGTCTGGTTTTAAAAGAAACAAACTTAGTAATCCATCACAAGGACAGATATTTTGGTATCAAATTACACCACGAAAGAAAAAACTTTAACCCCACATAAGGCTGTATAAAACACGTATTAGGGATCAATATAAACATAGGGCTTAGGCAGGCTTTAGTAAATGTGGTGTTGACATCTGAATGACTTAAGCCAACCCTTAATTAAGTACGAAAGATCGAACCCAGGGTGCTTTTTTCTACCGGTTCTCGTAAACAAAATTTATTTTTTGATTTGTCTAAATATAAAGAAATTTTGACAAATTGGAAAATTCTGTGATAACGATCATCGACAACGAAATTCAAAATTGCTATCATTACTATTATACGTAAACACTTAAAAGGCGACAATACTAAGTCAACTAGTTAATAATAATTGTTATATATACGCAGATGAATGGTCTCTATGACGATATAGTAGACAAATTTTTCAATGAACTCATATCTGAAAATGTATCGTTTAAACGTTGGAGAGAGTCGGAAGATTGAACCAATTTTACAAACCGCCTAGGAAAAATAGTGCCATGTGTCATAGGACGGCACTTTTAAAGCCAAATAACATTCGTGTGACTTCTTTTTATTATTTATCGTCTTTGAAAGGAGTTAATGAGAACCGTTTTGTAATTTTGATACCAATTTTTGCCAATTTGGGTTATCTTGAATTCTTGTTAGAGACGTTAAACATATAAAATTTTACATACGAATTATTATATTTTATCTATATGTATTTTACACTTATTTTTAACACCCAGTATATTTGAGATAAACAGCTGGGCAGTGCAAAAAGGTTGCGAAGTACAGGAGAGCGTCGATAATCCGAACTAATTGGGACCGAAGGTCATTCGGATTATCAAATTGTTCGGATTATCAAATATTGCAACTAAATAGCAGAAAATAAGATTGGATAGAAGTTCAATCTGTATAAAACCAACACCATTCGATTCCGCTCTTCATAAACTATAAGAAAGTAAAAAAAAAGTTTAAAGTTGTTTTTTTCAATTGATATATTATTCAAACGCTCGTAATACGGTTTGGTCCATCAACTCTTGTATTTATTCACTTCTGTATTGTTGTTACCGCTGAGATAGATCACTTTGGACAGCACAATGTGTCGGGGAAGTGATTCTATGCTGATAAAATTCAACCCCATTGACTTCTATGAGCCACAAAGCGAAAAAGAAATAAAAACAAACACAGACACACACACACACACACACACACACACACACACACACACACACACACACACACACACAGAAGGTAAATGAAAACGGCATCGAAGACTCAACATCAAAGAGCGTGAACAACATTCCATTTGCCTTTCGGTTTCTTACTGGTGCGCGTACAAGATAAAAATGTGATAGATATCAAGATTAACGGTTTCAGTTTTGAATATATAAGCCTTATGGTATAAATCAGGAATTCTTCTATATCTTAAACGCCTTGTTTTGTCTTAACTGGACATTTTAAACCTGGTAACTGGTGTGTGCTGGTTGAAAACAATAAAATACTTTGCATTTTTATATACAACAAATACAGGGCGATTACATTCTTGAAGATATCTCAGAAACTAAACGATATTACAGACACAGATTCAGATTATGTTGATCACTGTGAAGTTTAGCAACTTTGTATATAAGTATTACAGTTTGCAGTGGGTACGCAAACATATTCAAAACATCCAGAATTATGTTTCTCGTACGATCTCAACTAGTTCGTTAATGCTAAACAATAACATCCCGTGCAAATTAAGCGTTTCCACTTTGAATACACGACCCAGTTGTGCAGAATTAACTACTGGCACTCTGACACAAATTCGCTAATTTGACAGCAATAAGCTATATGCAGTTGTATATACTCTATTATAAACTCCAGACAATCAGTATTTTTGAAGACCAAGTTTTTTATTTTGAGGAAGATTGACAAATTGTTTACTGTGAATCATTAGATACAAGACTCTGCAGAAGTATTCAATTCAAACTCAGACTAATAACATAGAAGAAATCAAAATTTTTCAATTAATTATGTTGTAATTCTTTTAGTGTACTTTATAAGCGAAGGTATAAGACCCTGTCTGACCCCCACCGCCCACCTATTAAACCAGAAAGATATCATCTCCAAGTTCGGAAAGCTGTCAAGAGAAGATATTTCGTGACAAACGATAATTATTAAAGATAACAGTACTTCTACCGAACTATATCACAGAGAAAGGACCCGTTATTAAACAACATCGATTCTATAGATTTAGCTTTGTTGTTTTATTTCTACAGCTATACCAGAACAATCTCGATAATTGCATCTACCATTAATTTTAATTAATTTATCCCATAAAATTTAAAAGATTTTCCCTTCACGTCTTCTTAGGAATCGACATGGGCTTGAAGTAATTATTATACTACATACCAAATAAAATTCTTTCGTTTTCTTTGATACATATACACGTACAGTAATAAATAAACCGGTGAATTATAAAGTTAATATAAAGCAGCAGGCCATTGAATGTAAAGTGCGAAAACAAATTAAAGAGACATGGCGAGTTAAGGATTCGATGTTTTTGGCGTATGAAAATGTTTCAGGTTTGTAATTTATACGCGACTGCTGCACGTGCAGTGGCGCAAATGGCGAAACGTGTGAGAAAACATCACAAAACATCATTGGCCAAAATTGGTATCAAAACTACAAAACGGTTCTCATTAACTCCTTTCAAAGACGATAAATAATATAAAAAAAGTCACACGAATGTTATTTGGTTTTAAAAGTGCCGTCCTATGATACATGGCACTATTTTTCCTATGCCGTTTGTAAAATTGGTTCAATCTTCCGACTCCATCCAACGTTCAAACAATACATTTCCGGACATGAGTTAATTCCAAAATTTGTCTACTATGGTCATACAGACCATTCATACAGCTTATATATAACAACAATTATTATTAACTAGTTGACTTAGTATTGTCGCCTTTTAAGTGTTTACGTATAATAGTAATGATAGCAATTTTGAATTTCGTTGTCGATGATCGTTATTACAGAATTTTCAAATTTGTCGACTTTTCTTTATATTTAGTCATTGTTTTCCGTTTATGTGGTTACATTTCAAAATAATATTTTCGCCTTTTATTGTTTACCAATTTGTTATTAAGACTTTTTATCGGGTGCTCGATTGACACGATTATAGAATTCAATTATCAATTGTGTTCATTTTGTGCCTATATTTTTGGTTTTGAAAGGTGCCAGTTGCTCATTATATATTAGGCCTTGCTCGACGAACACGAGCTGGAAATTCTTATAAAAAACTAACAATATTTACTCCAGAATATTGCAAAGTAATAAAAATTCTTCAGTATTGGTTGGCAAGCAGACCAAATCTAAAATTCTATGATAAAACTTCAATGATTCTGAAACAAATATATAAATAACGGCGCCCATGGCTATTATCTATTTAGGATGACTAAAAATGCTTTATATTTTCATAATAGTACACCGTACTAGTCTTTTAACCACTATTATTTATTGTTAAACTTATAAAATATAATATAAATTATATAACTATGTTTCTCCTACAAACATTTAGAATAGATATTGGAATGAATCAAAAAAACATAATGACGGGAATAGAGTTTATCCATTAATCAAGTTTATTTATTGGGCTTCCTAAGAAATATTTTCCCACTGTGTGTGTACGTCAGTTGAACGTTTCTACTGTACATTCCGACGTTTTTCTGCTTAAGATTATTGATGGGGCATAAATTTTGAAATTGAGCGCGTATATAAAACACACAAGTGTCAGCTTATAGGCAGTCCGTCTTCGAGTGACAGCTAAAAAGACCGGTGATGACAATAAACGCCGCTTTTACAAAGAAATACCAACGTATGTGTGTATGTATGTGTGTATGAGCTTTCTATATTTTTAAATCCCGTCGCAATCGTACACTAACAAGTTTAATACGAAATTATTCAGAAAGACCTCCATAATTACACATTACAGACTAATTACACGCAGATAGTTTCAGTTACGGATCAGGTTTAATGTTAATAGCAAGCTTTTAGCAATTCATAACCTATAAACGTCAAAAACGAATTTCGCAATGTTGCGCAATAATCAAATTCAGCCGTAATAATTAGTTATTCACAGATTGTACTTACATTTCTGGATGAAGCTCGTCGTAACTACCCTTAGTTTTGCCGAAATTCACTAAACCACGTAATAACGCGCGACACAAACATCAAAAACCGACCGAAAACAGAGAGACGCTCATTCACGCCATTACAAAAACAAAAACTCGCAGAATTGAATTGTTGATAAAGTAGGAAACTTAGCTAGCCGGTCAACCCTACTCCAAAATATTGCGTATTTTCAAGGTTATGTATTTTTCATTTGACGTTTGATAATACGGGATAAATAAGGAAGAGTATTGCATTAAATAAATACATATATCGAAATGTGTTGTTTATTTAATGTTGATGTAATTTTGTTTTTCTATGTAGGTACCTCAAATCTTCGACTGTTTCAAAATTTCACCAACACGATTTTCTAATAGACCCAAGTATAGCATGACGTTATAGTTATTGATAGTGCCAGTCTCACCTAATAACTCTAAAATCGGCGTGTTATCGCAGTTAACCAGCAAGAAAATATTCTCAATCCCAGTCAAAACAACTTGAAGTTCAGTCTCTTTTTCCTGTAATATACCTTTCTCGATATTACCCTAGAAAAGATACAAATTAGTACACATATTAATGTTTTTTTAAATAATCAATCACACCTCTTTGTTTACACGATCAAGCTCAGTTTTTAGCGAGCTTATAGTATCTTTTTGTTTTTGAGCTCTTTTGTCATTCAATTCTTTCTGTTCGTCTACAAAAAAAAACCAAAATTAAACAACCAAAACTCAAAATATAAACAATCTTACCGATACTGACAAACAAATTTGCTATGTTGTCAGTCAACATTTCCAACTCATGGTTTAACTCGTTCACATAGTTGAATAAAGCGAAATTTTCTTCTTCTTGCTTGACGTATTCGGCTGATAATTTGGTCACGTCATCCTCCTCGGCAATTTCCTTTAAATAACAGAAAAAACACCGAAAATAACACATTGATAATTCGTTAAAACCCATACTTGAACTTTGTTTAAAGTTTCTTTGTAATGCATCAACTTCTTCTCCATATTTTCCCTGGCTTGTTGCTTCTTCATTTGTTCCTTCATCTCAAGGTCTTTCATTATCCTGCGTTGCCCTTTGACGCTGAGGAAGTCCTGAAGGTTTGCATCGTGGTCCAACTGTCGAAATAGTTCCCTCATGTCCTGGTAAAAAAAAAATTGTTGCTCCAACAAAACTATAAAAAAAAAAAACTCGAAAACACTTACTGACATATGCAAAAGTAGGTCATTTTGGGCCCTGATCCTCAAGGCTTGCAATTTTTGCCCCCACTCTTCCCTTTGATCATAAGCTAAGGTTGCTTGTTCAATCAAATCCATCATAACCTTTTTCCCTGTATTTAAATCCTCTAAATAAGTATGCCAGGTTTTGTTGAATAGTGCTCTGAAAAGATTATTTTGAATACCCCAGTTGAATTATTATATTTTCATAATAATATGGTTAATTGTCTGAATTTTTTACCTTTCTTTTAGTAAATGATCAATCTCTTCTCTCAGTTGTTTATTCTCAGCTAAAACAGCACAAAATCGCTTGACGCTGGTGCCTAACTTATTCTGCAAAGTCTCTAAAGTTTTCTGACCGGTCACCCATTTTTCTTGGACTTGTTCTTCGGAGATTTGCAGTTTTCGGCAGTTTAAAACATCCTGTTTTACTTTTTTGATTTGAAACTCGATTTCTCTCAAATGGACTTTTTCTTTTCGTATCAGGTCAACGAATTTATCATGCTGGTCTAGGAGTTTTTGAATCTCAACAGAAACTTCGGAATCTTTGCGTTTGTTCGATTGAGAAGTTGCAACGTTTAGATTTTCCAAAAGTTCGTTGTGTTCTTTTGCTAGGATTGAAATTACTTTTCGCTGCTTCTGTAGTTGTGATAAGGATTCTTCTTCAAAGGCACGTCTGTCTCCATCCATAATTCTATACTAATTATACATAATTTATTCGTTTCACTCTTAAAATTTTCAAATATATATATTTTTTAGTTACCTGTCTCAGTAATCTTGCTAATTCAGCTTCTGCCATTATATCCATTTCTAACTGCTCTTGGGCAGAAATTTGTTTCTTATCTTTAGCCATTTTCGCAGCTTTTAGTCCCAAAAAATACAATTTAACAATTGAGCAACACAAATTCTCCTGTAAAAGAATAATTACCAATAACTCTGTTGTGTTTCTATAGAAACGGAATATTAAAATCTATGCGCTAAATCAATATCCTAAAATAATACAATAATAAAACAAACATATAAATAGTTATTATCTGTAAATTTGCGGTTACAATTTTTGGTAATACTCATGAAATCATTTAATTTATTATAAAGTATGGAAATTTTTTGTGAGGTACGATGTGGCGCCATCTATCCACAAAAGCCTGAACCTCCGCGGTTTTTTTCTCTACTCGGTATAGAAGAAATCTGTAATCGATTACAGATATCTTCTATACCGACGCACCGAATGTTTGAAATACATTTGCTATTCGAACGGACATTATCGCGATTTAGGGGTTCTTATCGATGGGATAAAAGTCTGAGGGTCTGACTACTACTAAAACTTTTAATTACCTACAATTTGAGGTATGATAGAAATTTATGCAAGAATTATTACAAAAGTTATAGACATTTTGCTGCAGCAACTGAATGAAATACGTTTGCTATTCGAACGGACATTATCGTCATTTAGGGGTTGTTATCGATGGGGCAAAACTCTGAGGGTCTGACGGCTACTAGAACTTTTAATTACCTACAATTTAAGGTATGATAGAAATTTATGCAAGAATTATTACAAAAGTTATAGACATTTTGCTGCAGCAACTGAATGAAATACGTTTGCTATTCGAACGGACATTATCGTCATTTAGGGGTTGTTATCGATGGGGCAAAACTCTGAGGGTCTGACGGCTACTAGAACTTTTAATTACCTACAATTTAAGGTATGATAGAAATTTATGCAAGAATTATTACAAAAGTTATAGACATTTTGCTGCAGCAACTGAATGAAATACGTTTGCTATTCGAACGGACATTATCGTGATTTAGGGGTTCTTGTCGATGGGGAAAAACTCTGAGGGTCTGACGGCTACTAGAACTTTTAATTACCTACAATTTAAGGTATGATAGAAATTTATGCAAACATTTTTACAAAAGTTATAGACATTTTGCTGCAGCAACTGAATAAAATACGTTTGCTATTCAAACGGACATTATCGCGATTTAGGGGTTGTTATCGATGGGGTAAAACTCTGAGGGTCTGACGGCTACTAGAACTTTTAATTACCTACAACTTGAGGTATGATAGAAACTTACGCAAGAATTTTTGCAAAAGTTACAAACATTTTTCTGTAACAACTAATTGTAATACATTTGATATTCAAACAGAAGTTGATAAAAAAATAGTAAAAAATAATATAGGACATACTGGATATAAATTAAAAGGAACTTCTTGAACTTGTACAATAAACAGATGGCGCTAGGTAACACTAAAAATGGTTTTACTTTAAAAAATAAAACCCTTTTCAGTTTTTCGCGTGAATTTTTATTAAACCTGTTAACATTTTCTTAGTAATTCACATAGAAAACGTAGTGCTTTATCACCTTAATTACAAAATAAGTATATTATATCACAGTGACACTTACATCTAGAAACAAACCAATAAAAAAAAAAACAAAAACAAACAATAGTGGTATGCCCGAAAATCTTATAAATCTAAGAAATGCACTCGCGTCAACCTTAAAATATCATACAAAATAGTTATTAGATAACGATCATATACTATACATATATATATTATATACCTCTGGTAAAATCACAAAAAACGGGGGGCAAAAAATTTAACTTACGTTAGGGTGTGGTAAGTTTGCTTGCGCGAACCCGCGCCAAAACATATACAGAATGTCCAGAATGACGTTACGCACTTTCGTCGTTTACATAAAATTGTTTCCGTTTCATATAAATTCTATGAAGAGTGCGGGTAAGGAAATGTCCGCGACATCTCGTATGTGAAGTTACAGACTCCGCAAAGGCACCCAAACACATTCTCTTGGCACGAATATCGATCGTAATACTGTCACACAATTAATATAAGAACACCTAAAAAAAAAAAATTAACATCAACAAAGTTGCAATAACATTTTATAATTTTCATGATATTCTTCTGCAAACTACCGAAGAATTCATAAAATAGAGTGGAATTAGATAAACAATAGATAAATTTTAAATTAACCAAATAAAAAAATAGGTTCAATCTAACCTAAAATTTTACTTACAGCGTTGACTACTTATGTAAGTCGTTAGTTGCCCAAACTATCGGTTCATCTGACGTCTTAGACTTCCTGTTCCTCGCTGGTATCCAACCGTTTTCTATCTTTTTCGAATTAACAACTTTTGGTCTGTCGTCGTTGACCCCAGCTTTCAAATTCCTGTACAATCCGACGTGTTCAGCGGCCGAAAAATCACTTTCCGCGTTCGAAAGTTTCGGGCGTTGCCTGACCGCAGGATTTTGCTCTCTGGGGCCCGGACGATAATTCTGCTTATACTTATTTTTCGCAAACCTTCTCGGACTGTCCTTGAAGAGGACATTCTCCTCTAGAAGGACTCCTTCGTCCTCCTCGAAAATCACTAAGGCGTCAAGTTCAGAATCTATCATATTTTTGCTGAATTTGTACGTGGACGGATAATATTGTTGGAAAATATTTTCGTGGGACACGCATTGCATTGCGTGCCACGTGTGGAGAAGTAATAGCGGAAACCTCGATGTCCAATAATTGACAAAGCCATCTGGTATATCTCCGAGTGATTTCTGGGCTTCGACTGACAGCTCTCTATAGTGGTGTTTCTAAAAAATAATTCGATAATTAGAAAATTTAAAAATAGGTGACACGAAATATTAATAAAATTATAAACCCCTAACCACAACAAGTATTTTAGAAACCTAAATACGTATTTCAGCAACTATGTTGCCATCTTCAGTAGAACCTAAAAAAAGAAAAAGAGAGATTAGCACTTCATAGTATCTTTACAGGATATTCTCCAAGCAAATCACTAGTGGAAGTGACGTCCATGTTAAAAATTATCCTATATATACCCATTTGTTGTTCACGCCTCAGTGAATTTTGATCATTGAAGCGTAAAAAACAAGTTTTAATTAAAGCAGGTCAAACAATGGCGAACTATATTTATCAATAAGGTAAACAATATAAAATTAGAGGATGGCGAATTGTTGATTTCATTTGATGTTGCTTCACTGTTTCCTAGTGTGCCTATTCCGGAAACTTTGGAGTTTCTTAGGGAATTATTGTGCAATAACAACTTTGACCCGTCAGAAATAGATGAATATGTAAGATTGACTGCCCTTTGTATGTCTCAAAATTGTTTTCAAATAAACGGAAAGTTTTTTGAACAACTTGAGGGAACTGCAATGGGTAACTGTCTCTCACCTTTTATTGCCAACTTGTTTATGAGCAGATTTGAAACCAATGTAAAGTCTATAGCACCATATTTCCCTAAGACTTGGGTTAGGTATGTCGACGATATTTTTGCCATTTTTGACACCAAGAAGTGCAGTATTCAAGATTTTCTTCTCGTTTTGAATTCTAAGTTCAACACCATTAACTTTACTGTAGAACAAGAAGTTAACGGCCAACTTCCATTTTTAGATACTCTGGTAGTCAGGAATAGCAAAAATATAATAGAAATTGACGTGTATCGGAAAGGTACTAACACAATCAGGTTTATCCCTAATGATTCGCAGCATCCTTTTCAACAAAAATTGTCTTTTATTAGTTGTTTAGTAAATAGGTTATTGAAATTTCCATTGTCCGCAGATAGATATCAGCAAGAATTATTGTTTATTAAGAATGTTGTCATATATAATGGGTACCCTGAGAAAATAGTTGATAGAATGATTAAGAAGCAGAATCAAAAAATGTATGTAAATCAAATATCTACTTTAAATACTTTGTCTGTAGAAAAGAAGAATTATGTTAAAATACCGTTCGATCGTGCATATACAAGGGGTTTGAGAAGTATTTTTACATCACAAAATCTCTGTTTAGCATATTCGACTCATAATAGCATAAAGAACCTTCTTGGAAACCCAAAGGATAAGGTAGATGTACTTGATAAATCTGGTATATATTGTATCAAATGTCATGACTGTGAAAAAGAATACGTAGGCCAGACTAGAAGAACAATTTTAACTAGGTTCAAAGAACATGTAGCTCATTTTAAATATAATCGTTTTGAAAAATCTAGTGTGGCTCAACATATTTTAGACACAGGTCATAAAGTAGTTGTAGATGACTTAAAACTTGTAAAAGCTGTGTCAAATAATAGGGAACTAAACAGCTTGGAAAGTATCTTTATTCACTTGAATAGAGATAAATTAATAAATTCAGACAGGGGTCCTATACCTAGTTCGCCATTGTTTGACCTGCTTTAATTAAAACTTGTTTTTTACGCTTCAATGATCAAAATTCACTGAGGCGTGAACAACAAATGGGTATATATAGGATAATTTTTAACATGGACGTCACTTCCACTAGTGATTTGCTTGGAGAATATCCTGTAAAGATACTATGAAGTGCTAATCTCTCTTTTTCTTTTTTTAGGTTCTACTGAAGATGGCAACATAGTTGCTGAAATACGTATTTAGGTTTCTAAAATACTTGTTGTGGTTAGGGGTTTATAATTTTATTATTAAGTTCGCCACAGTCTCCAAAATATTGTTACGAAATATTAGCTAAAATCGGGATATTCAATAGGCTGTATCTCGTTGACCGTTTGTTCAATCTTAATAAAACTAACACCGTTGGATTCCTCTTTTCTTAAACTACAAGAATACTAAAAAATGCAATTGCGTTCATACAGGTTTGCACCTTTTATACAGCTTTAAATGTGTTTTGACGTCACATCATTTCCTTCTTGTTATCATAACTAGAAAACCGAGCAATTTTGCATAATAATAAACTAAGGTTGTACGTCTTAAAACCTTAAGATTAACCAGACTCGACTATAAAAACACAAAAAAACGCATTTTTTTCTGGAGACTTCAACACTACATCGAACAACAAACCTCACCTTATTTCGCAACGCTCTCAATAAATCCCGAACGGAATCTCCTTTATACGACCGATACTTTCTCAAATCGCTCGCGACCTCGTCGTGGATGTGATACCTCCAGTCCCTTTTGACCACTTTTTCGGCGTCGGATTCCAAACATCGGAGGACGAAATCTTCGAAATCGGCTTTCTCGACGCGATCGCTGACGTCTTGAAAGAACGCCAGGATCGTCGTGCTGTTCCAGAAGATCGGATGCGCTATGGCGGTGTTGCACGAGGGCCTCAAGTGCGGCTGAGAGGAAATCAGGGCCCCGATGAGGGGCCTTTGGATGGCGACCTGCCACGCGGGAGATTTTAATTCGTCGAGGTTGTATTCGCCGCCTAGGATGTTGGCCTGACGTCTCAGAGCGTCGCCGAAGGGGTGGCAGCCCTCCGAGAGCACGTAGTAGTAGAGGCAACCCAATGAGAATAAATCAACTGCGTATGTCTGTAGGAGACAAAAAAAAATTATAAAACTTAGTACGACTGTTCTATAGATTCTAGTAAATAATATAAATATAATCATAGCCCATACAACCCTCTAATAAGGGAGTTATGATTTATTTTTAACATAAACCGAAAACATATTATTGTAGTAGTGTCACTAAAAACTGCATAAGTCCAAAACGAACTGAATAATTTCGATAAAACTCACTACGATTATTCTATAAACTCTAATAAATAATATAAATATAATCATAGCGATAAATAATAATAATAAATACTGATATAAATAGATACAATATAATAATAGCCCATGCAACCCTCTGATAAGGGAGGTAGGACTTTTTTTAAATTAAACCAAAAGCGTTAATATTATAGTAGCGTCACTAAAAACTGCATAACTCCCAAAACTACCTGGATAATTTCGATAAAACTCACTACGATTATTCTATAAACACTAATAAATATAATAAATATAATCATAGCCCATACAACCCTCTGACAAGGGAAGTATGATTTTTTTTTAAATTAAACCAAAAGCATTAATATTATAGAAGTGTCACTAAAAGCTGCGTAACTCCAAAACTACCTGGATAATTTCGATAAAACTCACTATGATTATTCTATAAACACTAATAAATAATATAAATATAATCATACCCCATGCAACCCTCTGACAAGGGAGGTATGATTTTTTTTTAATTAAACCGAAAGCGTTAATATTATAGTAGAGTCACTAAAAACTGCATAACTCCAAAACTAACTGAATAATTTCGATAAAACTCACTACGATTATTCTATAAACTCTAATAAATAATATAAATATAATCATAGCCCATGCAACCCTCAGACAAGGGAGGTATGATTTTTTTTAAATTAAACCAAAAGTATTAATATTATAGTAGTGTCACTAAAAACTGCATAACTCCAAAACTAACTGAATAATTTCGATAAAACTCACTACGATTATTCTATACACTCTAATAAATAATATAAATATAATCATAGCCCATACAACCCTCTGATAAGGGAGGTATGAGTTTTTTAAATTAAACCAAAAGCTTTAATATTATAGTAGCATCACTAAAAACTGCATAACTCCAAAACTAACTGAATAATTTCGATAAAACTCACTACGATTATTCTATAAACTCTAATAAATAATATAAATATAATCATAGCCCATAGAACCCTTTGACAAGGGAGGTATGATTATAAAATTAAACGAAAAGCATTAATATTATAGTAGCGTCACTAAAAACTGCATAACTCCAAAACTAACTAAATAATTTCGATAAAACTCACTACGATTATTCTATAAACTCTAATAAATAATATAACGATAGTCACATACAAAAATAATAACGAGAATTTTTTTTTTCGAATATGCAGGTGCTTACCGTTCTTACGCTGTTGTTTAACATCTCAGGGGCAATCCAGCCATCTGTGCCGGTTACGCCGGACCTTCTCGAGAAAGATACCCGACCGACCTGTAGCTTCTTGCACAGCCCAAAGTCGGATATCATTGCACGGACTTGGCCCTTGGCGTTCGGCATAGACAGCAGAACATTCTGCGGCTTTACATCTCTGTGAACTGAAAAAGAAACAGCTGTAATTCGGTTATTTTTCAGAAAATCTTTGTGAAACTGATTGGTCACGTCAATAAAATGTTTATCTTTAGAAAGAAAATTAGGTGAGATACAAATTTTGTTTTCCGTTAGAGAAATTTGGTTTGACGGAGATCGTAAAAGAATTTAGCGGAAACTGTTATAACTCGGTTAATTTTAAGTATATTTTAGTGAAATTTTCAGGTTGTATGTGGGAGATGGTTATCTATCCGAAAATTATTCTTCGGAAAGAATTTTTGGTTAAACTTTCGAGATAAGCGCGTTTGAAGGAAACCTAACCTAGAAATTTTGCACGTAATTACCTATATCGAGGGAATGTAGGTGCCCCAGGCCGGAAGTGGCTTGGTACAGAATCTCTAGAGGCGTGATACAGCTCCTGTCGCTCTTTCCTTGGATGTAGTCGTGCAACGTAGCTTGGCACAGCTCCAGCGCTATATATCGGAACAACCTATCTTGTTCCGTACAAAAATATCGAATGACATTTGGATGGGCGTCGCTCTCTCTCAACAGCGTCACCTCTCGGTCGGCAAAGTTGAAGCACTCGGGAAGTAAACGCTTAACAGCAACGTTTCGTTTGTCAAACTCACCCCTAAGAAAAAAATTATTTTAAAAAACGCTAATTTAAAAAAATAACAATTCTGGAACTATGTACGAAGCCGCACTGCACGCAAAGTTATATTATTAATTATATTATTATATTATTAAATTATAAATATCACTAAAACTAGTCAAAATAGATATACGATATAGTGAATTTAAATTACAAAGAACTTAATGGACGTTTCAATTAGTAAATAATATACGCCGTGGTTAATTACCGGTAAACAAAAGTTCCCTCGCAACCCTTTCCGAGTAAATCTTCGGGATTGAAGAAAATTTTCCCGATGCGAATTTTTCCGCATTCGAGTTCCTCGGGCATGGCAGTAACGTGGCCGTTCCTCTCGAGTGAACCCTGCTGACTCGAGCGTGATCCGTTCTGAGACCACTGCTGAAATTCTCTCACCTGAAAACAGAAAAAAAAAAAATCGGTAAAAATTTTTTTCCGTTTATTTTTTTTTTTCGCGTGAAATGTTTAGTTTTCGTTTAAATTTTTAGTCACCTGCATCTGCAGATACCAGAACATAGCGATGACACACCCAACCAAAATGATGATCAGCAATTTGAGCCCCTTGCTGTCCTGCTGGTTTACCCAATCTCGAATGCTTTCGTAATAAAATTTGATCAAGTTTTCGGATGAGTGACGTTCGACTGAAGGTATTTCTACGATCTTGACGTTTTCGTCTTCCGTTTGGACACCAACGGATGGGTTTGATACAACCTAAATAAAAGACAATTTTTGTTTAATTTTAAAGTTAATTAATGAAAAACTACATTAAAACTAATATATTTGTAAATTTATAATTGAATATGCCTGATAAATCCCTAAAAACATGATAAAATACGTGATATTGCAGTAAAAATTAAGATTTTGGCTATATTACGACAGAAAAAAATTAAATTTTAACATACATGTACAAAATACGACAGTAAAACTAATATATTCCAAAATCTATTATTGAATATGCCTGATAATACTTTACAAACACGATAAAATCCTTAATACTGCAGTAAAAATTAATATTTTTAAAACATCTTGAAACAAATAACTTAACACAAAAATTTCATACCTTTTCCGATTTTTGAATCACGTTAAGACCACTCGCAGTATAACTACCATCCGTTAACAGCTTCAAATGATTAGCGGTCGTCCCGGCAATCAAAATTTTCGCCGAACTATACTCGGGAACGTTATAATGACCTATATAGACGATCGTAAAATTCTTGTACCCCGGTAGTGCTTGAAAAACATTCGGATCGATATCATAAACACCTAAAAACAAAAAAATAACTTCCGTTTTATAATATTTATCGAAAATAAAAAAATATATACCTTCACTAAACTCGTAATTATGTCCCGGAATCTTAAAAAACTCGGAATACAACTTCGGAGATTCCGAGCTCCGGGGGCCCTCCAATAGCAACGGCCCGATTTCCGACGCTGTGATCTTAACCAAGTTTTGATCGACCAAAGACGGAAGTGCGTATAATCCGTAAAGATGCTCCCCGATGTACAACGTCGGACTGTCAAAAAAAAATTGAGGTTAGAAAATAAAATTTGAGGTTAGAATTTTTTAATTACTATAATTTCATGTCCGAAAGCTGCGTTTGAAACGAGTCTTGATGCGTGTGAAGGTGCGTCGTAAGATGCGCTAACGTTGCATTGGCCATTCCCGTAAACGGTAAAGATAGAAGTCCGTTGGTGTCCAGAATAAACGCGGCGACTACCGGGCTTTTTAGGTCGACTTCCCAGAGTACTGAGCCTTTTCTACGATCCATCGTGACTAGTCGTCCCGAGGAACTGGACGTAAAATGAGCTAAATCTAAAAAAAAAATATTCTTTTACGAGGTATCTTGCTGTAAATGTTAGATAATAGAAAAAGGTCCTTATTTATTGGTCGGGATGTCTCAAACTTACTAAACAAAATACTATTTTGGTTTAGTACAAAAATTTGCTAATTTTAAGTAAGGTAAACAGCCCAGATTCGGACAGGTTAAAAAATTCCAAGGTCTTAAAAATTCCAAAAATTCTCAGCGAAAAGCTGGGGCAACGGGAAAAAACCAAATATAAAATCAAAAAGGCTGGCAGCAATCAATTTTATCACTAATTTAACAAGAAGATTGGTTAACACTTTTCAAGAAACTATAAAATTTTTAAAAATCTTAGTGACGATACTTATGTCAACGTGTGAATCTGAGCGGTGTTTTTCTATGTTAAAAGAGGAATACATTGAAGGAAGAAAGGCTTTAAAAAGAAATATTTTAATCAGCGGGTCAATGAGTTATTTACAAGTAAAAAAGAACGTAGAAAGGACTTTATATATCGGAAAATATAACTTTGAGTTTATTTTCAGGTAATTTTTAATCCTTACTATCTAAATCATATGTATAACTTGCTGCCACTGAAGGACAGTGTCTGAATTTGGGACCTTTACCTTAAGTAGTAACAAAAAGACTTACTGTAAGCCAGCAGCATATCCTTGCTCATTGGGCTAGCAGCATAATCGTAAAAACTGACGTTCCATTTCTTGTTATTGTGTCGACTGTCAACCATCATTATGGAATACAGAGTTCGGCCAACGTAAATAGCATCTGAATTTGGGGCGGGACAAGTGGGACTTACGTTGTCCCAACTCAAGACGTGATGTTTCTCGCCAGTCGCAGGGTCGAGTGAAAACCAGGTATCTTTTTTCTTCCCTAGAATAAGAAAAATAAATGTACATCAGAATAAATAATTGTGCATTTATATATTTAAATGTTTATTTCATAATATATTTGTACACTATCATTAACATACGCATCGTCAAAATCAAATCAGTGTTAATTTTGAAGCGCAGTAAATTTATTTAAGTAATATTTACTATTTTATTGCACTAATTTTTCATTTAAGGGCACAATATGAATAAAATACTGGTACATCGTATTATTATGAAAATATAAAGCATTTTTTTGTGGGTTGATAAGTGTAATGTCATTATTAAGAATTTTCAAATAAATCTGTTTTCACGACATGTGATTTTTCTTTAGTTTTTAAGGGGCCATTATACCAAACACAGTGTTATACACAAGAATGTTTTTATATACCCCTCCGAAACCAGAAAAAAATCTTTATAATAGTCACTAGAAGACTACCACGACGAAACTTTAAAATACGTTTTAAAATTGAAAATAAGCGTAAACCCTATCTATTTATATACTTAACAGATAGCTTGGAATGTGCTAAATACAACGGTATTTATTTAAATTCTCTACGACATACGCCAACAAAGTTATTTAGTTTAACGCAAACGCATACCAATGTAAAGAATGTCCGAGTTGCCGACACAAAAATGGCTGCCGTTTCTCAACCGAATAACATAGAAAAATAATAAAACCATTCTTGGACACCCAAAATATTGGAGATTAATATTTTATCAAAAAAATTCTCACCTGTGTAAAGAATCCCGTCTGTACTACGACATGGGGACGACGCAACTAATTGTGGTACGGTAAACGGTAGCTTCTTTAAAGGTTCACGATTATTTCCCAATAAATACAACGAACCATCGCGAGGGTCAGGTAAAAATAGCGGGACGATAGCTTCACTTGTGTTCAACGGAACTTGCACAACAGGTTCTAAAATTGCAAAAAAACAATTAAAAGAGCTAATAAAAACATACAGGCTGTACAAAAAATACATACTATCGCTTATTGACCATCGTATCACCCCGCTGTCTTGTTCTATCGCATGTAAATTCCCGTCGAGCGTAGAGAAAAGTAACAGACGGTCGTCTGACTCCTGCGCTATATCAGTACTCCTAATATGATCCTAAAAATGCGTTATTTACGAAATATTCGAAGGCATGTAACGTAATTTACAAACCTGTTGCGAAATTGCGATGGTTATCGCTGCGAACCACGCAAAAATGTTTAAACTAATCCATAATTTATGTGAGGGCATGTTAAAAGTTGATCTAGATGCCCACGCATTTATTTAGGGTTGTACGGAGTTCGTGTATTTAGATTTGTCGTGCAGATTCGCTGATAAAAATATAAATCTCGATCTCTTGATAACGGAAAAAACACCTTTTTGCTACTTTATCTAGCGGCCGTGGAATCAAAACATAACAACTCACGCTTTTGACAGCTGATTAGTTACCTGGCAAAGCAACAGATGGCACCACTTGTCACCAAACATAAAATCACTACCGGCCGGTACCGGTTGTCAACACTGCTTGTCAAACTGCGATAACCCAAGCTAGCTCTTGTAAAATTTAGATATCCAGGACATTACTCATAATTACTCATTCGTAATTAATAATTCAGTAAGAATCACTAAAGATGTCAGCAGCAAGCACGCCACCAGGTACAAATAACCTTTATTTTATCAATTTTTTCATTGAAATTCCCCATTTTAGCCAGCCCAAAGCAGGCTACAGTTGAGGAGAACAAAACCGGTATGTATTTTCGATACTTCCCGTTTCTCCTTATTATTATTTTTGTATTCTAGACGACGAAAAACACGACTTAACCGTGAATGAAATCATCGTGGTCGATCCCGACACTTTGGAGTTAGACTTGAACCACGGTAGGATCGGGAAATTACAGAATCTGGAGCCTTTAAAGCACATAGAGAGAATCTATTTACGTTGGAATTTGATCAAGAAAATCGAGAATTTATCCACTCTCGTCACGCTACAAGAATTGGAGTTGTACGATAACCAAATTACGAAGATTGAAAATCTCGATGCACTTGTTAATCTAGAGTAAGTTTGTTTTATGTGTATTATACGGGTTTAACCTAACAAAATTGTGTACTAATTGGTTTATTAATGAATGTAGCCTTTATTTGACAGCTGTCTCATGAGACAACTGTCAAATTAACAGTTATTTGACAGTTGTCAATGAGACAACTGTCAAATTGACACACAAATAGACAGTTATTAATGAATGTAGCCTTAATTTGACAGCTGTCTCTTGAGACAACTGTCAAATTGACAGTTATTTGACAGACAAATTGACAGTTAATTGATAGTTGTATATTTATACGTTTTTTTCTTTGTTTATAAAGAATTTTGGACCTATCGTTTAACCGTATCAAACATATCGAGGGACTAGATAATTTAAAGAAGTTGGATAAATTATATTTGTCCTCAAATAAGATAGCTAAGATTGAAAATTTGGATGAGTTGAAAAATCTAACGCTTATCGAGTTAGGGGACAACAAAATAAGGGTAAGAAATTGTGTTTTATTTTATGAAATATATACTAAAAGTACATTTATAGACTATTGAAAATCTGGATAGCCTGACTAATGTCAAGCAGCTATATTTGGGCAAGAATAAAATTACGAAGATAGAAAATATCAACCATATGACGCAGCTGACTTGCGTCAGCTTGCAAAGCAATAGAATAGTAAAGATTGAGAACTTGAATAAGCTGGTGAACTTGGATGAGCTGTACATATCGGAAAACGGTATTACTACCATAGAGGGTTTGAAAGCTAACGTTAATTTGACGACCCTAGATTTATCGAAGAACAAAATTACGTGTATCGAAAACGTCTATCATTTAGCAAAGCTAGAAGAATTTTGGGTAACTATTTTGTTGTAAAAAAAAGTTTTGTGGTTTACTTATTTGTTTCTTTTTAGTTGAACGATAACCAAGTTTCCAACTGGAACTGCGTTCAAAAGTTGGGTACTTTGAAGTCATTGGTGACTATATATTTGGAGCGTAACCCGGTAGCCGCCGACCCAGCTTATAGAAGAAAAGTGAAGATGATGATCCCTTCGTTGAACCAAATTGACGCTACTTTGTGTCATTAATTATTTTGAATTTATTTCGCTGTATTACTTTATGTATTAATTTGCATTTCATCACTGTATTATTAAGCGTAATTTTTAGCATAAATGTGTAAACCTTTTGCAAAAAAAATAAATAAAATAGTAGGTTCCCTTCTTCTTCTATGTGAATGTTAATTGAAAAATCTAAAAGGCAGTTGAATAAAATTTTTCTTAGAAGGATTTACAGCTTTTTTATTTATAGACTAGGTTTTGTCAATTAAAAACAAACTAAATTTATTCCAAACGTAAGTTTTGCTCCTTAATTCTAGTTGCAAAAGCATTAAACTAACTTCACTAAAACTTCACTTCAGTTAAAAACAATGTAAACTTTATATATTTGAAAATATCTTCTTAACAAATTAGATTAGATAAAGGTGTAATTTTCAGAATTAATTACCCAATTTATCTGTGACTTAAGCATGTATGATAATAAATTTTATCTCAACTACTGTGCTCGTAATCGCACATGAAAGAAAATCATAACATTCGAGCACTTGGACACAAGGTAAACTCTACGTTTAAAAAATTCTCCTGTGCAAACTAGAATAGATAGAGAGGTTTAATTTTCAGGATTAATTACCCAATTTATCTGTGACTTAAGCATGTATGATAATAAATTTTATCTGGACTACTTTGCTCGTAATCGCACATGAAACAAAATCATAACATTCTAGCACTTGGAAACAAGGTAAAGTCTACGTTTCAAAAATTCTCCTGGACAAACTAGAATAGATAGAGAGGGTTAATTTTCAGGATTAATTACCCAATTTATCTGTGACTTAAGCATGTATGATAATAAATTTTATCTGGACTACTTTGCTCGTAATCGCACATGAAACAAAATCATAACATTCTAGCACTTGGAAACAAGGTAAGGCTATGTTTCAAAAATTCTCCTGGACAAATTAGAATAGATTTAGGTTTAATTTTCAGGATTAATTACCCAATTTATCTGTGACTTAAGCGTGTATGATAATAAATTTTATCTGAACTATTTTGCTCGTAATCGTACATGAAACAAAATCATAATATTCTAGCACTTGGAAACAAGGTAAAGTCTACGTTTCAAAAATTCTCCTGGATAAACTAGAATAGATAGAGAGTTTTAATTTTCAGGATTAATTACCCAATTTATCTGTGACTTAAGCATGTATGATAATAAATTTTATCTCAACTACTTTGCTCGTAATCGCACATGAAACAAAATCATAACATTCTAGCACCTGGAAACAAGGTAAAGTCTATGTTTAAAAAATTCTCCTGGGCAAACTAGAATAGCTAGAGAGGTTTAATTTTCAGGACTAATTAATTTAATGTATCTTCCATACAAATAACAACATTTGTTATTAATAAACAATGTATTACGCACGCTATTTAGGAATAACGAAATATTTTCAAGGGGTGGTGAAATATCTACAAAATGAGGGTTTGAAACTTAACATTTTCAACAATTTAAGGGTCTCTTGACCTGTATCAAAGCTAAGAATCGACCTCACTGGTATAATTAGCCGCTGATAACGAAATTAAATGGATATGATGCGTTTACAAAATTCTTGGCACCTGTTTTTTCTCCAGTTCTGTGTTTATAAATAGCGCGCCTGGATAATTATGGACCGCCTGTGGTTGCGCGCGTATTTCCCGGGATAAGTTTTAGATTTTCCAAAGCGCGCCAGTAGTTTTTCGCTCCCCTCGTCGATTTTCCGCAAAAAAATCACCATGGCCGAAGAACAGTACATGTTACGTTGGCACTATCAAGAAACAACGCTCTGTAGAAGCTTTTCAAACCTTCTAGACAACGAACTACTAACAGATTGCACAATTTCGGTTCGCCACAGAAAATTCAAGACCCACAAACTTGTTCTCGCAGCATGCAGCACTTACTTCTTAGATATTTTCCAGGTAAATCAAAGAAATTAAAGTAAATTAAGCTATGAATTACTAAAATAACGCGTTTCAATTAATAATAGATTCATTTAATGTAGGAATCTGCTAAATTTGACGTTTTGGTTTCGTTTTTTTCCCTAGCGGGGAATAGCGAAACTAAACATAACCTAACTTTTTTTAAATCTGTCAAATCACAATTATTAATTTTAAAGTTACATTTGTGTGTTTATTTAGAATTTGGGTCCTTCTGAAATCCCCATTGTTGTCCTTCACGATGTCAATGTTGAGGACATGGAAGCTATTTTATCTTACATTTACAAAGGGCAATGTTTGGTGAATAAAACTCAAGTTCCGAGACTAATAGCGCTGGCTAAAGCGTTGAAAATCCAAGGATTATGTAACATGAAGGTAAGAAAACGTTTTGAAATTTCTTAAATTCAATTATAAAGTGTTTTTGTTGTTTTTTAGGCATCCGAGATGTTAGATAGAACTACTACAAGCGACTGTGATCAACCGACGACAAAATGTGATAAGGATTCAAACAATCCCGTAGAAAATAATAAATTATCGGATGATTTTTTACTGCAAGGTATTTATTTATAATTTTATTTCGGTAGTTGACCTTGGAGTGCCCCCAAGCAGTATTAATCAAGGTCATGGGTGCCCGCAATGTCCGTTCAGGCAGTTGCCACAGAAAATTGTTTATAACTTTTGCAAAAATTCTTGCATAAATTTCTATCATACCTCAAATCGTAGGTAATTAAACGTTCTAGTAGCCGTCAGACCCTCAGAATTTTTCCCCATCGACAAGAACCCCTAAATCGCGATAATGTCCGTTCGAATACCAAACGTATTTCATTCCGTTGCTACCGCAAAACGTCAATAACTTTTGCAAAAATTCTTACAAAAATTTCTATCATACCTCAAATTGTAGGTAATTAAAACACCTAGTACCCCGCCGAAGCTTGGAGTTTTAACCCCTCTCTGGGGGCGCTCATGATTAAGATAAAACCAAGGTTTTAAAAATTTGTTACAAAATTAATTATTTACGCATATTTTTTTAGATAGAAAAGACGACTACCCCAATTGTCTTCTAGACTACAACTCAAAGAAGGCTTTGAAGGATTCCCCGGAAATTTGCAAGTGTTTTATTTGCGGAAAATACCTTAGCAACCAGTACAACCTTCGTGTGCACATGGAAACGCATAAAGACACATATTATTCATGCGTTTCTTGCCCACACGTGTCGAAGAGTCGTGATGCCTTGCGGAAACACGTTTCCTACAGGCATCCCGACGAATATACTTCAAGAAAAAAGAAAAAAACCTGTTAAAAAAAATTTTATAGATGTAAATAGTATAGGTTACACAGAAATAAAGGGAAATGTTTGTAAAAATTTTATTTACCAAAAAAAAAACCCTGTCTTGCAACACTCCTATAGAAAATCACATGTTAATGAATTATATATAATCATTTGAAGAATTTTGGCATCCTTTTCTACAAGAACACAAAAAAAGGATATATTTATAAACCTTACAAAAATATATTAAGACAAAATTATAAAGTAGTCATGGACATCATCCGTTATAATAATAAATACTTTCAAACGAAAAACCCGAATAAATAGGATTATTTAAACGATAGTAGGATTTTTTAGGCCTTAAAAAATAAGCGTGCGATAGAAAATTAATAAAGGAACACAAACAAAACAAATGCAAATGATGATAAAGCGCTCGACGCGAAAAAATACTGTCAAATAAAATTGTAAATTTAAAAAACGTAATACGAATATATATGAATATATATAGCTATATATAACGCATCGCGTCTTTATATTTTTAATTAAATGCAAAATAAAAGTCCTCTCTCTTTCTTTTTACCAATCAGCATTTAAAACGGCGTAATGTTCCACAATTTCGTGTTGCAATCTTGCCCGACCGACACTACTGTGTTGTTGTCCAACCAGGACAATCGGGTAATTTGGCTTTGAGCATGGGCATCTAAAAAAAAAATTTCAAAGTTTAAAGACGAAAAAAAAAAAAAAAAACGAAAAAAACTTACTCTTAATAATTATATGCTTATTTGGCTTTTCAACAGACCAGACGATGATGTTTGTATCCAAACTACCGCTGGCAACAAGGAGGGAATCTGGCGACCACGCTATAGTGTTTACTCTTGCGTTGTGGAAGCCCCATTCTTGATTGGTCGCAAGCTACAAAAAAAATTATTCGATTTCCAAGTAATATTAAATCCAACCAATATTAGAGCTTGGTAAAAGGTTTATATTGGGTTGTAACATCAAACCACACAACGAAAATGTTAAAAATCTAATCAAATATGACAAAGTTACGGGTATTTTTCGTATACGGGAAATATGTTTTTACGGTCAACTTTTACGGTAAAATTTTACGGTACCTTATATTCCGGAAGGCTGTACAATATAACCTTCCTATGGGCATCACAAGCAACGAGATACTTATCATCGGGGGAATAGGCAACATCGGTTACCGCCCCGAGGTGGTCGAGCTCGATTTTTTGGACTAATTCCGTCCCGTCGAGTTCGTAGATGTGGACCTTGTTGTCCATAGTGCCACCTATGGCCACATCGCCGGCCAAAGACACGCTCGCGCTCGAAGGTTCGTAAGAAACCTTCAACTCGCTGGCTTTCCTATCGTCTTGTATCACAGCAATCCCGTTGACGCTGGCAGCTATAATAATATTCTTCTCCTTTAGGATGTCCATGCCGCGCGGTTGGGAATCCAACTTTACGTCGGTTTGCGTGTAGGCATTATCTGTTCCGCAAAAAGAAATTTTTTAATACCACGAGAATTGATGTTTTTTTGGTAATAATAATAACGATGTTTCTTTAGTTAAAAGAAACTAATAACCACGATAAATTCGGTTTCCTAGTACTAAACTTATCAACTACTTAAAATTAGCCAATACGTAAACTCGACATGCTGTTTTAAAAAGAGTTAGTGAACTACTGTTTCTTATAATATTACTTAGTACACTGTAAAAAATAAATTCAATTTTTTTACTTTGTAGGCTGATGTTTTGATTTCAAATCTTATAAAAAAAACTTACTTTCGATGTCGAACTGCTTAACGGAATCATCAATTCCGCACGTATACATGACGTTTCCGTTCGGCCTCATGCCGTTGATTTGATTCCCGTGCCCCAGGCCTTCCACGCGGTCATTTTCACCACTCCCCGCGTTCCAATTTGTAACAAATCCATCGTGCGATCCCGTAAAAATACTAGACCTGTCTTCGCTCAAAGCTAAGACGGTAATCGGCTTATTGTGTCCTTTGACGATCCTCAAAGGTTTCGAAGGGTCATTCACGTCCAAATAATTGATAAATCCACTCAGAGAAACAGAGAGAAGATATTGGTTTTGCCACAAGCAAGAAACCTACGAGAAAATAAGGGATTTTGTTAAAAATTGTGGTGAAAATAGTGAAAATAATGCATTTTTTAACGTAATAGTCCAAATTTTAAGAAAATTAATAAAGCCACACCTGTTGATCTTCGACCGTGTTCCCGAGGACGAATTCCGACACCATCTGCCTAGTTTCGACGTCCCAAAGTCGCGCGGTTTTGTCGCCACTCGAAGTTAGCAATTGTTTCCCGTCGGGGCTCCACCCCACTCCGTAGACTCCGCCCGCGTGCGCTGGGGACCCCACTTCGCCGACTAGCTCGGAGGTGGTCCCGTCGTACAGAAAAACTTTACCGTCGAACCCGGCCGACGCGAATAAGTCACCCGTGGGGGAATACCGAACGGCTTGCACAAACCTAGAGTGCTCCTGCGGAGAAAAAAAAGAAAGTTTTAATTCATTTATAGCGTAAAGGGATGTAATTCTAACATCTAAACGATATTTCCAAATAAAATTGTTCGGTAATATCGAAAATAAAGGTATTCTACTGGATTTTTTGATCGTGCGTAAATTTTTAAATCTGATGTTTTTATTTTTTATTGTAGCGAAATATGCAATACACCATTGTAAAGGTCTGTCCGTTATTTACAATCCAAGATAATAATCTTAAAATTCGAATCACAAAATGGTGGTTTTTTCTAGCATTTTACCGACAATGTTTTTCACATCAGCTCTATTCTATAAATAGAATTTCTAGTCAGCGTTTCAGAAAAATAACAATGTACACAATATTATAATGATTATAAAACATCATACATCATTTTTCTACGAAGCCTTCTTATCTTTATCTATAAAATTCATACGAAGATTATCTTATAAACTAATCAAACGTACTTAACAACTTATTTTTAAATCAAAATATAATCAAAAAAAATAGTTCTAACCTGTTTGGTCATCTTGAACTTAAAAGGGGGCCCCTCGAACACCCCGATGGTATTATCTTCCGAACCCGTGATAATTCTAAAGGGCCTCGTAGGTCTAAAATCGCACGAATTTATCGGTTTCGACTGCCCAGAGATTTCTCCGACGGAGGTCCCCGTTTCCGACATAAAAACGTGCCCGAACCTCTCCCTGCCTTCCCCTACGACCACCATCCTCTGGTTGTCCGGGGACCACGCGATATCCTTAATGGGGCCCCCGATAGGATGAAACTCATTCTTCAAAATATGCTCTTTATTTACCGTATCCCAGATACGAATCTTTCCAGATTGATCTAAAAGTGTAAAAATTGTAACGGTAATCGGTTATTTTGAGGTTAAAACTTACCTCCGGAGGCTATGTAGAACCCGCTGGGGGAATATTTTGCTACGTTCACTGGTAAGGAGTGTTCCGTGTATATTTCCGATATAGCAGGGTTCTAAAAATAGTCGTTTTAGTGTGAAGTTTAAAAAGAAATGATGACTTACCTCTATATTCCGGATAATAACAGAGTTTCCGTTGGTATACAAGAAGTTTTTGCCCTTGGGGTCGCCCCCTAAGACAAGGGGTTGCCCCCTTTGGGTGCGTGGTAGGGTAGCATAAACATTCTCTGCAAAAAACAAACATTTTGTAGGCCCCCGCCCTGTAAAAAGCCGGAAAATAGTGAATCATACTTACTGAGCGAATAGGACATTTTTGTTTACGTGGTTATATAATTGTCGGTGAATCGTTTTGGTAGATAATTCGCTTTCTGTGGTTTCAGTCGTTACGATACGGCGAGGAACGAATTAATACAGCCATAAAATATGTAAAACTTCCTGTTTTGGACAGTTAGTTTTGCCTAAAATGGTAATTTGACGTCTTATCGCGGAGCAGGGGATGTGCCGGCCTCTACCGGCGAGTTAATTAGTAGACCGCTCGTCCAATAGAATCGCTCGGTGCGGATTTAAATTTAATACTTGGACGCGACTCAAGAATAGATTTCGACAAAATGTGAAAAAAGGGAGTAATTTATTATACTTGGCAATCATCTCGGTTCAAAATAAGCACGGTAACAACCGAACTATAAAATCGAATTAGCGTAAAATACGCGTGAACTCAGTAGAAAGTTGGGAGAAAGTATTGCGTTTTTTATTTCGTTCCAATTGTGGTTTTATCTAAAGGTGTATATAAAAGCAAATTCTTAGTATTACAATGGATTGTTTTTGGTTTATTCCCTACGAAAATGGTTTCCCTTGTGAGTTCTATTAGTTATATCCATGACGTTTCTAATTCTATTAATTGATTTGTGTTACAGAAACCTGTTTTAGCGGTATTTTTGGTTTTGTTGGAGTTATCTTTAGTTTTTTCGCAAACGGGTAAGTTACTTAACAAAATGTTGTTATTTATCCGTGTAATTTTGTATTTTTCTTACAGGATTTCCCAGAAATAAAAGACGAAACAACCCGTTTGCATCTTTTGGACCCACACACGTTTTTGTGAAAACGTACAAAAACGCTAACTTTAAATGGGGTGTTCGACATTATAATCCATAAACTACCTTATATTTATAATAATACTAATGTTTATATAGTTAATTACATACATACATATAGTTAATTACATATTTAAACCAAATAAACCCACTTTATATCCCGAAAAACTCATATTTATTCTTATCTAATACAAAACAATGTACAGTGGTCAAAATTATTTAAAAGCGACAACGTAGATATATAACATATACATATATATGGATCAACTGATTATACTTAACATCTAAATCGAAAAAAAAAAAAAAATCATTACACTTAGTCGTTACTATAAAAATCTAAACGGAGCTGACGTGCTGTTTGTTTTTCGACGAATTAATAATTTCGACGAGACATTTTCCAAATTCCTCGATTAGTCGACCCTTGGTATCATCTTCGGGCTCACCTATACTTTCCGAGTGGGCTGCTACGGCCAATAGGCACTGCGTTGTAGCTTCTATCACGTTAATATTGTTCAATGCTTGCCTGTTAAAAAAATAGAAAAAAATTATTTTTTAACGGTAAATGAAAATCTTTTTTTGTTGGAGGGGGTACGTACTTGCTTGTACAAACTCTTTTCGCCCGTAATTGCATTATATTATCATTCGGCGTTGGATTTTTATTAGGTTGAGACGGTACCCTTCCGAAAACAACTTCTACACTCTGTGGTCTAACGTTCTTTTTATCCATCGTGTCCTCGATATTTCTACAGCCGATACATTTGCAGTTGCTCGAACACGCTATTTTTGCCTAAAAATTTCATTCGTTTAGCTTAACAAATAAAAAAATATAATACTTATATATAAACAATATTTTTTAGTAATATCAAAACTACAATGCATAGATAGAAAAACTTTTAAAATGTGGTTCATACTAGAGAGACAGACCTTTAAAACGACGTTTACATCGCTTTATTACGAAGAAAACTAAAGAAGTTATAGCTGAAAAAGAAAACGGAAGCCGTAAAGTCTAACAAACGTATATAGCTGTAACTTTCTTATTTTTCATCATAACAAAACAAATCATGCACTGCTTTAAAGCTCTGTATTTTATCTTTAACCGACAATAATAAATTTCTAATATACGTCGTCCGAAAAGTCTCAATCTTACCTCGTAACATTCGCAATAGTTCTTTAAACAACCAGACCTCTTACAGTTGCACCCCTTCGTGTGCTTCCTCACCGGGGTGTCCCCCGTATCCTTCGATTTCCCGATCTTCGGCCTGAACGCGTTCGGGTTTCGATCCAGGCAATTCTTTATCGCCCTCTGTCGGTGTTCCTCGTTCTCCAGATTATTGAAGCAGTTCACGCAGTTGCACTTATAGCAGAATTCCCCGTTCGCGAAACAATCGCAGTACAACTTCAGGCACTGCGACTTCGTACAGTTGCACGGCTTCCTGGGCCTCATCCCGTTCGATTCTAGGTTAAGCGTTTCGCCGGAGACCGGAACTACCGCGTCGTTGGTAGGTTTTACGGGCGAAGATCGAATCGGTATCGGAATTTTCGGGGTTGAAGTCGCTCGTTGAAGGTAGCTAGCGGGTACCATCAAGAGTTGCCCCGCCGAGTTGTTGACGATTGTTTGTTGAACGGGCGTGGACGGTTTCGAAATTTTCGTCGGGATTATGTTTTTGACGATCGGCTGTAAAAATACCAGTACAAATTATACGCGCAATAAATAAAATAATGCACAATATGTAATTTTGTATATAATATATTTAACATATTTATTTATTTACCTTAGTAACCATAAAAAAAGTTATTAATACATACCTTAACTTCAGAAAGAACAATATTTCCGTCGGAAAGACTATTGTTACTTAACGTAACAATCTTGCTACCAACACTGACAGTATGCGACGGTTTAGTGGTCGTACTAGACGTCGTATTCGTGTTCGAATCAGATTGGGTGGTCACGAATTTGATGTACTGCACCTACGCCAAAAAAAAAAAAACATAACCTAAAATTTCTTTTCGCAAAAAACGAAAAACGCACCCCCTTCCCGGGTATATTGATCTGATGTATCTGTCCGGCGGAAATCGACTGGCTCCCGGCCATCTGGATCAACTGGCTGGGGCTTAGCAACGTCGGACTGGACGTTGACTTCAACAAAATTCGCTGCGGCTGTTTCACCGCGGAGGCCGTCTGCGGTGCAGGCAGGATTTTTGTAGGTGAACGCACCTGAAAATCAGCACCTCTAAGCAAAACTACCGAAATAAATAAGGAAATTTTTTTTCGTTCGGAAACTTTTTGCCGGACTTGTATACGGGTACTATCGTGGCCATATATTATGTACCCTCTTTTGAAGTCCATTTTCTCGCAAAACTAGGGGCGAAAAAATTGGAAAAAATTCTGATGCTGTCCTTGATTAATATGCTACAACTCATAAGAATTAGAAAGCTGTATATGTTGGCGTTTTCCCGATTTTTCCAAATTAAGACGAATTGGCGCTGTTTTTGCCCCGTAAATTTTATTCGTTTAACTTTAGCAATTAATTACTCCGGAAATAATACATAGATTTGAACGAATTAAAAAGCAAAATCACCTGCGGAATGCTAGCTTTCAATGTGCATTTTTGTAAAATCATTGGATTAGTGCTTGACCCACAAAAAGCTATATTATGCAATGCCAGCAATTCCTTTATTAGAAGAGCAAGAATAATGAAATATAGACTATAGACTACCCACTAATTCATAGGTTTAATGCTTATTACATAATCATTATTTATCTTGCATTTTCCCTACAAAAGATCGAGTTGAAGCATCTCATGATTGCTGCAATTGACGCGGCGCTCTTCGGTCTTTCGGGCGAGCGGGGAAGGTATCGACAGCGACGCTGCAAGTAGTGGCGGATCGCACGTGCATTAGTTACTAGGAGAACAGTGCTTACGGACACAATACATATAACGACACGGCGATTATGCCTCGGCAAAGAAATTTTGATATCCGGCGACAGATTACCGAATTAAAAAATAAAGGCAAAATGAGTCACTAAGATAACAGAACCACGAACAGGCATTTGGAAGTCCCATGGAAATTCTTGGCAATTTAAATCGGGTTTCGGGATTAGCATCTAAAACTAATGAACGATCTGCAAAATAATCTTATGTGTCTACAAATTTACGATGCTAAATTTGTAAAAGTTTCTTGATATTTCTAAGATTTATACGCTCAGAGTTGACGTTTGTAATATATGTAATATATCAAGAGTTGTATTTATTTTATATTGTTTCTGCATGTATTCAATTTATTAATAAATAAACTGTTGAAACTGTTATAATAGTTTGAATATTTATATAACAAAATCAGGCATACATTTTAAATATTTTTTGGGTTTATCAAGCAAACTTAATTTAGTATTCACCACTAATCGGAAAATCTGCTAACTCCATATTATTAGATCTATCCGCTTCCATCTCGATAGAAGAGATTTCTCTCGTACCGGGTCACATATTATAATCAAAATTATGCATAAATTAAGAATTTAATTGTTAGTTAAAATTACTACCTTGACAAGTTACCGTTCTTTTGGTGTATTGATAATAAGCACCGCTAACGCCTCCCTTCCCCGCAGCACCCAAAAGACCGTAGAGCGTCGGAATTCACACGGAATTTCAGCACGATCTTTTGTATGAAAAATGCAAGATAAACAATGATTATGTAATAAACTTTAAACCTATGAATTATTGGGTAGTCTATAGTCTATATTTAATTATTCTAGCTCTTCTAATAACGGAATTGCAGGCATTGCATAATATAGCTTCTTGTGGGTCAACCACTAATCCAATGATTTTACAAAAATGCACATTGAAAACTAGCATTCCGCAAGTGATTTTACTTTTTAATTCGTTGTAATATATAGATTATATCCGGAGTAATTAATTGCTAAAGTTAAACGAATAAAATTATGGGACAAAAACAGCGCCAGTTCTTCTTAATTTGGAAAAATCGGTAAAACGCCAACATATGCAGCTTTCTAATTTTTACGGGTTGTAGCATATTAATCGAGGACAGCACCAGAATTTTTCAAAATGTTTTTGCCCCTAGGTTTCCGAGGAAATGAACGTCAAAGGAAGGAACATAATATACGGCCACGATAGTACATTCTTTCGCTTTGTATACAGGGACGGGCAAAAGTTTGATTTTTTTTTTAACTCACCAGTCTGATGCCTTTTTGTTGCGATTTATTCAGGAGTATCGTCTGTTTTGATGAGCCAGCGCCTTGAGAGATGATCTTGGTGCCGGGGAGTAGCCCCATCTGCTGTGCTTGCGCCAACGTGATGGTTTTCGTGGGGGTGGACGTCGTTCCGCTTACGATTTGCGTTATTTTCGCTTGGGGTTCACTCTTTTGGACTACAACCACCTGTTTGTTATCTGCAACGGTATTAAATTAAAAAATAAATCCCTTTTTCCTTCAATTTTATGTACCGTAAGTTTTGATTGGCGTCGACTTCATAATAGGCTTAAAAACGTTCTTCATTACGACCTGTTTCGGCTGCAGAGTTCCACCTTGGGTAATTGTTTTGACCGCAGGTTTTATGGCTAACGGCTTTCCCAGTTGTAGGTTAGAAATGTTGATAGTTTGAGGCGACAGTAATTTGAATTGTTGTCCATTCCCTATTAAAATTCAAAATAATCACGCATAAATTATAAAGTTTATACAGAGTGAGTTATTAGTACCAAACCTTTTATACAAGAGTCGTTTGACTCATTAGTTTCTACAACGTAAAACAGCAAAAAAACTAAATCAAACAATATTTAAAACATATTTCTCAACATATTTCTTAATACAAATCCTACAAAATAACTCACAAGAGTAGTGTTTTTATAAATACGGTAAATACCACAATAATTTTAACGTTTTCAATCAAAATCGTACCTTGAACGAATAAAAGTTGTTGCCCGGCGACCGGTTTGATAGCAATCGGCAATTTTGCCGGCTTTGGAGCTATATTTAAAGGTCGCAAAGGGGGCACAGTCTTCGGTTTGGTCTCAAGAATGATATCCTCGACGTTTTCGTGTTCCGTTTCGATCTCGATTTCTTGCGCCCCAAGCTCCGTTTCCACCATTTCGTCGTCTTCGGGTTCTTCGACATGCATGGAAACAATTTCCTCCTCGGAAGCTACAAGAAACATCCAATCGTAGCAATGCTAAACACAAACGGACACGTACCTTGATTATCCATGTCGGAAGATATATTCAAACTCTGCGAGAGCTCCGCAAATTGTTCCAGGTCACTCGAAGACAATGTGGACAGATTTGCCTCTTGAAGGCTGGTATTATCCATGTTTAGCGTGGATATTAGGGCTTCCACAGACTCCGTGGTACCTAGAATTTACGTGAGTCCTTAGTGTTGTTTTGGTAGGTTTTTTTTGGGTAGGTGGTTATTATTGAGGTTATAGTTTGTTCGGGTGTCGGTTGTAGGAATTACCTTTATCTGGGAAGGACATATTCGGTTTTATCCTATATTTATAGATGGAAACAAACACAACATAACTTTAAAGCTTCAAACTCATATTACTTGAACGACGCAGATAATGCCAACCGAAGGGAACTAAAACGAAAACCGTACCCGGCGATGCATTCCCCTAGATCGGTGACGCGCGAGAATTCAAAAATATAGAATCAGTTGATGATAAATACTGTTGTTTACGCTATGCAACACTATTTGTTGATTATTTTGTCTTCGTAACGCGCAAAAAACAATCGTCAAAGTGACGTCAAATTGACTTGAAATGTCACTCGACATTTATCAAAAATGTTGAATACAATTATACCATTTTTTATTTATTAATTTTAACTCTCCTCCGATTATGTGAAAAAATATTTGAACAATGGATGAAAGAGCCGGTGATTGCGACGATTGCGCGTCCATTTACTCCAAAGTGGTAAATTCTGACCCGAAGACCGAGGTCCGCATGGTCGAATGCAAAGCGAAGAATAAATGCAAGTGCGGCAAAGACGGAGGGGGTTCGGGGGGGTCCGGTGGCGGGGGCAGCGGCGGCGGGTTCTCCGGAGGAGACGGCGATACATCAATCCGGGGTCTTTTTCATCATTTATTTTCGTGTGAGGGTTGCTGTATCGACCCAGCAACGGAAGAACCAAATTTAGTGAGTCCCCATTCTATATCATATCAAAAAAACTCTGGTAAAATCCCCCAAAAAAGCCCAAAAACACTGCTAATTCAAGTAAATGTAATACAAGCGCCATCTCCCGGTCAAATAACCTACTTTCCGCGCGACGATTGTTGTTCTAACGCCATCTCTGAACGCGTCTCAGAACTGTCAATTCCCAACAAAAAACGAACAAACTAACGTAAAATTATAAACAATAATGATAAATACAACGTTTCTAAATGCGTTATATCCCGAATACGTCAAAATTACAGTGTAAAACCCCAAATTTTCTCGATTTAAACATTGATGACATGGCAACGATGCCGATATAACGAACACCGGCAACAGCGCGCGCCACGGGAGGTTCTCAGGTCATAAGGTCCACTTGGCGTGACGTTCAGTTAGCGGTTCACAATTTCTCCGCAATATTTGAAGGCGAAATAGTGCAATTCCTCCACTCAACTCAGCAAATACAGGATAAGTTTCATTTAGTTCCCGTGTTCGTACCACATAAGTCACAGTAAGTACGACCAGAAATAATAACGACTTAGCGACAACGTGCCGCACGACTTCGCTGCGTATTTTCGCGATTTCGTAACACCCGGCATGTTGGGGATATCGTTTTTTTAGGCGATTTGATGGGTGTATTAATTAGCAATTGGGTTTGATGAGATATGCCGGTAAATTAGTGCATGTTATGTAAGATGTTATAATCGATATTTGCTGGGGTTTTCGTCTATTGGTGTTCTAGTCGGTCTAAATATGGGGCGATCGATATTTTAAGGTATTTCTTATCGACGGGGTAGGTTTATTTAGGGAAAAACGAGAGTTTTCTTCGATGGAACGCGAATTTAATTAATTTCCGCCATTTTCTGGGGTTGTGACGTCGCTGCTTGGTGAAATGTGCCAAGAATAAGTTAAAATTGTAACTGTACGGTGCACGTGACCTCAGGGCACCGCTTTTTACTTTTTAGTTTTGAAAATAGTCGGGAATCTAGCTTTTGTAATTATAGTACGTACCAAGTTAAGTCTAATTTTGTACTTGGTGATTATATTTTTCAAATTTTGAATGCATAATATAAATTTTAACTATTTCTTTTCTATGAATATAGATAATGTCTCCTCCACCATATTCTGATCTTGGAAAAAACGCAAGGGATGTGTTTGGGAAAGGTTACCACTTCGGTCTGATCAAATTGGACTGCAAGACGAAGACGACTTCGGGCGTAGAGTTCAACACGGGCGGTACGTCGAACCAGGAGACGGGCAAAGTTTTCGGGTCGTTGGAGACCAAATACAAGGTCAAGGAGTACGGCCTCACTTTCACCGAGAAATGGAATACCGATAACACTTTGGCCACGGAAGTTGCTGTTCAGGATCAACTCTTGAAGGGCCTCAAATTGTCTGCAGACTGCACGTTTGCCCCACAAACCGGGTAAGGCGTTTTTTGTTTTTTTACTAGTCGCGTTCGTGGAGTTGCGTAATTGCGTCGGGAAAAATTCGGGCGTTCTATTTGATAATTATGTAATTCTGTCACAGAATAAATCACAAATCCGTGTTAATAATCTTATCTTGTTTTTTTTTGGGACATAATTGTGTGACAATGTTTGTTTTATCTCGGCAGAGTTGACATCAAACGGTCGGTTGTTTTATTTGATGATATAATTAAGTTGTATGAACTTAAGCTGTATCATAGATTTTTGGTAATCTTAATATTTTTAATCTTTTGAGGTTATGTATCTTCTAGAAAATAAAAAAAAAACTACTTCCAGGTGATGCCGTGTGTCAAGATTTGAAAATGCTGATGTTTCGCAAACCATGTTGCTCGCTTCTTCAAAGCTAATTTGTTAGTTTTGCGTAAGATATAATTATGCAGTTTTTAAGTATCGTTTACATCCACTTAACTTAACGTAACGTACGAAAACTTAAGAATTAGTGAAAGTTCAACTCCATTGAATTATATGTGTTTGTTTACATTCACTTAACGCAGGAAAAATTAACGTAACGTACGGAATTGTTCACTCAACTTCAACTTAGCAGAATCCGCGAGCTAAGTGCACCAATCACAGGCTCTTGATTTTGACAATTCGGATGACGATGACATAAAAATAACCTAAAAATTCACTCAGGTGTCTTTAACTTTATTATCTTTCTGATGTTTGGCAATATTTTTAGCACGATACACGGATTTTTATCATGCTTGATGGAACCTTAATCCAATTTGTGCGTATATAAACATATTTGTATGATAAAAGCCACAATAAAAGCGACAGATTTGATATGGTGACAATATCAGTCACTGTCAAATACGCATGTCAAGCACTCTACAGTAAGTGAATGTAAATGGAACCGATGAAAGTTTCGTACGTTAATTATAATTTTACGTACGTTACTTTAAGTTAAGTGGATGTAAACGATACTTTAATGTTGTTAAAATAGCTAGTTTAATAAACGTACAGTAGGGGAAATTTCGTATAATTTATGTCTATGACATCTTTTGGTAAAATTAATTGAGATCGGTCATTTTTGCATTAATATAAAACTAGTTAGCTAGTTACATATTGTAGGTAGTGTCAAATGCTGATGTTTTGACAACCTACTGTCAATAGAATCATAATATCTGTCAAATCTTGGCTAACTAGTTTTATTTTAATGCAGACACAATTGATTTCGATCAAATAGAATCTCATGCAGCTAATATATATAGTATGATAAAGTCATGTGCCTGGTCACATCTGTTTTTTTATATTTTGAGTTTATAGACCTTAGTTATGCTTAAAATGATTTAATACTACCAATATTCTACTTGTTTGAGTTTGTTTTGTAGTATAGTTTTATGTATCTTATTTTATGTCTCGACGTTTTCGCAGGAGCAAGACTGGTCATATCAAGTCCGCGTTCGCGAACGACAATGTAGCGCTCAACGCTGACATGGACCTGGACAGGAACGGTCCATTGGTCCAGGGCTCCGCAGTCATCGGCTATCAAGGGTGGTTGGCCGGGTATCAAACAGCATTCGACACTCAGAACAAGAAGCTCACGAAGAATAACTTTGCCCTTGGCTTCTCAACAGGCGACTTTATTCTTCACACCAATGTGTAAGTAATAACTGAAAAAGAAAAGAAAAAAGTACTGAAATTATTTACCCCAATAATATCTAATCTAAACTAGGTACAAATTATTTGTTTTGTATTTTACGTGTTTCTGATGCGTTTTTAAAGAGATCGTTGGTCAATCCTTTTAACCCCTCCCCGCAAATGTATTGAAACGATGTATTGACTGTAGTGACCTTAGCGATGACGGTCAAGAGTTTGGCGGTTCGGTCTACCAAAGGGTCTCACCAAGGTTGGATGCCGGCATCCAGTTAGCCTGGTCTTCGGGGAGCAACAACACCAGGTTTGGCATCGGCGCTAAGTACGACCTTGATAGGGATGCGTCCATCAGGGCCAAGGTCAACAACGCTAGCCAGATTGGTTTGGGTTATCAGCAACGTTTGAGAGACGGTGAGTTTTCTATCTTGATTGATTTTTGTAGGTTATGTATCGTAATATTTTTGACTTTTTGCGAATATTTTATTTGTATTTATACATCTGAATAATTCTTCAACCAAATAATATTTAAAAAAATTTAAAACGTATGTTTTAGGGTTTTATTTAAACAAGGTATTGTCTAAATATATTACATTTTTACTATATTTTCATTTTATTCTGTAAATTTAGTAACCTTTCCGTTTTTAAATATAGCCTGTATATTTTTACAGTTTTTAATTCTAAGATTAATTAAATTAAATGTCCCAACTGTCAAATTAACAGAAATGTGTATGAATGTGGAAAAATATTCTTAGTTTGAAGTTTAGGAGTTTTTATTAATTGCTGATAACTAAAAAATGACGCACTTTATTAAAAAAATCATTAGAAAAAATTCTTGCCCTGTTTCGGATTTGTATTCTTTTGTCATATTCTGAAATAAACCATATTCTATTCTATTCTATTCTAAAGTAGAGGAATTTTGTCTGATCGTGTCTGCCATAAAACTAGTTACCCAGGATTTGACAGATATTTTTATACTAATGACAGTAGGTAGTGTCATATGCTGATGTTTCGACAGTAGTCAATAGCATCGATATATGGCTAAATAGTTTTATTTTAATGCAAAATGGAAGATCTCGACCAAATCGAATCTCATGCAGGTAAACTATTAATTTTATATAGTATGATAAAGTCATGTGCCTGACTACATCAGATTTTTTACGGTTGGAGAATTATTACCTATTCTGGTAATTTTGTCTAATTTTGATTAAGTTGCTTATAACTCAAATAATGATGCATTTAATACAAAAATTACTCTTACAAAAGATTCTCAGAATTAATCTTAGAATTAAAAAAATATGATGTGGCCAGGCACATGACTTTATCATACTATTTATAAAATTAATATAAATGAGATTCTATTTGATCGAGATTGGTCGTATCTGCATTAAAATAAAGCTAGTTAGCCAGGATTTGACAGATATGTTTTGTTTCTTACTGGGCACTTCTTCAAGCGCTATAGGAAATGAGAAATAAATTACACAACCCATTGACAATCAAATCAAACTTCAAAAAACGCGGCCCGTGGATTACAATACTTTGGAAAAATTCTCAAATTTGCAGCTTAACATGATCACACCCCGTATATTAAAAATATATTTCAGGTTATGTACCTTAGTTTTCAGTAAAGTGATATAATTCTGCTAAATTTCTAATATTTTGAGGTTATGCACCTGAATTTGCGTAAAATTACATAATTCCTTTTAGGTTATGTATCGTAGTTTTGCGAAAAAGATTATAATAGTCAAACTATTCATTATTTTAAGGTTATGTGCCTCAGTTTTGCGTAAAAACACATAATTCTGCCAAATTTGTTGAAGTAATATTTTGAATTCTGATAATTTTTTTTAGGTTATGTACTGTTCTTTTGCAGAGGTTTATACGATTTTTATTTTTTTAAAGGTATCACCTTGACGTTGTCAGCGCTCATTGACGGAAAGAACTTCAACAGCGGCGGTCACAAGATCGGTTTGGCCCTCGAGCTCGAAGCTTAAAATCTAATAAGAAGAAGAATACAAGATGGCGGTTAATCTGTTGTTGAAACTTCATCGTCCCGCTATTCTGTAGATATTTTTATTGACTTTTAGGTATCAAATATACATGTACTTGTTTTACCATTTTTTATTTCCGAATACTGTAAGTTGTAACACGAAAACTCGGGATGGCAGGCAAGCGACAGCCCGTCGATTTCGAGTACCCGTTTCACTTCCCTCTTTTGTTATATTCGCGCGGTGAAATTGTGTATTCCCTCGACTGTAGAAAGGCGTCGTCTTCACTTAGGCTGCTTTTACGGGCTGTCACCTGCGACGGTTTTTGTTCTGTTTATCCGATCATATTTTTTTTTTTGTAACGCAAGGTTCCCCCATTGTTTATACGATATAGCTTTTTTCCAGTATGAACTGTTATAAGTATTATGTTTTCGAAAATATATACACACCGTGTACTATTGCCTAGACAGACGCTGTTTTTTTTTTATACAACCTAACCTACAAATTATTGGGGAAGTCTTTGCTAAAAGACCGAAACATGTGAGTGTGGAACATGCTATGTAGGACAGACAAGACGAAGTATCGAATGTCGAGTCAAGGAGCACAGTAGAGACACCCGGCTACGCAAGATTCAACAGTCGGCTGTTGCTCAACACTGCCACGAGTCGGGACACACAATGAGTTTCGATGATGTGAAGATGTTGGCAAGGGTTGGTAATTACCGTCGAAGGCTTCTTAGAGAAGCCATCGAAATTTACAAACATCCTTACAACAATCGAGAGGATGGTACTGATGTTAGCAGCAATCGATCCTAACGCGGTCAGGTGGAAAAGCACATGGGAGCGGTAGCTCCAGATGTGCACAGTGAGGTGTAAATACAGGTATATAAGGGAAAGTTTCGTAGTAGGTCTTCAGTATTCAATCAGCTTAGAAGAAGCGAGCAACATGGTTCGCAAAACGTCAGCATTAACAAATCTTGACACACAGTCTTTGCTACACAAAAAATAACAGGTTACGAAAAATCATGTAATTTTATTTACACTTCAAACAGATTGGTTAACAAAAATATAAAATATGTATATTATAATGCTCCTCAAACTTATCGTTTTATGTACAGTTAAAATTTTTAGCTACACACGCTTTAAGAATATTGCAGCTTTATATTGAGATTCTTGTTTTGAAATTCTGCTAGATAAAATCATAAATCTGCAAGCTTAATTATACCCAAAAACGTCACCTCCTTTTCTAAAATCAGAGTTTGCGTATATAAACCCGTTTTTCTTAAACATTGCGCAGACTATGGACCCCCGATCTTTGTACCTGTCTGTCTTGTGACCCAACGCTTGTAAACCATCCAAGACCGGCTAGAACATAAAAATGTTATAGCAAAATTAGAGAATCCACAAATTATATCCTGTATAAATTATCTAATTTGAAATTACCTGTAAGTTTCCATATTCATACGTAACGGACATTGGGTACAACTGATGATGGAACCTAGCAGCGTCAACCGCCTCTTTGATATTCTGTTCGAACCACAAAATCCGCATTATAACCTAAAAAAACCACAATTAGTTGGGTTAAATTAAAAAAACCATTCACCGTAAATAAGAAGATCTAACCTCGGCCACAGCAGTGGTGATTTTTGTGCCTCCGGAAGCACCTATAACTAATCGTACGTCACCATTTCTATCCGTAATGATGGTTGGACTCATGGAGGACAACGGTCGTTTCCTCGGTAACATGGCGTTGTTTGGCGACCACGGCACACCAAAATAATTGTCGAAATACGGGTATGAGAAGTCGTCCATGACGCTGTTCAAGACTATCCCCGTTTGATTTGAGGTTAACCCTGCTCCAAAACTAATTAGAAGAGGTTAATGAAGAAAATATGATTCTTTTTAATTTACTTGTAAGGTAAACGCTCCAAATTCAGACACTTAATAAGGAAAAAATCAGTTTTTAGCATAATACTCAATTATCAAGATCAGTCAAACGATTGTGGGTTGATAAATATTGATGCCAATGAAACATTTTGACGTATTTTTGTTTTCTTCTTTAAGATAAAATTGGATAACTTTAGAATTCATACGTCATGGATGTTTATTCATGTGAAGACATTATTTATTGTTCAAAATTGATGAAATATTCAGTGCAACATCTTAGAATTTGGACCGTTTATATCATACGTACTATAAGTTTATGGTGCTCGTAACAGACACCGCATCTCCATTTTCTGCCAAAACTGACATATGGGCGGTCCCATGGTCTCCTTTACTATAAGCCTCAGCGCCATAGAATCTCGGATCGAGACTAGTCGAATCATCGCTTATTTGGTTTCTGATGTAATTTGCGTACTCTCTAGACGTGAGATTGTAGACCAACTGCAAAAAACAGAAACCCAAATGGGTTTTCTTAGCTTCTTATTCCGTAAATTTTAACCCCATCTCACGTACATCTTCGATATTATTAAAATCCATGTCGCCCAGTTCCGATCTCATAGCATACGCAAACTTAAAAGCTTCAATCGATCTATGAAACGTAAGGACTGTGTTGTTAACGCCGTCGATGCTCTCGCTGTTCATGTTGTAACCATCTAAGACGTTTAGTATAAACGCTAACAGAGGACCGCCACCCGGGACCCCCATGGAATAAAATCGATCACCGTTGCTGAATTCAGTTGTTATCGGCTCGATCCATTGCGCCCTAAAAACATTCGTTAGATTTATTCGATGACCATCGAGAAGAATTACGAAGATACTAACGTATAATTCAACATATCCTCCTCGGTTATGATTCCTCCCACATTTTGGACATCGTCGACAAATGTTTTGGCCAACGCACCCGAGTATAGTTCCTCCCCGCCCTTATCTGCGATGATCTTCAGCGTTTCGCACAGCTTCTTCGGCTGAACGTTTGATCCGATGGGCCTAAGGTTCTCCCCTGTGACATCGGTGAACCAGGTCCTTGAAAAATAGTAATAATCTTATTAAAATTGTTACCCCGACCATGGAAGGTTAGCTAGGCATGGTGTTGTAATGGTTAACTGACAAAATTTTGATAAAAATCGGACTTTTTAACTTTAAATTTGCGGTGATTACAGATTTATTATTATGGTTTTAGGGCAATGGCTTGCCATCTACACATTTCCGCAAAAAAACCTACTTACTTCAAGTGTGGATCCTTCTTTATGTTTTTCTCGTCGGTTAACAGAGAATCGTGCTGGGCCAAACTCAGCTTGTAACCGGATTCGCAGAGTTCTATAGTAGGTTGGATCAGTTCTTTCCATGGGAGTTTCCCAAACCTCTGGTGTGCGATCCAATAGCCTTTCAACTCCCCAGGTACACCAACGGCTAAAGGTCCTATGGACAAAGAAGCAAACCAAAAGAGACAACACAGGCTTTAGCTTTAGCTATATCATCAAAATCTCGGCCGTATGTTGGCCAAGACCGGAAGGAAATAGGTTACCTTTCTTTGATGTGACCTTGTTGTCCTTGTACAACTCCTGTCTGGCGTTTATAGGGGCAAATTCTCTCGCGTTTAAAGTGTATGCCCTTTGTTCTTCCCTGATGTAGATGGTCATGAGGAAACCCCCTCCCAGTCCCATGCTTTGCATGTTGACAATTCCATTGCAGAATAATGTTGCGATGGCTGCATCCACAGCTGTGCCATTCTTCTCCAAGATATTCCTGGAAATATGAAGACAGGTTAGGAAGCTTTGTTACATTTTTAATTGTTGAACTTTACTTTTCGATACTTATTGAGAGATAAACAAAATAATGATGATTTAGGGGTAACAAGTCTGTTGCTAACAGGCAACAGAGCGACTAGCCGGTTAGTATTGTAACAATATTAAGCATCTACAGCCAAAGAAACACAAAGTTGATTGCTGAAAATTGTTTGCAACGTTTTAAAAATTACTGAACGACGATATTCCATACGTCAAAATGTAGACTACCTATCTCAATTAGTTAGTCACTATTTCCCGTTCTGTAGCAAACAACCTTTAAATCACAATAATTTGCATATACTTTCTATGCAAGCTTTCAGATATACTCCGAAAAACAAAGTACAGCCCTCTATCTATTTTAGTTTGTTCAGGAGGATTTTTGAAACTTAGATTTTACGTTGTTTATCGGTGGTTGAATGTTATTATTTCGCTTCATGTGCGATTACTAGCAAAGTAGTTGGGATACAAATTATTATTATACACGTTTATGGATCAGATACATTGGGTAATTAATTCTAAAAAGTACAGCCCTCTATCTATTGTAGTTTGTTCAGGAGGATTTTTGAAACTTAGATTTTACTTTGTTTATCGGTGGTTGAATGTTATTATTTCGCTTCATGTGCGATTACGAGCAAAGTAGTTGGGATACAAATTATTATTATACACGTTTATGGATCAGATACATTGGGTAATTATTTCTAAAAAGTACAGCCCTCTATCTATTTTAGTTTGTTCAGGAGGATTTTTGAAACTTAGAATTTACGTTGTTTATCGGTGGTTGAATGTTATTATTTCGCTTCATGTGCGATTACGAGCAAAGTAGTTGGGATACAAATTATTATTATACACGTTTATGGATCAAATACATGGGGTAATTAATTCTAAAAAGTACAGCCCTCTATCTATTTTACATTCACCGAAAAATACGAGAGTTTCAATGAATAATTACACTTATTCTAGTTTTTCTTTGTGTGGCAAAGTGATTTTCTTATGTAAGGACACAGAACTTTGAAATGAGTTTCACACCCAGCTGCTTTATTCATTTCCGGCGTAAATATTTACATATATAAACCGTTTTTTTTTTATTTAAATTTTATTATCATTTGAGGTAATCTCATGGTTATTAATTATGTATTATTCAAATCATAATACAAGATGACGCATCGACAAGATTACAAAGCATTGCCTTGCGCTAAAACTGTTTCACAACTGGGACGATAAAATAACTCGAAGGCCAACGAGCCAGTCTTTGTTTTGTAAACAAGCCTCTGCCTCTCTCTATCTCTATCTCTCGCTCAGACAAGAGAGAAATGATAACAAAACTCGAGATTGACAACAATTTATAAATAAAACACACTCGTATCCTAGATAATTATTTATTCAATAACTAATTATAATGTTAGGAAAAAAATATAAAGTAGGTACATAATCGCCAGGAATTTTCCCATCAATTCGTAGCTAAATAAAAAATATTCAAGTAGTCTAACCACCTCTGGTTTTGCTCAGACCCCCCTCGGTTACAAGGGGGGTCGCCATCGTTTCAAAATCACAGAGAAAAAACCTAAATCAGTATCCTTATCCTAATAAATCGTCCTTGTTTTCATCACAAATAAATTATCCCCGGGATACTTCAGTTCTTGGTCTTCACCTCGTGTTTCTTGTTGATCTCAGTGTTCATCAGCTTCGTCAATATCTTCCTGGAATGCCCGCTGGGGTCGAAGTGATTCGTATGCTCGCTGACTTCCTTCTTCGTCCTCTGCTTTCCGCTGTGGCCGCAATAGATGTGCTTGTCGTACTCGAAATTGTAGTGTTCGTATTCATCAAAATGACTTTCGGACATCTTAGCTGCTTCCGTTGGTATTCTTAGCACTCAAAATGGTCGACGAACCGTACGCACTTCTAAACTGAGCTGATTTTATTTTGTTTTACAACGAATTTGCTTCGCTAACTGCTTCTGGATGTTCACTGACTTGACGTGAGCTCTTGTTTACCTTTATATAGCCATGGCAACGCATGCGTCTCGGCCGACTAGATAGCTGCCCGCGCTGTTTTCGTCGTCTGACCGGAGAAAATCGTTGGAAGATTCCAGAGCCGGACTGACAGAATATTAGCAGAATATTATAGGATTCAGGTCGGGACTTAACTCCATGAGCTGAACTCCACGTTCTAATAAAAAGTTTCTGGTGATGCTGGGGATATGTGGCTTTGCATTGTCCTGCATTAGGATGAAATTTTGACCGACGTCATATGCAGAAGGCACCACATGGTCCCCCAAGATGTTTGCAATGTAATTCACGGCATTTAGTCTACTAGGAACCACAAGACCACAGTCTATAACAGCACCCTTTCTGATTAAATTAAGTATCAAGCATAAAATGTTCGTTTACACCAACATGTTGCTATAATAGGAAGAACAGATTTTGCAAGTACTAGGATATAATTCGATATGGAGACAAACATGAACCTTTTCAACTTGCTTAAGTCTTTTTAGTTACTTTACCCTCAACAACAGGAAAAAAACATAAACGTACAAATAAAGAAATTTATGGCGGATTTCTTTACCTGGATACACTGATGTACTACAGAATATAAAATTAGTAAATACGTAATAAAATACAGCGAAACAGTTTCATCCAGTTAAAGGATTTTACCATAAACTAAAAAATGTAATATTTCGGTACGAAGCATCTCGAGTTTGTGATGAGCTGCGACAGAGTTAATATGGTCACTTTTAACATTTCTTCATCGCACAATTATCGCTTCTTTTTTTAGTGGAAAAGCTTTGGCAGAAAGGGCACTTAGATAAAAAAAGCTATAATTTCGAAAACCATGTAACTGCTAGGGAAATATGTTGGATAAATTTACCAAAATCGTCGTGGAGTCCAACCCTGAATTTTCAAACGCGTGTCGCAACCATTTTAAGTATTATTTGTCATAAAAACGACTATGTAAAACAATAGTTTCTAGATTTTTCGTCTAATGTCTAATCTTATCATATGACACAAAAATAGGGTACATCTCGACTCGATTGTTGCTCATAATCGTTTGTTTTTGTCATTAGATATACTAAAAACTCAATTAAGTATGCAATTTGTTGTTATAGTAAGCGAAATGTGACACAAATTCACAATAGAGTCGACAAATCTCGAACGACAGTGAAATAAATTAGTAGAAAAGTCAAGGTCTACTTTATTTTACGCGGTTATTGCTATTGAAAGTGATAATAAAAAGTCAGCCAACGCACGCATTTATCAATATTATTTATCAAATGCACGCGTAGTAAAAGTGTTTGTGTATAAACGAAAAACACTGCAAACAGCTTTCTTTATTCAATTTTGTCTCGTTGACAATTTTCCTATTTGTCATTTTTTTTTTTTGGGGATTGATTATCTTGTTTGTCCCAAATGTTTTGTCTGAGAGCTGACATTGGCACACATGTTAGATAATAATCACATAATCCAGTGTTTATTATTGTGCTTATTATCGTCACACGAGTGGTGTTTTGCGTTCAGGAAAAACTGCATACATCAGCAGGTACACGAATATTAAACAACCGATAAGCAGCTATTTGTGTCGAAAGAACTCGAGAGTCTTAACTGATAAACTCGCGCTTGTTGTTCGCGAAAATATTCCATGTCAGAACGTTGATATATTCTAGCCAGGATAAACAAGTATCAACGCATACTATTTTATGCGTTACATTATCGCAAACTAAAATGGATAGAGGGCTGTACTTTTTAGAATTAATTACCCAATGTATCTGATCTATAAACGTGTATAATAATAATTTGTATCCCAACTACTGTGCTCGTAATCGCACGTGAAGCGAAATAATAGCATTAAACCACCGATAAACAACGTAAAATCTAAGTTTCAAAAATCCTCCTGAACAAACTAAAATAGATAGAGGGCTGTACTTTTTAGAATTAATTACCCAATGTATCTGACCCATAAACGTGTATAATAATAATTTGTATCGCAACTACTGTGCTCGTAATCGCACATGAAGCGAAATAATAGCATTAAGCCACCGATAAACAACGTAAAATCTAAGTTTCAAAAATCCTCCTGAACATACTAAAATAGATAGAGGCCTGTACTTTTTAGAATTAATTACCCAATGTATCTGATCCATAAACGTGTATAATAATAATTTGTATCCCAACTACATTGCTCGTAATCGCACATGAAGCGAAATAATAGCATTAAACCACCGATAAACAACGTAAAATCTAAGTTTCAAAAATCCTCCTGAACATACTAAAATAGATAGAGGGCTGTACTTTTTAGAATTAATTACCCAATGTATCTGACCCATAAACGTGTATAATAATAATTTGTATCCCAACTGCTGTGCTCGTAATCGCACATGAAGCGAAATAATAGCATTAAACCACCGATAAACAACGTAAAATCTAAGTTTCAAAAATCCTCCTGAACAAACTAAAATAGATAGAGGGCTGTACTTTTTAGAATTAATTACCCAATGTATCTGACCCGTAAACGTGTATAATAATAATTTGTATCCCAACTACTGTGCTCGTAATCGCACATGAAGCGAAATAATAGCATTAAACCACCGATAAACAACGTAAAATCTAAGTTTCAAAAATCCTCCTGAACAAACTAAAATAAATAGAGGGCTGTACTTTTTAGAGTTAATTACCCAATGTATCTGATCTATAAACGTGTATAATAATCATTTGTATCTCAACTACTTTGCTCGTAATCGCACATGAAGCGAAATAATAACATTACTACGAGACATTATTTTAGCTGTAATGTCTTTTACTTACTTGCCAATTTCTGCACAAACGCCGGAATCCGCGCAGACGGCAGCCTTTTTGAAGATGTGCAGCGTTGACCTCGAAGGCGGTAAAGGCTTGATGACATTAGGAGGTGTTAGAATCTTGGAGGCTTTCTTGGAAAACGCCCCCATCAAGTGTGCCAGCCCCAGTCCAACACATATCAGAACGATGACGGCTATGATAACAGCATACCTGGTACGAATCTTGGGCCTACAAACAAAAAGAAAATCTTATTTTTCCTTCACACCTGACAAGCTTGCGTTGTGCCAAACTACAATGGAATATTTTCTTATTTTTTGTTAATTAACTGACCTACAATAAATCAATTGAGCTGCTATTTTTTAAGTGTGAATATCAGTCTATAACAGCACCGTTTCTGATTAAATTAAGTATCAAGCATAAAATGTTCGTTTACACCAACATGTTGCTATAATAGGAAGAACAGATTTTGCAAGCACTAGATATAACTCGATATGGAGACAAACATGAACCTTTTCAACGTGCTTAAGTAAGTCTTTTTAGTTACTTTACCCTCAACAACAGGAAAAAAACATAAACGTACAAATAAAGAAATTTGTGGCGGATTTCTTTACCTGGATTCAGCGATGTACCACAGAATATAAAATTAGTAAATAGGTAATAATATACAGCGAAACAGTTTCTTCCAGTTTAAGGATTTTACCATAAACTAAAAAATGTAATATTTTCGTACGAAGCATCTCGAGTTTGTGATGAGCTGTGACAGAAGTAATATGGTCACTTGTGACATTTCTTCATCGCACAATTATCGCTCTTTTTTAGTGGAAAAGTTTTGGCAGAAAGGGTACTTAGATAAAAAAATCATCGAAGGCTTATTAGAGAAGCCATCGTAATTTACAAACATCCTGACAACATCAAGCAGTTTATTTTCTACTAAACTATTATCATTTTGGCCTTATTTTTCTTAAATTCTAGGAACAGAGTTATTACCCGGAAACACAAAATACGTGTATATTTAACCGGAGGAACACGAGCCAAAATAAACATTTATAGTTTTTTTTTCACGCAACCTATATTTCCCAAACACACGTGTAGAATTTACAAGCATAATGGTAAGAAAGAACTATAAAGACTCAAAACGTTAAAACCTGCAATATTGTAATGAATAATTTTAAAATTAAACTCCGAACAGTAACCTTGACATTGAGTGTGTTTTGCCTGTGCAATCCTAAACAGATTATACAACAACTCTTCGACTTCTCAAGAGATTTTGCGCTCTATAACGACTAGTTTTTGTATGCTCTAGTAAATTCTCAAGTACATTGACTTTTACTAACCATAATACGCCGAGACTAGATCTCCAAGAATAAGTAAGTACAGTCTAGAAAATATTCGGTAGATGTTACGTGCAAATGCTCATGTTTTCCCATAACACACACACACGGGCGGTTGTTTACAAACAAAATCGAGAAACGATTACATCACAACGTTTTATCAAATACGCTTTAGTCTATATCGATAAAATATAGATACTATTGTAGAAAAACAGACCAAAATATCACCTTCCAAAAACATAATATCGTAAAAACGATCCTAAATAGATAAACTAATAAAACAATGATTATTTATTATTATAAATAAATAAAAAACCGGCCAAACTGCGCATTGTCTCGCCAAAATAATAAAACAATGAGAAAGTTATTACGTAACAACACACGCCTCCGGAGATACTATCTTTTGTTTTTCGCGTATTGTTATTTCATGGCCATCTAGAATATTATTAATGTGCCATTATTCAGACAATTGTACTTCATATTATGTAACATGCTCAAATTTTAAACTGAATCTTCCCTGAGACCATTGTATATGTGACTGACCTGGTAAGTAAATGACCGTTTATACAGGTCGGCGCGATGGGCAGGTGGAGCAAACAAACCCCTGAATCTTAAATTAAGGTTATGGACATCCGTTCTACAGCGTATCTTCCGCATGAGGTGTTGTGGGATCATCTTGGATAGCAACTTATGATATAATATTGCTGCATGCAACGCCCTAGTGTTATCCATGTTCAACCACCCCAAGTCGCCCAGCCTATTCGATACATGATCATACTTCCTCAAACCGAAAACAAACAGAACACATGCGTTTTGAACACGCTGAACACGCTGCCTATCCGACGCCGTCAGGCAAGGACCGTACACGGTATCACAATATGAGATCTTTTTACTATTGACGGTAGATATAGTGAGATGTTGTCAAAACATCAGCATTTGACACTACCGGTACTATCAGGGGACCCAAAAAGACCTATTTCCGCTAAAATCTCAATGTTTTTTTCGGCACGATTACAATACTTCATCATACTGCGTATGATAAAGTAAAAATATAGAATGAGTGGACTATTAGTTATTATAGAAATAACATCATTTGAAACGCGAATCTTAGGTAGTTTTTTTGCTAGAACAAACCAGTTCTAAGCCAACTTGTAGGTCATTGGTATGGCTATAGATATATTTATAATGAACCATGTCGGTGACTGTGGTTTAAACCTATAGTAAGTAACTTTATAGTAACATCTTTAAACGTACTCTTAATCATGTTTAACATTTTGTTCAACAATTTAAAATACTTATTGCAAAACCTGCAATATATCTATGAATACTATCTTTAAAATCGTTGAAATAATTCAAACGAATACCTAATAGATATCGATATCAACTGCGCATATAATCCTGCATATTTTTGCGAATTTTTCCGATGCGTTAGCACTTTTGAATAGCTCTGTCAACAGACACACGAACGCTTAAAACCTGTTTACATACATATATAAATCGGGCCATTTTGTGCACGCAATTTATATACAGCAGTTACAGCAAATTAACTTAAATGTCGATAAACTATATATACATAAATAAATACACACATGCAATAATATTGCAAGGTTACGAAACACACAAACAGCATAATCTTCGAGTGTGAGATATGACGGTTTAAAAATAACGGTGCTGTATGTTCGTTTTGATTTAAAATATGTCTGCCTACGTGTTACATATATTTTGCGTTCACGAAAAATCTATAATTGTCAGAACAGATCATATTATATACAAGAAAAGGTTATTTGCTTCAAAGAAATATTTCTGCTTTAGGTTAAAAATAGGTTTACTAAAGAAGTCAAATTTTGATTCAAATAAATATATGTTTAGTGTGAATTTCCATTGGTATAGTTAGACGGCGCTGTAAACTCTCTCCTCGCAACTCGACCTTATCTCGAGTATAAATAATAGACATGAAAGCTAGAATAATGAAATATAGACTATATAAGCTACCCACTAATTCATAGGTTTAAAGTTTATTACATAATCTTTGTTTATCTTGAATTTTCCCTACAAGAGATCGAGTTGAAGCATCTCACGATTGCTGCAGTTGACGCGGCGCTCTTCGGTCTTTGGGGCGAGCGGGGGAAGGGATCGACAGCGACGCTGCCAGTAGTGGCGGATCGCACGTGCATTAGTTACTAGGAGAACAGTCTTTACGGACACAATACATATAACGACACGGCGATTATGCCTCGCCAAAGAAATTTGGATATCCGGCGACAGATTACCGAATTAAAAAATAATGGCAAAATGAGTCAATAAGATAGCAGAACCACGAACAGGCATTTGGAAGTCCCATGGAAATTCTTGGCAATTTAAATCGGGTTTCGGGATTAGCATTTAAAATCAATGGTCTGCAAAATAATCTGTGATATTGTTTTATGATGTTTTATACGCTCAGAGCTGACGTTTGTAATATATGTAATATATCAAGAGTTGGTATTTATTTTATATTGTTTGTGCATGTATTTAAATATTATTAATAAATAAACTGTTGAAACTGTTATAATAGTTTGAATATTTATACAACGAAATCGGGCATACTTTTTTAATATTTTTTGGGTTTATCAAGCAAACTTAATTTAGTATTCGCCACTAATCGGAAAATCTGCTAACTCCATATTATTAGATCTATCCGCTTCCATCAAAATCTTGTTTACAACCTTATTGTATAAAAACTGAAGAAAACATAAACGCCAATCGACAGAGGAGATTTCTCTCGTACATATTATAATCAAAATTATGCAAAAATATAGATTACAGATATAGTAACTGCGGACAGTAGGCAACCTAACAATCATAAAACAATTATCGTTCAGTCTTTAAAATTCCAACTTAACTTTTTTATACAAAAAGATTTAAAAACAGAATATTTCGTCTTAACATAAATAAAAATTGTCACCTCAATAACATGACGCAATCCCACATATAAAACGATCATCATCGACAATTAAACAATCGAAAAAACAATCAAAACTTCCAAATACCACGTCAGAAAACACCTGCAACCTTGAACGTACCCCGATGACTCACGTATCGGTAACTTAGGAATCTACAACAGCTCGAGTACATCCAGAAACGAACTTTCGAGGTTAGGCCACCGAAATAACAAATGCTACTTACGCGAAACCACGTCCAATTGAAAACTGTCGATACTGCACGTTCCTCAAACGAAAAAACTCCATACTTTTCGGTCTTTTACGCAAAGTCTTCGCCGACTTTAGCTTGCGGTTTCGAACAACACCGCAGATGGTTTGGTTGTTAGAATAACCGTTTTTTATATCGACCATCCTATCTCTGGTTTTCTGGAATTTTTGTGCATTCTCACAATTTTATGTACTCGTCAAATTGAAACGTTGGAGTTTTCTGTAGGCATTGTGGTTGCGAATGCGGCGAAACTGATTTTAAAGCTTCATGGGCACATGCTTAGGGCATGTGCTTTGTGTAGGGTCGATAATACAGCGCGCATGGGCAGTTCTTGCAGACCAGCTTTTGAATTTTGTAAAACTGATGCAATAATAGCGAGTATTTGATAAGGAAACTTGGCCAGGTTCTTAAGCACCGAAAAAACGTTAAACTCCTCGATATATTTCACCTTGTTTATACATTGAATTCACACTAGTCACGCACTTGCACTGAATTGTTATTTTATCAAGGTATGCTCGGAATCTAGTTGATATTAGCTAGTGAAGTTTAGAAATCTACCACAACAAACTACTTTTTAATGGCGGCTATTAAAATTAACGACAAATTCTATATAGATATGAGTAACTTACCAAGTAATTGCCGCTTAAATTCCTACCCCAACATTTGTCGGGAACAAAAAACAAACTTTAAACTGTAATTTTGTCATTTTCCACTCAAAAAATTATACGTTCCCCACTGACGTTTCGCAAAATCTGACATTGACATAGCGGTTCGTTTCACTGTTCGACAACAGATAGCGCTCGCCCACTATTAGGTGAATAACAAACACCGCAAAGAATAGAATTGTCAAATTTTATAGGTTATATTGGGGTTATATTACTTTATCATACGATTCCGGAGGTACCACTAAAGGTATCGGGACGAAAGTTAATATTTAGAAGTTTCGTGACCAAACTTAGCCCTGAAAAGCTTTTGGTTCAAAAGGGTCCAAAGGAACCGGCTATTTACTCTTAGAATTTTTCAACGATTTTGCAAATGAGCCGCCATTTCTGTAATTTCGTCAAAATAGATAAATAATAAATTAAAGTAGAGGAAATTTTGTATAATTTATGTCCATAACATTTTTTGGTAAAATTAATGGTTTAGCTGCAAGAGCAAATTCTATTTGATCGAAATCGTGTCTGCATTAATAGTAGGTAGCCAGGATATTTTGAAACTTTTGAAAGTATTCAGAACGTCAGCGGTTGCGAAACGTCAATTCAACACGCAAATGCACGGAGACTGCGATGAGGAGGAGAAACACGCGCGCACGTACGCTATGTGAAACAATATTGAAACAGCTTGGTGTTTCCATGGTGTTTACAAAGTCAATGTGTATTTCAAGTGCGGATTGCGGATAGCAATATTGTTATGCATTTTTCAAGGATTTTGCAAATGAGCCGCCATTTCTGTAATTTCGTCAAAATAGTTAAATAATAAATTGAAGTAGAGGAAATTTTGTATAATTTATGTCTATGACATTTGTTGGTAACATTAATAGTTTAGCTGCAGGAGCAAATTCTATTTGATCGAGATCGGTCTGCATTAATATAGGATTTGCCAGATATTTTTATTCTAATGACAGTGATTTTTTGACAATACCTACTGTCAATATCTGTCAAATCCTGACTAATTCGTTTTATTTTAATGCAAACACGATCGATCTCGATAGAATCTCATGCAGCTAAACTATTAATTTTATAGATTGTATGATAAAGTCATGTGCCTGGCCACATCAGATTTCTAGTTTTGCGATTAAGTAGGATTCGACGAATGAAGTATTAACGCCTAACAGGCACAATTTTTCAATAAATTTTCATAATTCCATATTCTCCTAATAACCATGATTCTAATATGTATTATATATAAATAGAAACTATAAAACAGCTCACCTTTTTCTAATTATTGCACCTTGAGTGTCCGATATTTCTAGAGACGTCACCATTCTTTCGTAGATATGCTGGAAATAAAGAGAATTGATTATTACAAAAGTAATGCTTGTTTTTTGTTGTGCAGTAAAACCTCGCTTGTCCATCATGTGAAAATCGATTACCATTTATGTTGTGTGTAGTTGGCAGTATGTTATTAGCTGTTAAAACAGATTACACAAAAAACGTGCTATTTTTATCTTGTTACTCAAGAAAACAACACGGATCAAGGAAAATTTCGATAAAACATTTAGTGTATTTTTAGAAATCATATATGTAACATTTGGTAATCTATAATACGTAAATTTTTATTTTAAATAAACACTGTTGTAATAACTCTTAACCGGTACAGGTAAACACTAAATGATTCAATAAGTGAGAAAAAAATTACAAGGACACAACAATAATAGCTACAGCATCATTAAAGACGGTTACAATTGTTCTAACTCACAATAATAGATAATTATATACTTATTTGTTACTGTAATGCTGCTGCATTTCTTACTTTTCAATCAAATGTTTATAGGACGTTAATATTGTTATTTAAAAAAGAGATATATTAGGCTAAAACTTACATTATGTTTACACCTACTTACAACAGGTTTAAAATTTCACCTACATTCCTAATCATAATGAACAAAATAAACTCCAAAACTTGTTCAAACTTACTTAATATCAAGAAAATAATTACTAACATGCGTTATCAGAATTTAAAAATGGGGTTTCTATACAATATTATAAAGTTTAATCACTTCTTATTTCAGTTAGAACTTACCTGTTAAAAAGTTAGGTTAGAATATTTAGGTGTATACCAAAAACTTCACCACATCCTCTGGCTAGGCTGGTGTGTTGCCAGATGTCACTCTGAAGGTTAGGATTGGTTCGAATTCCTCTTGAGAATGTGTTGTAGCGCGTCATAATGATTCCATCATTACTGCTCTCTAATGACTAACTTATAGGTTAACATTCTTCGGAATTTTCTGTCGGATCTTATCTAAAAATTCCTAATGGTGGTTTAGAATTTATCTTGCCATTGTTTCCTGTTGGTAATCGCTCTGAATGGGTCTAAAAAAGCAAAGAAATAGAGCGAATAAAACAACTTTTGTTTCTTTATTGCATTTTATTCAATTGCAGAAAATAAATAAAAGATCTCATTAATAATAAGTACCATCGTTATTTACCTAATAATACTGTCCAGATATGTTGCATCTTCTATATTTATTTATATAGTAGGTAGTTATATTTATTTATTTATAGGTAAGTTTGTATATATTTGTGTGATTGTTTGAGTTTACCCTGTTGTTATTTGTTAAAATAATACAGAAATAACCGAAAAATAAACGCGATTTTTTACTTCTTTTGTTGCAGCCTAAAGCGCGGGGTAGGCCTATTTTATAATCCCAATTCTTAAAACATTTGTGCTAATTGCTCCTTCCTAACGTTTTAACAAATTTCAATAATAAACATCTACTAGAACTAACATTGTATAGATTCTTATCTAATATCTTGGAAACACCGCTTTATTTCTTTTATACATTAATACATTTTGGATTGCATATCAACAGGTGTTGTCATACAAGTCAGTCCATGTCAAATCAACAGTTTTATTCACCAAAATCAAAGGTGGTGAGGAATAGAACTGTGTTGTTTTGACATGGAATAACCCATACAGCTTTAAATTCATTGTGTTTTGATCCTAAAGACGTATGCACATCTCGTAAGGGTATAGGTACAGATTTTATGTTACTTCCTATTTGACTAGTTCACATAATATCACATCGATAACATCACATCGAGAAACTAAAAAAAAAAAAACAAAAATTAATCAAAAAATATAATAAATAAACCATAAAAATCATAAAAAGTGAGATCTATAACACAATTTCTTGCTCAATCTGTTGACCTTCTATTTGCGAAGGCCACGCCACCAAAACATGATCCTCAATATGGTTCACCATCATAACTTTCTCCGAAAATGCTTGGTCTTCCGAAGAACTGCTTTTGTTGCTATTGGAGCTGTTATCTAGCAATGGTTTCATACTAGGGAATTTTTTCTCTAAATCCAAACAACCATCTTCGTCTTTATATCGTAATTGGCGCCATTTTCTCTCTATTAACGTGGTTGCCGACATGGAATGTTTCCTGGTGATCTCCTTAGACGGTGATCCAGGGCTCGAATGAGTTTTATCACTTTCTTCAGAGAAAGCCCGAGTTATGAGTATCCTAGGTTGCCTTTTTGGGGTACTGTCCAAAACCGTTTGGATCACAGCTGCTTTTTTCGCGTTGTGGTCATCAACACCAAAGAATTTTTGAAGGAGGATGTTGGCAGCACTCATGGAGGTCTTATGGTTGATCTTGTCATCCTGAAACATATAATTTATCAATTTAAAACATGCAACAAAAACTACAGACTGAGTAAGACTTTTATAGAGAGACGGAAAACTTCCAGCCCAACAATATCGAATCAGAGCCTATCACAGTGGAAGCTATCACCTATGAAGAAGAAATCATCACTCCAAAGACCTCCAAAGAAGACATCTGGTTATGACCTCAGCACATGGGAAGTGTTTAAGCAGTTACCTAAGAAAGGTATCAGGTGTCCCCCAGGCTAGTGTATTTGGACCAATGCTCTATCTTATACATACAAGTGACCTACCACAGCTGGGAAATGTAACAGTCAGAAATGAAACATTAAAATACAGATGAGTCAACAAACACAAAACCTTCTTTACCTGTTTGGCATCATCGAAGACCACCGACAACTGCTCGTCTTCGTTCTTGGGCACCTGGAGCGTGTTGCAGCTGCTCGTATGCAAGATGGTCCTTTCCTGCGACGGACTTAAGTTAATATCAGTGATGGATTCAGGCCTCCATGTCAATTCCGAAGAAATCCTCTTAATCTTCGGCCGTTGTGGACTGCCCACAGCCTTCTGGACATCGAGCAGTGCCTCGGACAGCCTCCTCTGGATGACGGGCTTGCTCAAGAAGCCGAGAGGCGTCAAGGATTGCCTCCGCGACCCGCAAGTCGACGGCGTCCTAGCTTGGATCTCCTGGTTGACCTCGTTCTTCTGGAGCTTCTTCCTCCAGTAATTCTGGAATGTTTTGCGTACGGTTTTGCTCTTGACGCCATACAAGAAGCCGTTGATAGAAGGCGAGCACGTTAGTAGGGTGAAAACTGTTAAAATGAAATGGGGATGTATGTTAGAAGACTTGGGGTTCGTAGGTTCCGCTAGGAGGGTGTTCGATGATGACTGCCACATGATCATAACGTAATACGGAAGGTATAGGATGGTGAAAGAACCCAGGAGCTGGAGAACTGAATATATAGCGCTTCTGCCTCTGAATTTTGGCCCACCAGCTGCTGGAGCTGTTACCGTTGGTACGAAGAATGGGTTTCTTTGGTGGGTGATGGTGACTTGCGCCGAGAGGGTTACTTCGTAGATAGCTGATGCTATCCGGTGCCTATGGTACCTCGCAATCATCAGAATCTGAAGAGAAGATTAATTAATTAAGAATTCCATACCCAAGTAAATCTTACCTTCATATTGCAGCATATTATTAGGGTTGCTGGTAAAAGTAGGGTTACACCTGTATATACAGCTGAGTACCATAGAGCACCTGTACCGCTGGTGAAGTCAGGTACACAAGCACCCAAACCTGAGTTGTATTTGTAGGGTGCTATTGTAAACAAGGGTGGCACACATAACGCCACTGAGACTGTCCAACCAGTGGCCAAACCAAGTAAGATCTGAAAAGCATAAATCATCAATACAATTTTTGACCATCTTTTGGCTTTGAAGGAAGCTGTATTTTACCTTTCTTGGACTCACTAGATGACTGTAATGGAGAGGTGAAGCTATGGCGTAATACCTATCGCAGTTTAGGCCACATATCGTCCACAGGAGGAGTGGATGGAGTAATGTGAAGACGAACCCATGAAAGGCGCAAGGCACACCAATGGATAGCCAGTTCTCCTTGTTGAGGCCAGGAGCTGAGAATGATAGGAAGATGATGCCCAGTAGTGTGTCGACGGCACCCAAATGAAGGAGGAGAAGATTATTTGCCGATGACACCTGGAAAATTGTGAAAAACATAACCGGAAGAAGGTAAGGTTATTAGTGGTGGATTAGGGTGCTTGCGAACACATCGGTCAAGCTGATCCCACACGTGTTCAGTAGGATTCTAGCCAGGATTTAACTCCGGCCTGAATCCACGTTCTTGCAAAAAGTTTTCCACATTTAGTGTATAAATGCGGATACTTTATTGAACTTGAAAATCAATACAGGAAGGAAATGAGCTCGTATTTTAAAATATATTTTCGACACGTTTTATCAAACAATACACTCCATGAAAACAAACCGAACAAATTTTGCAATCGATATTAATTAAACACAATTTTCAACGTTTTGTATCAGCAGGATTTGTTACGGATACACAATATTTTTCATGACAGATATATTTTTTTGCAATACGACAAAAACAATTTTATTTATTTACAATTCATGGCATCGGTTCTTTTTTTTATGAGAATATAGATGTGACGCATGCAAAACGTGCTCGCAAACACATGACATAACCTAAATAAATGTGATCAAACAGCCAATATCCTTGGTATTACCGGCGAAACATAAAACGGCGACGTAAGTGTTCTCTTTTATTGCAGTGTGTACAATAAAATAGCAACCCTTATACCAGCAATAAGGGGTAAATGGCTACATCGAATGTTATGTTTGTATTTGCGCTGGCATACAATATACACACGCAAGAGAACAAAGGATCATCAGATCTGAAATAAAATTGGCAACATCTCCGCAAAAATACCGAAATTGCTCAAAAAATTCATTAGATGAAGGCTTTTTTTCTAAATTGTAATAGCGTTTATCAATTCTCAAAATCTTCTTTACAATTTCCCAAAAAGAAATCATAAAAATCGGTGAAGTAGTTCAAAAGATTTCAAATGATTTGATGGTTTAGTTACCTGTCTCGTGATGAGAATGACAACTAGTATGTAGACGTTTAGTATGAGGCCCAAGACAGTTATTAGTATTAAAGCTAATGTCAGGGCAGTTGATGTCATGTCACCGCCTCCTATGTTACATCCCCCAGTCTTATGATCATCTTGAATGTCCCCCCTTTGAGGTTATGTTATCTGAAACAGAAACGAAATATTATAGAAAGGACCAGATAATAGTTGTTTATGTACCAAGGGCATTACACACACGGATGTTTATGCCCCGAGGGAGAAATTTTTAATTCGCACAAGTGCTTAAACATCAAGTAATGCCCGAGGTGCATACAAAAATTATAGTATATAAATATTCAAATTATTTTACACTACGAAATTTATCACGCAAAATGTTCTGCAACTTTTTAAGCATTAATTTACATTAATTACCCAATGTATCTGATCCATAAAAGTGTATAATAATAATTTGTAACCCAACTACTTTGCTCGTAATCGCACATGAAGCGAAATAATAGCATTACACCACCGATAAACAACGTAAAATCTAAGTTTCAAAAATCCTCCTGAACAAACTAAAATAGATAGAGGGCTGTACTTTTTAGAATTAATTACCCAATGTATCTGATCCATAAGAGTGTATAATAATAATTTGTAACCCAACTACTTTGCTCGTAATCGCACATGAAGCGAAATAATAGCATTAAACCACCGATAAACAACGTAAAATCTAAGTTACAAAAATCCTTCTGAACAAACTAAAATAGATAGAGGGCTGTACTTTTTAGAATTATTTACCCAATGTATCTGATCCATAAAAGTGTATAATAATAATTTGTAACCCAACTACTTTGCTCGTAATCGCACATGAAGCGAAATAATAGCATTAAACCACCGATAAACAACGTAAAATCTAAGGTTCAAAAATCCTCCTGAACAAACTAAAATAGATAGAGGGCTGTACTTTTTAGAATTAATTACCCAATGTATCTGATCCATAAAAGTGTATAATAATAATTTGTAACCCAACTACTTTGGTCGTAATCGCACATGAAGCGAAATAATAGCATTAAACCACCGATAAACAACGTAAAATCTAAGTTTCAAAAATCCTCCTGAACAAACTAAAATAGATAGAGGGCTGTACTTTTTAGAATTAATTACCCAATGTATCTGATCCATAAAAGTGTATAATAATAATTTGTATCCCAACTACTTTGCTCGTAATCGCACATGAAGCGAAATAATAGCATTAAACCACCGATAAACAACGTAAAATCTAAGTTTCAAAAATCCTTCTGAACAAACTAAAATAGATAGAGGGCTGTACTTTTTAGAATTAATTACCCAATGTATCTGATCTATAAAAGTGTATAATAATAATTTGTAACCCAACTACTTTGCTCGTAATCGCACATGAAGCGAAATAATAGCATTAAACCACCGATAAACAACGTAAAATCTAAGGTTCAAAAATCCTCCTGAACAAACTAAAATAGATAGAGGGCTGTACTTTTTAGAATTAATTACCCAATGTATCTGATCCATAAAAGTGTATAATAATAATTTGTAACCCAACTACTTTGCTCGTAATCGCACATGAAGCGAAATAATAGCATTAAACCACCGATAAACAACGTAAAATCTAAGTTTCAAAAATCCTCCTGAACAAACTAAAATAGATAGAGGGCTGTACTTTTTAGAATTATTTACCCAATGTATCTGATCCATAAAAGTGTATAATAATAATTTGTAACCCAACTACTTTGCTCGTAATCGCACATGAAGCGAAATAATAGCATTAAACCACCGATAAACAACGTAAAATCTAAGTTTCAAAAGTCCTCCTGAACAAACTAAAATAGATAGAGGGCTGTACTTTTTAGAATTAATTACCCAATGTATCTGATCCATAAAAGTGTATAATAATAATTTGTAACCCAACTACTTTGCTCGTAATCGCACATGAAGCGAAATAATAGCATTAAACCACCGATAAACAACGTAAAATCTAAGTTTCAAAAATCCTCCTGAAGAAACTAAAATAGATAGAGGTCAGTACTTGTTAGAATTAATTACCCAATGTATCTGATCCATAAAAGTGTATAATAATAATTTGTAACCCAACTACTTTGCTCGTAATCGCACATAAAGCGAAATAATAGCATTAAACCACCGATAAACAACGTAAAATCTAAGGTTCAAAAATCCTCCTGAACAAACTAAAATAGATAGAGAGCTGTACTTTTTAGAATTAATTACCCAATGTATCTGATCCATAAAAGTGCATAATAATAATTTGTAACCCAACTACTTTGCTCGTAATCGCACATGAAGCGAAAAAATAACATTAAACCACCGATAAACAACGTAAAATCTAAGTTTCAAAAATCCTCCTGAACAAACTAAAATAGATAGAGGGCTGTACTTTTTAGAATTAATTACCCAATGTATCTGATCCATAAAAGTGTATAATAATAATTTGTAACCCAACTACTTTGCTCGTAATCGCACATGAAGCGAAATAATAGCATTAAACCACCGATAAACAACGTAAAATCTAAGTTTAAAAAATCCTCCTGAACAAACTAAAATAGATAGATGGCTGTACTTTTTAGAATTAATTACCCAATGTATCTGATCCATAAAAGTGTATAATAATAATTTGTAACCCAACTACTTTGCTCGTAATCGCACATGAAGCGAAATAATAGCATGTAAAACCGCTATTATACAGTGAGAACACAAAGTATTGAAACATGACAAAATCTCTAAATCGGTCTCTTATTAAAAAAAGACTCGGTTTTGAATTATCAAAGTATGTACACATATTTATCGTAAACTAAATTTCTGACCTTCAATGGTGTTTGAATTAGGACGAAATCGACATATTTTTTAAATGACACCATTGGCTTAATAACAGCATATAATAGTATGAGGACCGTACATAAGAAAAATTTCTAGAAAAGGATAGTTGAAAATTAGTGTTACATTGTGTATTTTATACAGATTTTGAGGTTTCTGGGAGATTGAATTCAAATAGCATACATTTACTAATGTTGCTAAAATTACAGTTTTGACATTTGACCTCACTTTTCCGGATGTCTTAAGTAATTTTGAGTTCGCATTCGTATTCAGGGCAAATAAAGTTCCAGAGTACATTTTATATTCCATTTACATTTACATTATAAAGCGCAAAGTATCTGCAATCCTGTAGAACATGATCATTGATCATGTAGGACATAAAATAATATAGCAAGATAGTCATCAGACTAGGTGTCATACACAAACACCTATGATATGCTGTTAATTAATAATAATAATGAATCAAAGTAGGGAAACAATAACAACTCAAAGTTTATTCAATTAACAGTTTGGATATCTGATATTATAATTTAAAGATTAGATTCGTAATTATACAAAAATGCAAACGTCCCGATAAGTATTTTTATCTTATTTATAATGGATACGATTGATAACATATTTATTTTCGTTTACTTGCAAAATGGCCAGCGACAATTTCCAACATGGCTAGTCAAATCCTACAGGGGGTTAAAATCAAAAATGTCGGCGACAACGTAGACAGAAACACGAAGAGGCAACTGTTCATGGTAGAAGATTTTTTGGCGAACATTTCCATCAGAACGCAACAAGTTGTTGACAGTTGTAAGTTGAACAATGAAAACTACCAATTTCCGGTTATAACCGAATTTGACGTACCAAACTTTAGCGTTTACCAAAATGCTTTGTTTAACATGGAAATTATACAGCGACATATGGATTATTTGGTTGAAGTGAGTGACAAATTACGTCAAGAAAGAGATGGTATGCAAGAAGAGTTGGAAGAAGCTGTGGGAGGTAAATGTAAAGTTGAGGAATATTATAAGAATGTCCTGATGGAGAATGTTAACATAACGAAGAAGTTGAGGAAGTTGCAAAGGTGTAACAAGGATTTAGAGCAGAGAAATGAGGATGACTCCAAGAAATATAAAGAAGTTAAGTTGCAACTCACAAATTTAGGATTAAGGAACCAAGAACTTCGGGAAGAGAATCAAGAATTGTTGGACAAAGTTGAACACATCGAAAACGACTTAGAAGAACTAAACAAGGTTGCAGTAAAGAACAAATTCCTCCAGAATCTGGTACAGAAGCTAAAAACAACCATCAAGAAGAAAACAGAAGAAAACAACGAAATTAAAGTTACTTTAAACTACCTGGAAAGCAACACGTGTCATTGCAGGATACCTATAGACATCGACGGTGTTATAGAAGAAAATCGACGACTATGGGATGCTTACAACCACCTACAAATGGAATATGTCAGTTGCGAATACGAAAAAGACGAATACAAGAAGAAGATCGACGAAGAAAACGAAAGAATCAAAGTGTCTAAGGAAGAAATCAAATCAAATTTAAAGAATTCGATCCTCAGCAAGTCAAAAGAAAAACTGTTAAGACCAATGGACACCAAAGAAAGAAAATCTTCAACTTTATTAGTACCAAGTCTAAAGAAATCACTTTTAACGAAGTCCAAAGAAAGACTAGTCAAACAGACCGAAGATTTGGAATCCCTCAAGGACAAAATCACCCAATTAGTTACCTATATCAACGACAACGACACCCAATCAAAAAAGTCCCAAATCGACTATTCTAACCTACAAGAAAAGTTGCTTAACACCCAGGAGATGTTACTAGAGTACAAGACCTCATTTCAACAGATGGAAGACCTGTTGGACAACAAGCATGAAGAATACGAACAAAAACTTTCGCTTCTAACCAAAGCGTTAGAAGACGAAAGCGAAGAAAACCATATCCTCAAAGATCTGTTGTCGAACTCTTTGATCAAAGCTCTGGTTGCGGTTCATGTAAAGATGGAGGATTACGAAGAACTAATCTGCCAAGATTTTGATCCCACCGATGACGTATGCTTGGATTTTCTGCGCAAAATCGAAGACCTACGTGACATATGCGAAGACGAAATGATCAAAATCGTCGAGGCTGTTGACGAGGAACTTGAGGGGTACAGAAGAGTCATCGAACAAATGGAAAAGGTTGACGTGGAGGATTATCTATTGGTTGTCAAGGAAACTATTTATTAGTAATTTTATCATTGTAGTCTTTGTATTATTTGTATCTTCGATTATTTAGAAATAAATGTATTGTTAAGAGAGGTATTGTGTATTTTTCTTTTTAATCCATCTTGCACTTTCTTTTTGTCTAAGTTTCAAAACTAAACGCACACCAACAACACAGAGAGAAAAACAGTGGTGAATCAGAATTCAGTTTCTTACATGATTTGATTAAAAAGAGAAACTACTAAAGGTATCTGGACGAAAGTTCATATTTAGAGGTTTTATATTAAAGTATAGGAAATTTTGTATAATTTATGTCTAGAATTAATTACCCAATGTATCTGATCCATAAAAGTGTATAATAATAATTTGTAACCCAACTACTTTGCTCGTAATCGCACATGAAGCGAAATAATAGCATTAAACCACCGATAAACAACGTAAAATCTAAGTTTCAAAAATCCTCCTGAACAAACTAAAATAGATAGAGGGCTGTACTTTTTAGAATTAATTACCCAATGTATCTGATCCATAAAAGTGTATAATAATAATTTGTATCCCAACTACTTTGCTCGTAATCGCACATGAAGCGAAATAATAGCATTAAACCACCGATAAACAACGTAAAATCTAAGTTTCAAAAATCCTCCTGAACAAACTAAAATAGATAGAGGGCTGTACTTTTTAGAACTAATTACCCAATGTATCTGACCCATAAACGTGTATAATAATAATTTGTATCCCAACTACTTTGCTCGTAATCGCACATGAAGCGAAATAATAGCATTAAACCACCGATAAACAACGTAAAATATAAGGTTCAAAAATCCTCCTGAACAAACTAAAATAGATAGAGGGCTGTACTTTTTAGAATTAATTACCCAATGTATCTGATCCATAAAAGTGTATAATAATAATTTGTATCCCAACTACTTTGCTCGTAATCGCACATGAAGCGAAATAATAGCATTAAACCACCGATAAACAATGTAAAATCTAAGTTTCAAAAATCCTCCTGAACAAACTAAAATAGATAGAGGGCTGTACTTTTTAGAATTAATTACCCAATGTATCTGATCCATAAAAGTGTGTAATAATAATTTGTATCCCAACTACTTTGCTCGTAATCGGACATGAAGCGAAATAATAGCATTAAACCACCGATAAACAACGTAAAATCTAAGTTTCAAAAATCCTCCTGAACAAACTAAAATAGATAGATGGCTGTACTTTTTAGAATTAATTACCCAATGTATCTGATCCATAAAAGTGTATAATAATAATTTGTCACCCAACTACTTTGCTCGTAATCGCACATGAAGCGAAATAATAGCATTAAACCACCGATAAACAACGTAAAATCTAAGTTTCAAAAATCCTCCTGAACAAACTAAAATATATAGAGGGCTGTACTTTTTAGAATTAATTACCCAATGTATCTGATCCATAAAAGTGTATAATAATAATTTGTAACCCAACTACTTTGCTCGTAATCGCACATGAAGCGAAATAATAGCATTAAACCACCGATAAACAACGTAAAATCTAAGTTTCAAAAATCCTCCTGAACAAACTAAAATAGATAGATGGCTGTACTTTTTAGAATTAATTACCCAATGTATCTGATCCATAAAAGTGTATAATAATAATTTGTATCCCAACTACTTTGCTCGTAATCGGACATGAAGCGAAATAATAGCATTAAACCACCGATAAACAACGTAAAATCTAAGTTTCAAAAATCCTACTGAACAAACTAAAAGAAGGCTGTACTTTTTAGAATTAATTACCCAATGTATCTGATCCATAAAAGTGTATAATAATAATTTGTATCCCAACTACTTTGCTCGTAATCGGACATGAAGCGAAATAATAGCATTAAACCACCGATAAACAACGTAAAATCTAAGTTTCAAAAATCCTCCTGAACAAACTAAAATAGACAGAGGGCTGTACTTTTTAGAATTAATTACCCAATGTATCTGATCCATAAAAGTGTATAATAATAATTTGTATCCCAACTACTTTGCTCGTAATCGGACAAGAAGCAAAATAATAGCATTAAACCACCGATAAACAACATAAAATCTAAGTTTCAAAAATCCTCCTGAACAAACTAAAATAGATAGAAGGCTGTACTTTTTAGAATTAATTACCCAATGTATCTGATCCATAAACGTGTATAATAATAATTTGTATCCCAACTACTTTGCTCGTAATCGCACATGAAGCGAAATAATAGCATTAAACCACCGATAAACTAGCCATAATGTTGAGGTAGCCAGGAAATGTTGAAACTTTTGACAGTATCCAGAACGTCAGCGGTTGCAAAACGTCAATTCAACACGCAAATGCATGGAGAATGTGATGAGGAGAAGAAACACGCGCGCACGTACGCTATGTGAAACAATTTTGAAACAGCTTGGTGTTTCCATGGTGTTTACAAAGTCAATGTAAACACCATGGATATACGATTTGCCAGATATTTTTATTCTAATGACAGTAGGTAGTGTTTAAAGGTATGATGAAGTCATGTGCCTGGCCACATCCGATTTTTTAGCAGTGTATCTAGTACGTATGTATATCATACTGTTATCATATATTTATAAAATTTCTTCTTTAGCAATTTCTTGATAACATTTGACATTCATTTGGCATATTTGTGTTAGCCTGGACATCTGTAGTAAATTTTATAATAGTTATTCGAAAGTTTGTTTGATTAAGATGATTTTAAAATGGAATATAAATCCAATTTTTCTATTTCTTCTTTTACAGGTAGCTTTTCTGCAATGCTCAGGTAAGTAGGTAGCTATATTTACTAAAAGAATTTTGTCAAAATCTTTTTCGTCAGCTATTACCTAACAAATCAGTGGAAATAATGGTACCAAACCCCAATAGGCACTATCGATATCACAGCCTGCTAACCTGACACCAATTAAATTTAATTTGAAAACTCAAATTTCACCTCAACAACATCAAGTTACATTATACGTAAACGCTAAATAATGGTGTACGTAGTACATAGTTCAAAACTGCTGTTAACTTCAGAACAATAATTCCGCTCGCAGTTTTTGAGATAAAACTTTAATAAAACATTTTTTTTTGTAAACAAACGTCTCTATATAAACAATCGCTTATACACGAGCTGTACGCCTACTTGATATAATAGAGAAAGCCAACGACCCGTTAGTGTCGACATAACCTACAAAATGTTTCGTGCGTATTAGCCAGTGATTTTAGTGTATTTATAAAGGATTTTGTACTATTTTAAAGTGATACAATGACAGAAGGTATGCCCAGGAATAATTTGATATAGTTTTAATCCTAATTTAATAAAAAAAAATGCATTATAAACAAACAAAAACGCCATACTTTCTATTTAAGTCAAGTAAAAGTTTGCGGAGTCACTCAAGTGTACTGCGCAAGGTCCAAGCCGGGGACCTTTAAAAGTGTTATCTGTCTCATTCTTAGCATATCTCAGGTACTTACAAAGATAAATGTAATGTATTTTTTTAAAGTAGTTACGAAATATTTCCGTTAGCAGTACACGTTGACAATTGCTATCGAAGCGTGTTATAACATGTATTAAACTTATTTAACGCGAATATCAAGGCGTTGTTTGATTGTTTTGTGTTAATTATACTAATAATGAGTGCCTGTTCCGTAGATTTGTCGGAAAAGTTTTCGGAAACTTTGAATATGGTGACACCGAATTTTGAGCAGAATTTAAAAAGGGTGAGTCTGTTGATATTTAGTTTATTATTTGTTTGATTCGATTGCGATTAAAATTTTAATTAATATTGTAGAGCGACCTGGTTATAATTGATAATCGTATTTATTTTGCAGGCTTTTATCAATTCTGGTGTTCGGATTCAGAACAGGGTTGGGCATGTTTCCCATAAACTAGAGGACGTCCTGGTCACCATTGATAATTCAATAGTGTAAGTTTATTTTTACTTTATCATACGCAGTATGAGTTCGAAATCGTGTCTGCATTAATCGCAGGTAGCCAGGATATTTTGAAACGTTTGACAGTATTCAGAACGTCAGCGGTTGCGAAACGTCAATTCAACACGCAAACGCATGGAGAATGCGATGAGGAGGAGAAACACGCGCGCGCGTACAGTGCAACAATATTAAAACATCTTGGCGTCAATGTGTATTTCGATTGCGGATAGCCATGTTCTTATGTTTTCGCGAATAAATACAAGAAATATTGTAAGACGGTATGGTAACATTAAAACTTATTTGGAATATTGAGCATAATTCTTTATGAACTTTGTAGTTAGCACTGAAGACGGGGTAAAACCCGAAAATATAGTATGGTAGAAGCCAATATAATATATTAATCATCAGAACCATCAACATTTTTACTTTATCATATGTAGTATGACAACTATTGTTTTTAATAACAGCAATAAATTAATATAGAGATAATAATCATAATTTATTGAAAGCTAGAGATGACAAACATCCGATGTAGCCAGGCACATGACTTTATCATACTATACAAAATTTCCTCTATTTTAATTCAAAAAGATATCTGATTACTTATTATTTATTTTGATTTTTCTACATTACATAGTGGTCTTACTGTAGAGACTAAATAATTTAAAGGTAAAATTGTCGTAAATTTATCATCCATGTGACATTTTTGTTCAGAATTACCTAGAAACAACATGAACATAATTGCCCGAAATTTTGTAAAATTCAAGAGAATCGAAAAAAATGAAAAAAAACATAATTTTTTTAAATGAAAATGTTTAACGACATATTTTGTCAAATTAATATTATAGGTTAATAATTTGGTGATATACAGGCGGGAAGTAAATTTTAATTAAATCAAAAATTACACCCACAACCTGGATTTGAACCAGGGACCTTTTCGTTTCTAGCACAATGCTCTCCCATCTAAGCTACTGAGGCCTATGACATTTTCAGGACTTAATTTCGATTATTTCTAGTGAATTACGCAATTTATCGTTAACAAGAACACCTCAATTCAAGATTATCCTCATGGAAGTGGATCTAGAAGGTTTTTGTATCGATGTGGAGTTGAATGTTGGCAAATTGGTGGTGGAAGGCGAATATGAGGTCACTAGCAAGACTCTACAGAGTGTCCTTCCAATAACACATATCGGGAAAATCGTGTGAGTACCTTGTATAAGGACGAACATCCTTACTAGGCTCATTTCAGTGTTATTTCGCTTGACCTAACCAATCCTTGAGCAATAAAATTGTGTGTATAAGGACATCGTTATGTATTTGTTTCGTTTCAGCTTTGTCCTGGACAACGTCATGACTAAAGGAAAAGCAGGCATATATATGACGGAGGATTCGTTTGTTATTCATAATTATGACTTGAAATTTAGGTTAAACGAAATTATTACTAAGGTAAAATTGAATTGAATTGCACAAATATTGAATCAGAAAAAATAGTTTTCTGTTTTTTTTTTGTAGGTTATGTACTACAACCAAGTCGGGGTGGAAGTTTTTACAGAAACATCAGAAACACACCAAGGTGAGTGTAACCTGTATATTATAACACCATTATAAAGTTCGATAGCCAAGCTTTCTAAAAGTGTCAAATTAGGCCAAATTAAGTAGGTCTATCAACACCAGATAAAAAGTTATTAACTTTCTGTGAAAGCATGTTACTAAAGATTGATGAACAACCAAATTATGTTTCAAAAATCCAATTTTTTCGGATGAAGCTACTTTAAAAGTAATAATTTGCCGATATCGTTGGAAGAAGTTGGTTTAAGGACAAGACAAGAAATGATACTGCAGTTAGACGGGGTCCCACCACACTACTCTAGAGTGGTCCAAAACTTTTTAAATAATATGTTTGAACGTCGGTGGATTGGTCGTGGTGGTCCAACACCTTGGCCAGCCAGATCACCCGACTTAACGCCGTGTGATTTCTTTCTTTGGGGACATGTTAAGGGACAAGTATATATAGGGATATTCCCACCAGTAAAGAAGACATGAAGATCAGGATAAGGCGAAGTTTTTTACACAATATTTCAGTGGAAACACTAGAAAATGTCCAGAGGGACTTTGAAAGAAGACTTAAAAAATGCATTCAACAAAGAGGCCAGATATTTGAACATTTGTGTGAAAGTTACAATAATTTTTTCATTGCTCTTTCCGAAGAATGAAATGGTGCTCACAAATACCAATGTATTCTCTGGAACCCACGTAGATTTCTATTTAAGATAAAGCCCTTTCTAACAAATTGGTATCGACACATTCAATGTGATAGCACACTCAGCCTTAATGAACTTAGGTTTCCCTTTTTTTTAAACAGTTAAACCTAATTTAGTAAATTGAATTGTGTATATATGTTTTAATTCCAGATAAAACTTTAGTGAAGACCTTTTGGGTCCAACTGAACGATTTGTTGAGATTCTTGCTACACAAACAACTAGGAGATGTCATAGTCGAATATTCAGTTTCCGAACTTCTACTGGACGAACCGCAAGAAATGGTGTATGTATTATTTGTGTTATTAAGTTTTTAAAAACAATAAAATATTTTTTGTTTTTTTTTCCAGGGCAGTAACTCGAAATACTCGACAGACAGCTAACAGATTTGTGGATACGTTGCTATGCAACGCGAAATCTTACCTGAACGCAATAAACGAAACCGAATTTGACGTTCCGAGCATGCACGTCGTGTACAAAGGTAGGCCACCCGGCGTGCTTCAAGGCACCTTTGAAACCTCACCAGGGAAGATATCTAACTTATCGACACTAACCAGAATAACAGAGACCAGCTTTTTCGAAGATAGTAAAGGATTTTTGACATTCTACTGCAACATACGTATGCGCGAATTCAAAGTAAGATTTAAAATTGGAAATTTTGATAAATTTTTAGAAAATAAACTGCTTCCGGGTTATGCCGTGTGTCAAGATAATGCTGACGTTTCGCGAACTATGTTGCGCTCGAGCAACATGGTTCGCGAAACGTCAGCATTAACAAATCTTGACACACGGCATAACCTGGAAGCAGTTTTCATAAATAACATATTTGTTTCTTCTTTTTTAGTTTTCTTTCAACAGTTATAAAGGACAATACAGTGGAATTTTGTCTGAAGGGTACTTGAATGCTACAATCTATAGGAACACGATATTTGTCAAGATAACTGTAGAGAGAGATAATAACAATAAATGTCTGCCGAAACTGGACATCGTACAGGTTAGGGAGGTTAAGTAAGTATCATTTTTTGTTTCTTTTTTCTTCTATTTTGGTAGTAGTATAGCTATGACGGTTCTACATTTATCACTTTCGGTTGTTACTGTAATCATGTGGCATAGTAATACTTAATACCACAATATAGCAGACAAAATGTACCATCAAAAAGATTCGGGAACCTACACGAGAAAAACGGTAAATTTTGCAAAATTTATTGAAGTATTATTTGAGAAAATTTCTCGTGTAGGTTCCCCAAACATTTTGATAGTAAATTTTGTCCGCTACAATGTGCTATTTTCAGTTTTGCGATTAAGTCAGCGAGATTGCAGCAATGAACACTGTTGTAATCCGATTTGAGATTACTATTGAAATCAGGCCTGGTGTAGCGTCAAATAACGAAGGCGTGATACTGAACACGGTCACGTGAGGTACATATATAGGACTAGGTAGCTCTGAGCACCGGATGCAGCTATAATCAAGTTAACTGCTACTCCGGTGGCATTGCAAATTTGTCAGGATCTAGTAGCAAGGCAATTAGCAAAGCTACCAACACCTAGGTGGTAATTGGCCGTAACATATTCGACATTACATACCATCTGATCGTGATATGAACTTGTGGGGGTAGTTCACAGGTTAAGGAATTTTTGTTAATTTTGTAACTGTAGTATTGAATAGATATATTAAAACTTTTGACAGTATTCAGAACGTCAGCGGTTGCGAAACGTCGATTCAACACGCAAATGCATGGAGAATGCGATGAAGAGGAGAAACACGCGCGCACGTACAGTGCAACAATATTAAAACATCTCGGTGTCGATGTGTATTTCGATTGCGGATAGCCATGTTCTTATGTTTTCGCGAATAAATACAAGAAAGATTGTAAGACGGTATGGTAACATTAAAACTTATTTGGAATATTGGGCATAATTCTTTATGAACTTTTGTAGTTAGCACTGAAGACGGGGTAAAAAAAACCCAAAAATATAGTATGCTAGAAGCCAATATAATATATGAATCATCAGAACCAATAACCTTTTTACTTTATCATATGTAGTATGACAAGGACGTTTAGTCTTAGCATTTTTGAAATATCTTGCAAATAGGCCGCTATTTCTGGAAGTTCGTCGAAATAGTTAAATAATAAATTAATGTAGAGGAAATTCCGAATAATTTATGACTATGAAATTTTTTGGTAAAATAAATATTTTAGCCGCGTGAGCAAATTCTATTTCATCGGGATCGCTCGTACTGCATTAAAACACTAGTATTAAAACTAGTTAGCCAGGATTTGTCAGATATTGTGATTCTAATGACAGTAGGTAGTGTCAAATGCCGATGTTTTGACATTACATACTGTAAATATAATCAAAATATCTGTCTAGTTCTAGTAGTTTTATTTTAATGCAGACGTGGCCGATCTCGATCAAAAAGAATCTCATGCAGCTAAACTATTAATATATGGTATGATAAAGTCATATGCCTGGCCACATCAGATTTTTTTTATGTAACTGTGAACTATAGAAAACTTATGGATGTGTATTTCGTATTCAAACTCTGAATTTGCAATTTGCCATTCTACGTCTTGGGTAGTGTTTTAAAAATCCGGACTGGATCGTGTACGCGATCCCACAGGATACTGGAGTCCGGAAGGATTCAACAGAGCCTTCTGGTCCTTTGATGTTCGCAAAATAAGATTGAAATTGATTGAAAATCCGATCTGAAAACTTGTAGCATGCATGCGAACAGTGAGAGAGTTGAGAAATTCTATCAACCTGCTTTGCGATGTCCTTTTTTTTATTGGATAAAAGGATAATACGAATTTCAGGTTACGATAAAAAATATAATCATACACAACCGATTTTTTTAGTTTCTAGGTAAGTTATAGTTGCAAAACCTGTAATATGAATTCAAGGAGTTATAAATTTTTATGTCTGTCTTGATACACTGGGTCATCAAAAATTAATTCCCTCATATACAGGAACAGCAACTTCTAGAATTGGCCCGATACGCTTTAGTACTATAATATTGATCAGGTAATCCTCTAACATACGCTGTACGAATATAAAAAATATTCAACAAACGTCCAGTCACAAGTGCAGTGTGCGGCAAGCAATACTCGCGCCAAGAAAATGTGCCCTAGAGTTCTTCCAATCCACCACTAACGTCACTGGTTGGGTTCTTTGTGGTATAACCTCTTTAAAATATTAATAATACTTCACTATAATACTATAGAGAACAGATAATACTACACCAAAAATACACCATACATTTTATTCGTTTAACTGTAGCAATTAATTACTCCGGAAATAATCTATAGAATTCAACGAATTAAAAAGTAAAATCACCTGCGGAATGCTAGCTTTCAATGTGCATTTTTGTAAAATCATTGGATTATTAGTGCTTGACCCACAAAAAGCTATATTATGCAATGCCAGCAATTCCTTTATTAGAAGAGCTAGAATACTGAAATATAGACTATAGGCTACCCACTAATTCATATGTTTAAAGCTTATTACATAATCATTGTTTATCTTGCATTTTCCTTACAAAAGATCGAGTTGAAGCATCTCATGATTGCTGCAATTGACGCGGCGCTCTTCGGTCTTTCGGGCGAGCGGGGGAAGGGATCGACAGCGACGCTGCAAGTACTGGCGGATCGCACGTGCGTTAGTTACTAGGAGAACAGTGTTTACGGACACAATACATATAACTACACGGCGATTATGCCTCGCCAAAGAAACTTTGATATCCGGCGACAGATTACCGAATTAAAAAATAACGGCAAAATGAGTCAATAAGATAACAGAACCACGAACAGGCATTTGGAAGTGCCGTGGAAATTCTTGGCAATTTAAATCGGGTTTCGGGATTAGCATTTAAAATTAATGAACGATCTGCAAAATAATCTATGTGTCTACGAATTTACGATGCCAAATTTGTAAAAGTTTTTTGATATTTCTAAGTTTCTAACAAAATCGGGCATAGTTTTTAAATATTTTTTGGGTTTATCAAGCAAACTTAATTTAGTATTCACCACTAATCGGAAAATCTGCTAACTCCATATTATTAGATCTATCCGCATCCATCAAAATCTTGTTTACAAACTTATTGTATAAAACTGAAGAAAACGCCAATCGATAGAAGAGATTTCTCTCGTACCGGGTCACATATTATAATCAAAATTATGCAAAAATGAAGAATTTAATTGTTAGTTAAAACTACTACCTTGACAAGTCATCGTTCTTTTTGTGTATTGATAATAAGCTGCCCCGGTTCTCCCAGCTGTGTCGGTTCTCTCCGACATGCCAGCACCGCTAACGCCTCCCTTCCCCGCAGCACACCAAAGACCGTAGAGCGTCGGAATTCACGCGGAGTTTCAGCACGATCTTTTGTATGAAAAATGCAAGATAAACAATGATTACGTAATAAACTTTAAACCTAAGAATTATTGGGTAGCCGATAGTCTATATTTCATTATTCTAACTCTTCTAATAACGGAAGGGCTGGCATTGCATAATAAAGCTTTTTGTGGGTTTCCGAGAAAATGGACGTCAAAAGAAGGAACATAATATATGGTGACGATACTACATACAAACTATTCGTATAATTGAGAAATTTTCCGAGGTATTGTTCTAAATTAAGATGAAGAATAATAAGGACTGGATGAAAAAAAAATGACATTTGATGAGAATCTATAACAAGGCTGGAAATGTCAGGGTTTACGAGGACAAAGAGAAACACGATTATAATCGATCTCCTTTTGAAATGAACCAGGACGATTACCCAGGATCCTTTGCAGATAATCTCACCTATTAAAAGTCCGATTAGCTGACACAACCGTCTTCTTTTTCCATCTTAACGAATCCACTTAGCATGAACCATTCTGGAGGAAACTCTACATAAATTATAGTGTAAACTCATCTTAACGATTTGTTTGAATGAATTATGTTGGATTTGATTGGTTAGGTTAGTCGTCTGGGGTGCAATAATATATTAGAATGTTTAAAACAGCCTCATATAAAGAGGAGAAAACCCACTTTTCTCTCTATTGAATTTTCACTTCGCTCTCGAGCCAAAACCTCATTGAGATTTGATGAATTGCTTTCCATAGCCCGAGGCCTGCTAAGATCTTTGTTTTCCCCTCTCTAGATTCTCTTTTGTTAAACTGTTAAAACGTAGATAATGCTGAGGCTTTCAATGACTCGCAAAAAGGTTCCCACTTAGAATATCTGACGTTTAAATTCGTAAATTATTTATGTATTTATTCGTAGTGGATTAAAGAAGTTCCAAAATAATTTTATTTTTAATTTTTCTTCTGTTTGTTTTCAGGGATGTTGATGTCGATATATCTGGACTTGGTGCATTGGGATGGTTATCCGATAGATTGACATCCTGGACTAAAGGACACTTGAGAGAGAAGGCTTGTCCTTGCTTGGAAGAAAAAATAAGGATTGCGTTTGAGCATGCTATAAAGACGACAAACTGTGATGCTTTGTTGAATGTATGATGTTTATTGTTACTTTTTTTCTTGTTACGTGTTATAAATAAATAAATTAAGGATAAACTGGTTTAATTTAACTACAGCCTAAGTAATTATCCAACTAATTATAAACAAACAATAAATTAATTCGTATTATTGTATTTTGCAAGACATAACAAATTGAAAAGTATTAAGAAATCTCGTGCATAACCCCAAAACAATTTCCTGCAAGTAGAAAAAAACCGATGGCCAGTAATAAATTTATTTTCTTCCAATTACTCGCTGGGCTGTTGTTTAATAATGATTTCCAGTATTTGTTCACAATTTTTTGTATTGCTATAACGTTGGTTTGTGGTTATCACTTAAGAGAAGCTGTAAAACTGAGTGAGTCCTCTTATTATTTTCTTGGAATTTGAAAATTAAAATTACGGATGGGGCGCTGTTTACCAATCTAGTTAATTACCTCGCAAATACGCGGGTTCTATTTTCGTGGTTTCATGTATAAACAAGCTGTAAACATTTATTTGCATCCACGATTACAAACTACGGTCCAAGAATGATATCCAAGAATGACTCATTGTCACTCCGATTATAATTTATTATTTTATTAATAATATATTGGCTTTACATTATGAAATTTTGACCGACGCCATATGCAGCAGACACAGGGTTGCCAGATTAGTTATTTTAATATAACATTTAATTGTCTTAATGGTAGCGGAAGAAAATTTAAGGCTTAAATGCCATAATTGAAATTGCAAATATTGATAACTTTGAGTAGCATGGAGGTTGTAAATGGAATATAAAATGTACTCTGGAACTTTATTTGCCCTGAATACGAATGCGAACTCGAAATTACGCAAGACGTCCGGAAAAGTGAGGTCAAATGTCAAAACTGTAATTTTAGCAACATTAGTAAATGTATGCCGTTTGAATTCAATCTCCCAGAAACCTCAGAATCTGTATAAACTACACAATGTTACACTAATTTTCAACCATCCTTTTCTAGAAAATTGTACGGCCATCATACTATTATATGGTGTTATTAAGCCAATGGTGTCATTTAAAAAATATGTCGATTCCGTCTTAATTCAAAAACCATTGAAGGTCGGAAGTTTAGTTTATGATAAATATGTGTACATATTTAGCAAATCAAAACCGAGCATTTTTTAAAATAACAAACCGATTTAGCGATTTTGTCATGTTTCTACACAGATAGAAAAGATTTCTTGTTTTAAAGAAATGTATTTGTTTGAATTTATTCTTTTGGGTCAAAACATATTTCTTTGATGCCAACAATATTTACTTCATTGAATGCTCGAGTTTATTTGCTTGCAGAGATTAATTTATTTGAAATATTTATTTAAGTGGAATAAATATATATGGATACAAACAAAAATTACTTTCCTTTAAAGTAATATTTTTGTTTTGATTAAAAAAAAAACATTTCTTTACACCAATGAAATATAATTTTGATTCAAACATATAGATTTGTATACAAGGAGAGATTTATTTCGTTTAAACTAATATTTTGTCATTGGCTTAAAAATAGGTTTACTTCCGCCAAAGAAATCATATTTTGATTAAAATAAATATATTTGTACACAAGAAAAGATTTATTTCCTTTAAAGTAATATTTTTGTTTTGGCTTTAAAATAGGTTTACTTCCACCAAAGAAATCACATTTTGATTCAAATAAATATATTTTTAATGTCATCCAACTGTATTGTTAGATGGCGCTGTAAACTCTCTCCTCGCACTTCGTACATATCGAGAGTATAAAGCCGCGTGATCGACAGTATAGAACTTATAGAGTACAGTGCCTGCAGGTTCAAGTTGCGATTACAAATCAGAGTACACTTTACTAACTTAACCTTGACTATATGTTGGGTTGGGAAGACCAAGCACTGGTCGAGGATGTGCGACATCCCAAAAAGGAGGTGACACATGGCGAGTCTTCCGAAAAATTCTTGTCTATTAATTCCTTCAACAAATTAATAATTTTAAGCATTTTAACTCGACCAACAATTTTGTTAATTTAAAAAAATGTAATTCTTTCACTCAACACAATCATAATTATTTGAAGTAAATAAATCTCATTTCTTATAATACACAAATTGCAAACTTTTTAACTGGAAACATAAGTTGTTTGACGCAAATCAATGTTCTTTCTACCAAACAAATATTTCAAATAAATGCGTTTTTACCCGCAAATAAATATTTCTTTGCCTCTATTGAAACAACAAATTTCTTTGAGTCAATGCATATTTATTTGAATCAGACAAAAATTTCTCTCTGTGTATACTTTGTATTCTCACTGTATAATAGCGGTTTTACACTATTATTAATGGCACTATACGCAATTTTTTATTGTTTAAAAAGTTGTAGAACATTTTGCGTGATAAGTTGCGTAGTGTAAAATAATTTGAATAACATTGAATATGTAAAATTCAACAAAGATATGTCTCTGTCTGCATATCGTCTGGTTAAAAGTAAAAGTAACCAACTAACATTTCAAATAATTGCAAAAACCTGACTACAATAGAATACCAATAAATATAATCACATTTTCCAGAGAATTAATGGATTTTAAGTATTTATTGAACTAATTTTAATAACACTTATTTTTTTATTTTAACTATTTTGATTTGCGTTATTAATTTACATTTTTGAGTGTAACTTACATTGTGGGTATTATTATTTTGTTGAGTTCCCACAAAACTCGCGGCAATAAATTTGATTCAGTTGGCATTTGGATGTATATATAACATATTATGTACAGCCTACTGGCTTGTGAATAACTGCCCAAGGATGCTTTGTTGAATCCACGCGCTAAAATTGCGAAACAATGGACATTTTAACACGTACTGTATTTGAAAGTGAAATGTTTAACATCTGTTCAGCCAAATACTCGATTGTCGGCATGTATGAAGATGAATATACATACTTTTACGGGTTCATTCGATCACATATGCGTGTATAATGTGTATATAATTTCTATATCGCCTTTGTGTTCGTTTTTGACCAACGTACAAAAGATATAATAGAACGTTATGTATAATTTGCCAGTGCGGGTTGCCTTTTCAAACAAATACGAGTTATGTATTATAGAACTCCTTACGGAACACATATTTACTATTGCTGTACCAAAACTTGAGCCGCAACTAGTTGCAAACTGAATTGTGCATTCACTCACTCCACTTGTTTGGTGTTTACATACTGGATTGTGTTTGCAGATGCACTGTACTGGAAAGCTGAATACCCGCGCAAATCTATTGTTAAATTCCCATTTGGAAGCGTTTCAGTCAAATGCTAAGTAGAGCAAATTGAAATAATTCGATTATGAAGGTGAATAGACTCGAATATAAGTTTGCAATTGAGCCGCCATTTCTGTAATTTTGTCAAAATAGATAAATAATAAATTAAAGTAGAGGAAATTTTGTATAATTTATGTTTATAAATTTTTTTTGGGAAATTTGGAAACTTTTGACAGTATTCAGAACGTCAGCGGTTACGAAACGTCAACACGCAAATGCAAGCAGGGCCGGCCCTAGGCGGTAGGCAACTGCCTACGGCGGCAAAGTTTAGGAGCGGCAAAACCAACTGAACTACAATGAAAAGGGCTCTAAAATATTGCCTGAATCTAGAAAATAAAGGAATAGTAATATACAATCAAATACAATCGGAATTGACAAGCTTCAGGCCATTCCTATATTTTAAGATGCATAGCAGCCAATAATAGACATACTTAAATAAAATAGCTCATTAGCTTTTATAAAGAATGAGGATCAATTAGGAAAAATATATGATCAATTAGGAAAAATAATATGAAAGTGTACTGTAGTGTAGTGATCCTATACAAAAATCAAAAGAGAAATATAAAATAGTCCTAACGATCCTTTTGCGTTTTTATGCGATATACACAAACTTAAAGAAAATGTTATAAGTAAAAATGATTTACTGGCACATCCCAAAGATATAGAAGCCGCTTTAAAAGTTGGCGAATCCTCCATCCTAAAGGTTTAGCATTTGCTGCCGAAATGGTAAGCTAGTTAATTTTTATTTGGGTAGACACATAATTTGCCCGCCTATAAAAATAATATTAAAATGTGCTGAGTCTTTGATGATATTATTATTGAAATTAATTAAAAACTATCAGTGATTCAAAAATTCCGCATGAAATGCTTGCATCAATATCTCCGAAAATATTACTCTTAGCAGAACAAACTATACATCATATTAAAGATAAAATTTTGATGAAGATTTGGGTACATGATAAACAAAGAATTTCTTAAAATATTGAAAGATTTAGATTTGGGAAAATGTAAAGAACGGAGATATTATGTCAATAGGTATCTATTAATATAAGTTTGCTGATGACAGATGACTTAACAGTGTAGATATTGACATAATATTTCGGTTCTGAAACCCCGTTTTTTAACCTTCTCCCAAATCTACATCTTTCAATATTTTTAAGTAATTCTTTTCATCTTTAATATGGTGTACATTTTGTTCTGCTAAGCTTAATACTTTCGGAGATACCTTTTTGATGCAAGTAGTTTATGACAAATTTCACTGATAATCACTGATAATTTATAATAAATTTCCAATAATAATGTCTCCATTCAAACATTTTGATGGTATTATTGGTACTATTTTCATAGTCGGGCGAATTAATTATGATGTTAAATGATTTTGTGTCCATAGACCTTGTTTCCACAAGGTCCAGTTGACGTTTCTAAAAATTCATTACCTCCCTTAACATTGGGCCAAATTTAATAATAATAACTGTTGCTACCTGAGCGGGCGATAGACAGTTTGCTAAACTAATATTAATAAAAAAAAGTACTTAAGAACCATGTATACTTTAAATTGTCTTAATGGGTTAGTAATGAAGGCCACTGAATATGAATTGTGTAGTATATTAGATCTTTTTTGATTTACTTTTTGTTGTTTTAAAAGTATTGTTTGTACTAGTACAATCTCCAAAATTGTGTTTTTATTACAAATAAATTTCGTAAATATACTGAGTGCTGACTGTAGTTTTCTGGATCATGATATTTTGGAGATATCGGTAACTATAAGAGATATCGAAAAACGTGTAAGATCGTCTTTTTTTGAGAGAAACTCAATGGTGAAAACCAAAATTAGCTATCGTCTTTCGTTTTCGAGTATTATTATCCTATTAATCTAAGCAAATTACACTGCTATTTGTACCGAAAATATGAACATTTAATGCGGATTCGTAACATCGCACATAACATTGCAACACGTTGCAAGGTCTGGAACGCATCGGCTGGCTAGACAAAAACTTGTAGTTCTGTGGCCGAAAAAATACCTCTACGCTAATATTGGGCAGACTATTTGAGGTAAACATATTAATGCCACATGAATGCACCGGTGAAAAATACATTCTTATGCCTGCAAGAAATAGTTTTCGCGCTATAGAATTCTTAATACATTTTACTTTCGACAAGAAAATAATATCTTGGTACGTAGTGTGTAGGATGTATGTTTTCGCTACATTACTAACGCGTCTTGCAAAATATAATAAAAAATAATACACGCAAGGACCCATGATGCATGAATTTATTATTTGATAATAATTATTTCAATCATTTGCAGTTGGTTTGTTATAAAAGTAATTAATCAATCAATCAGGGGGGCGGCACTATTGAGATTTGCCTACGGCGGCAAAAACGCTAGGGCCGGCCCTGATGCAAGGAGAATGTGATGAGGAGGAGAAACAAGCGCGCACGTACAGTGCAACAATATTAAAACCTCTTGGTGTCAATGTGTATTTCGATTGCGGATAGCAATGTTCTTATGTTTTCGCGAATAAATAGAAGAAAGATTGTAAGACGGTATGGTAACATTAAAACTTATTTGGAATATTCAGCATAATTCTTTATGAACTTTTGTAGTTAGCACTGAAGACGGGGTAAAAAAACCCGAAAATATAGTATGCTAGAAGCCAATATAATATATTAATCATCAGAACCAATAACCTTTTTACTTTATCATATGTAGTATGACAAGGAGGTTTAGTCTTAGCATTTTTGAAATATTTTGCAAATAAGCCGCTATTTCTGGAAGTTCGTCGAAATAGTTAAATAATAAATTAAAGTAAAATAAATATTTTAGCCGCATGAGCAAATTCTATTTCATCGGGATCGCTCGTACTGCATTAAAACACTAGTATTAAAACTAGTTAGCCAGGATTTGTCAGATATTGTGATTCTAATGACAGTAGCTAGTGTCAAATGCTGATGTTTTGACATTACATACTGTAAATATAATGAAAATATCTGTCTATAGTTCTAGAAGTTTTATTTTAATGCAGCCGTGGCCGATCTCGATCAAATAGAATCTCATGCAGCTAAATTATTAATATATGGTATGATAAAGTCGTGTGCCTGGCCACATCACATTTTTTCACCTATAAGGGCTCTAGATGTGTTGTTTTATTTATGTATAGCATTTTAACCTTCATACTAAGTATTTGAAGGTTAATAACTTAGCCAGCTTTTTAGATGAAATAAACGAAGGGGCTGTTGGTACACCAGTTTATTTAATTAAATTAGAGAGCATGTACACAAATATATGGACTACAGTTGATTTCAAAGTTTAAAATTTAACAAACCGATAGATGCACCTGAAGGAAACTACTGAAAACTTTCTTGGAAATTCTCAAACGAACCCAACAAAAGTTTTAACGATTTTCTGTTAAACGGTGTTCGGCAAGAAATCGTTGTAGCTAAGTTGTAAGTTTCAAAGAGCCATAAATACAGGTTCACCTTTTTACCATGTCGATATCTGCTTAGTAAATTCAAAGGAAAATATCTCCGACGCAGGAGATTTACTGGCAAAAATTGCGTCCTTCCAATTTAATTTTGTTCACTGAGCTTCACCTTTGACAGTTTATAGGAAAAGAAATACGAATAAACCAATATACACTCCTCAAAAAAAAAAAAAATTAATGGAACACGGATGTCCATAACCTTAATTTAAGATTCAAGGGTTTGTTTGTTCCACCTGCGCATCGCGCTGAGATGTATAAACGGTAATTCTCTTACCGGGTCAGTCACATATACAATGGCCTCAGGGAAGATATGAAAAACTACGTTGAAGTGGGTGTTCATTACATTAATTATTTGTTCGCAGCAAATTGATTTTACTTCGTAATTTCCGGTACTAGTATATTATTGATAAATGTTGCATTAAGAAAATAGGTAGCTAGTAGTACGTCGGAACATACAAAGGGCAAGCTGAAATAACAAACCCCCTTGCCGGGCTTATTATTTCTATTCTTAGCAAATAATATTAAGGACGTATAAGACGCGCTTGTAGAAGAATTTGATATTTGTAACGTAATATTGTTTCGAAATGTCATGAAATAACGGAAATTCGGTGCTTTTCTTACACCGTAGGTACTGTCCCTCGTTAGCATTATCGAGGTAATTGTAGCGTGTTTATGTTAACTAAACCAGGCATTAGATTACATGATTAAAGGCAAATTGGTGACCCCCTCCCTCGCCTGTATACATAACTGACTTCATTTCTAATTAAGTTGTTCTTTCTAATTAATTCTCAATGGGTAGGCGTGCTGCGAACACGTGCAATCAATTTTGTCAGTTACTTAAAGGGAATAATGGTACACGTGGCAGGTTATCCACAATTTCTGATACGAAAAGTGTCAAAGAACTTTCCAGTTTAAATATAGTATATTGTAGGTGTTTTATAAAAAGTCATATGGCGCATGAGGTGTTTGGAGTACAACCAGTGACTAAAGGATATAGATTGAGAAACATAACCTAAAAAGTTAACTAAAAACGCTGTTAGTATTTGTTAATTGTACCACCGAAAACGGTGCTACGATGTGTGTATTGTGAATGCACTGTAGTAGACAAACACTGTTCTTGAGAGAGAAATAAAGTTTCTGGAAGCACAATTTGAGGTTATAATTAAATTAAGTTGGCTTACTGGTTTGGATAATTCTGTTTGGATAATTCGATGTTGCGACTAATGTCATCTCGAACGGTCGGATTACGGCCGGAAGTCGGATTACGACTTCCCATTTTCAAGCAATTAAAACCAACCCACGATATTTTCGTAACTTTAAATTGGAAATTATAAAGTTTAAATTTGATAATGTACCTACTTCCAACCGTCTCCTTGTCTTGAACCAACGTCACAAGTTATCTTTTAATAAAACAAGAATGTATCGAGACATTCAGAAAGACCGTCACTTCAGGCTGAAACAGGATGACGAATACCCCTAGCAACGCAACATCAATGCCGGAGTACCACAAGGACGTGTCTTGGGACCACTTTTCTACCTACTGTATACTTATGGTATTCCTGTTACGGGAGAAAGCAGTCTTGTTAGTCACTCTTTTGGAACTGAGTATACATGCTAAACATAAACCATAAATCTTTTACCTCATAATGTAAAATTACCCCCTTTCCTACTGAAGGGGCGGTTATTAAACATTAAAAGATAAAAAAGCGCTGGATATTTGGTCCACGCACATTACACCGAAACACAAAACATTAAAAATACATAACCGTGCGCGGTTTGCTCTTGCTAATGAAAGAACAACAACCGCATTGAGGTTAGGGTTGTTCGAATGTCACTTTTCTCCCCTGGTTCACCCGCCCCAACCCCCCGCCCAAGGTAAATTTTATTTGCGTAGCAAACACAACGAATGGTAGCATGTCAAAGATCGTTTTAATTTTGCCCTTCTTGACATATCATATCGACCCACTTTCTTGAAAACACGCCGGAAAAATATATAGGTTATTTAGCGGAGGTGTTCCATCAGGCCATTCGTGACACTCTATAATCGAAATGTCGATTAAAAATAAACAAGTTAACGTTAAAATTAGTTATTGACAGCTCGAGGTATTTAAAGAGAGAGTCGGAATATAACGTAATTGACTGTTCAATAATTGTGTTGTGGTAGTAACTTTGAGTTTGTGTAGTTGGTAACAGTTCTAATAGTTTATTTTGAGGTTATTATTATTAGAGTTATCAGAGTTATTACGTCAGAAAAGTCAACGAGTTGTTTACAAACGAAACGAATGTCAAGTCACAAGTACGGTGTGCGGAGAGAAATACTCGCGCAAAGACAAAAGCGCCTACAATTCTTCGTGTTTAACTCGTGATATCTTATCTATCTGCGTTGGTGTACTCCACCCTAACTGTTGTTGTTACTATTATACTCAAAAGCAGATATTAGATTATCTTTAGTCCTCTTTAAAGATGTTAGAGGTTTAAATAGCTTCATGAAAAATATAGCTATAAATTCAGGATGCTTGCGACGTCTTTCAGCCTTCATTTTTTCCCAAGGCTAAACGTGACGCGGTACAAATTCGATAAGCTAGCGTTTTCCTTCAACATCTGAAGAGTGAAAAGCGTAGAAAATGTAGCGTCATCACATCAGTGTCAACGGCAGTTCTAACTGTGACGTGCGTTAACCCAGCTTATCGAAAATATGATGTTTTTGCCCTGAATGGCCGGATCTGTTCAGTACAGCAGTTGAAATTGTGCAAACCACAAAAAAACTGCAGACGAATATATATCAAATCTTAGGGGCGGCAAAACTAATTGAACTACAATAAAAAGGGCTCTAAAATATTGCCTGAATCTATAAAATAAAAGAATAGTAAAATACAATCAAATACAATCAGAATTGACAGGCTTCAGGCCATTCCTATATTTTAAGATGCATAGCAGCCAATAATAGACATACTTAAATAAAATAGCTCATTAGCTTTTTTAAAGAATTCGGATCAATTAGGAAAAATATATGATCAATTAGGAATAATAATATGAAAGTGTACTGTAGTGTAGTGATCCTATACAAAAATCAAAAGAGAAATATAAAATAGTCCTAACGATCCTTTTGAGTTTTTATGCGATATCCGCAAACTTAAAGAAAATGTTATAAGTAAAAATGATTTACTGGCACATTCCAGATATAGAAGCCGCTTTAAAAGTTGGCGAATCCTCCATCTTAACGGTTTAGCATTTGCTGCCGAAATGGTAAGCTAGTTAATTTTTATTTGGGTAGACACATAATTTGCCCGCCTATAAAAATAATATTAAAATGTGCTGAGTCTTTGATGATATTATTATTGAAATTAATTAAAAACTATCGGTGATTAAAAAATTCCCCACGAAATGAAATATCTCCGAAAATATTACTCTTAGCAGAATAAATTATACATCTTATTAGAGATAAAATTTTGATGAAGATTTGGGTACAAGATAAACAAAGAATTACTTAAAATATTGAAAGATTTAGATTTGGGAAAATGTAAAGAACGGAGATATTATGTCAATATCTATTCTGTCAAAAACGACAGAAGTTTGCCGATGACAGATGACTTAACAGTGTAGATATTGACATAATATTTCGGTTCTGAAAACCCGTTTTTTCTCCCAAATCTACATCTTTCAATATTTTTAACTAATTCTTTTCATCTTTAATATGGTGTACATATTGTTCTGCTAAGCTTAATACTTTCGGAGATATTTGATGCAAGTAGTTCATGACAAGTTTCACTGATAATCACTGATAATTTATAATAAATTTCAATAAAAATGTCATCATTCAGTAAACATTTTGATGGGATTATTGGTACTATTTTCATAGTCGGGGGAATTAATTATGATGTTAAATGATTTTGCGTCCATAGACCTTGTTTCCACAAGGTCCTGTTGACGTCTTTAAAAATTCATTACCTCCCTTAACATTGGGCCAAATTTAAACATTGCTTAGCAGTTTTTTTCTAACCCTGCCTATAACTGTTGCTAACTGAGCGGGCGATAGACAGTTTGCTAAACTAATATTAATTAAAAAAAGTACTTAAGAACCATGTGTACTTAAAATTGTCGTAATCGCTTAGCAATGAAGGCCACTGAATATGAATTGAGTAACATATTAGATCTGAAAGAAGTTACTCGCGATTTTGCAGAAAAAAGCTTCGAAAGACCTAATTTTAATTCAGGGTTGAACTTTGTATATTGTACTAGTATTCTTTACTTTTTGTTGTTTTAAAAGTATTGTTTGTATGTCGAATATAATCAATGGTGAAAACCAAAATTAGCTATCGTCTTTTGTTTTCGAGTAATATTATCCTATTAATCTAAGCAAATTGCACTGCGAGATATGCACTGTCAAATATTTGTACCGAAAATATGAACATTTGTGCGGATTCGTAACATCGCACATCTGGACTTGCAACACGTTGCAAGGTCTCGAACGCATCGGCTGGCTCGACAAAAACTTGTAGTTCTGTGGCCGTAAAAAGAATTCTACGCCAATATTGGGCAGACCATTTGAGGTAAACATATTAATGCCGCATGAATGCACCGGTGAAAAATACATTCTTATGCCTGCAAGAAATAGTTTTCGCACTATAAAATTCTTAATACGTTTTAATTTCGACAGGAAAATAATATCTCGGTACGTAGGGTGTAGGATGTTTGTTTTCGCTACATTACTAACGCGTCTTGCAAAATATAATAAAAAATAATACACGCAAGGACTCATGAATGCATGAATTTATTATTTGATAATAATTATTTCAATCATTTGCAGTCGGTTTGTTATAAAAGTAATTAATCAATCAATCAGGAGGGCGGCACTATTGAGATGTGCCTACGGCGGCAAAAACGCTAGGGCCGGCCCTGCTAACGTCAAACGTGTGCACTGTTCTCTGACCAAAGTACGATTTATTCAAAATTTAAACGACGTATAATAGCAACGTTTGAAACTTTACTTAAACAAAGTTTGAACGTCGGTAATGTTATGAATGAAAATAGCTGGATAGGACGCGTGTAGGTTCCGTGTGTTATAAAGTGTGTTATTAGGTCGCTTCGCAGTCCAAGTCCTATCATTTCGGTGCTTGGTCGAATTCAGTGGCAGATATGTGTAAATCCACAACATTTCAACAGCTAAAATCAACTCCATGTTTAAAAAATTCTCCTGAACAAACCAGAGTAGATAGAGAGCTGTAATTTGCAAGAAAACTTATCGACTTTCTACTGTATTACTATTATACGTAAACAGTTGAAAGGCGACAATACTAACTCAATTGATTATGAAACTTAACACTAAATTAATAAGTTGCTGTATAAGAAATCAGTATACAGACTATACAGACCATAGTAGATAAACGTCAAGTATGATTAAATGAATGCCCCAAGATGGTCATTTTGGACCATTAATTTTCAGGATTAATTACCCAATTTATCTGTGACCAAGGCATACAAGCTAATAATCTTTATCGCAACTACTTTACTCCTAATCGTACATGAAGCAAAATCATAACATTCAACCACCTAAAACAACGTAAATACAACAGAATTAAGTGAGATATCTTAATTTTCTGAAGGGTTGAACGTCACTATGAGGGAGACACAGCAGACGTGACCTTCTTTTGAAATAAATGACAGTCGACTCGGTGAGTTCAGGGCGTGCACAGATACAGCTTGATATTGTATCACGCAATCCCCTATAAAGTCGATCCAACCCAATGGAATTGTCCGATTGTGTCCTTCGACGAAACAAAAAATAATACTGCAGATTAAAGGGAGTGAAAAACGGACGGGGTTCTAAACTTGATAAATGGCTTTGTAACCAGAAGCTGCGCCTTGGAAATTCAGAAATAAGCATTTTTCTTCGAGTAACTAACTTTAAGACCCCCTGTGGATTGCTTGAGCTACCATAGAATGGGGAATGCGAATTATAAGCATTATCCCTTTAAATTGTCTTGCATCTTGGAGGTTTTACGTCAGGATATGCCCTTCTGTTTAATATTCAGGGAACGTAGTACACCAGAGTAGACAAGAGACAGTGTGGAACTAATAAAAAGCCTTCGCAAGCCGTACAGTGGCCAACAGAATTGATACACTCTACGTGTTGCATCCCCTGTACGTCTTGTACTATCCTGGCCATACATTCTGTCCCCTCTTTTGAAGTCCAATGAAATATAGACTATAGGCTACCCACTAATTCATAGGTTTAAAGCTTATTACATAATCATTGCTTATCTTGCATTTTCCCTACGAAAGATCGAGATGAAGCATCTCATGATTGCTGCAATTGACGCGGCGCTCTTCGGTCTTTCGGGCGAGCGGGGGACGGGATCGACAGCGACGCTGCAAGTAGTGGCGGATCGCACGTGCGTTAGTTACTAGGAGAAGTGTTTACGGACACAATACTTATGACGACACGGCGATTATGCCTCGCCAAGGAAATTTGGATATCCGGCGACAGATTACCGAATTAAAAAATAATGGCAAAATGAGTCAATAAGATAACAGAACCGCGAACAGGCATTTGGAAGTCCCATGGGAATTCTCGGCGATTTAAATCGGGTTTCGGGAGTAGCATTTAAAATTAATGAACGATCTGCAAAATAATCTGTGTCGACAAATTTACGATGCTAAATTTGTAAAAGTTTTTTGATATTTCTTAGTTTTATACGCTCAGAGCTGACGTTTGTAATATACGTAATATATCAAGAGTTGTATTTATTTTATATTGTTTGTGCATGTATTTAAATATTATTAATAAATAAACTGTGGAAACTGTTATAATAGTTTGAATATTTATGTAACAAAACCGGGTATACTTTTTAAATATTTTTTGGGATTAACAAGCTAACTTAATTTAGTATTCACCACTAATCGGAAAATCTATTAACTCCATATTATTAGATCTATCCGCTTCCATCAAAATCTTGTTTACAACCTTATTGTATAAAACTGAAGAAAACATAAACGCCAATCGATAGAAGAGATTTCTCTCGTACCGGGTCACATATTATAATCAAAATTATGCAAAAATTAAGAATTTAATTGTCAGTTAAAATTACTACCTTGACAAGTTATCGTTCTTTTTGTGTATTGATAATAAGCTGCCCCGGTTCTCTCAGCTGTGTCGGTTCTCTCCGACATGACAGCACCGCTAACGCCTCCCTTCCCCGCAGTACCCCCAAAGACCGTAGAGCGACGAAATTCACGCGGAGTTTCAGCACGATCTTTTGTATGAAAAATGCAAGATAAACAATGATTATGTAATAAACTTTAAACCTATGAATTATTGGGTAGCCTATAGTCTATATTTCATTATTCTAGCTCTTCTAATAACGGAATTGCTGGCATTGCATAATATAGCTTTTTGTGGGTCAACCACTAATCCAATGATTTTACAAAACGGCACATTGAAATCTAGCATTCCGCAGGTGATTTTACTTTTTAATTCGTTGAAATCTATAAATTATTTCTGGAATAATTAATTGCTAAAGTTAAACGAATAAAATTTAATTTGAATTGGGATTATAATAATAATAAATAATAATAATAATATAAAATAGGAATTAATAGGCAGAATAAGCTAATAATAAGCTGCTCATAAAATAAAAAAGCTTATTTAGTTGTTATTGCCGAACAATCACAAAAACCGGTGTTGTAGTTCGTATTATTAATTTAATAATTAAAAATTAAGTTTTTTGATGATTTTTTTTGTTTGATATTTTGTCTACTCTAGTAAATAAATACTCTGACGGTACAGTGTCAAATGTTGAACAAGGAACGTACTATATTATTAGGTCGAAACGGAACTAAAAATACAACCGAAAGTGACTGCTTGTAGGTCGGTATTAGATCAATATGGCAATTGATTACTGAAATGCCATAAAACGTTACCGATCGATGACGGTACGTTGTCACTTCTGTTCACCCCTATTTTCCTGTACCTTCTAGTGCGTTTTAAACTGCGCGAAAAACGAAGAAAAAAAAATGCAGGGTTTGAAGTTAGATAACCTTAAAAATCAATAGGACTTACCACGTATTCTTGTTGCCAATCTCTTTATATTGTGCAACTAATTTATACGTATATTATATTATATTGATAACATAATTCACATTTTCGTTTTCGGCGATATTATGACAGTTTTATTTTAATTATTTTTTTGACATTACACTTAAACAACTTACTTAGTTGTTCGAAATTATGTATTATGCTGATTAAGCTTCATATTTCATGGGGTTTAACTTGCCACTCAGCACTTTGCCTGTAATAGAAATAAAGGTCATTACAGCGAAGTCGCTTTCTAAATATATATAAACCCAAAAGGGCACTCTTAATTTGCATAGATGTTACCAAACAGTGGTTCACTCTGCATCCAGTGCACACGCTTACGTGCAGTCATTTACAGCTGACTTTTCAAAAGCTGTACATAAGAAAATCAGCTGATTTCAGTAAAACTAAACTCCATCCTGGTATTTGCAATATTTTTCCAGCTTTGTTCGGATGTCAGTTTGAGTTTCTTCCACCCTATATACCCTTCAATATTCATCAGCTTTAAATCGACTTTGATTGGTACAAGAAACTTTTTCTGGCCACATACACCAGCTAGACATAAATATAATTTGTCGCGAGTCACAAAACATTTTTTATTTCTTCTCTCGTCTGAATTCAGTGAGCTTAGTCAAATTATTTCGTCATATATGCCTGTCTAATGTAACGTGTTTTGTTCTTGATTAGTTGGTAAAAAATAGCAGAAATAATTAGTGACATTCCCGGAGTATATCGTGATCGAAAGGAGTCGAAAGGAAGCAGCAGATTTTCAAATAAAACTAACACGACAAGCATTGAATCGTTTGGAACTAGAGTCGCCTCTACCTGATAACGTATCCACAGTCCACACCTGCAAAAAAGTAACGTCGGTTGAAGATTATTACAACGTTGAAGTGGATGACGTTTAATTATCATCTTTTGAACTTTGTTGCTGTGTTTCCTGCTATTTCACAAGTTGTAGTGTGTAAAACGTTGCAAATCAAATGCGAAATTGGCCGAAAGTGGCAACCGTGACTTAGGATTTCAAACCGTGGTTTCTTGTGAGAATTTTGAACAAACTTTCATTCCGAGTTGCCCATTTGTTCAAAAAGGATATGAAATGAATTGCGGAAGTATCCATGCGCATAAGAATGGGTGTAGATGGAATTGAAAAGTTTTGCGCAGTCAAGGACCTTCCTCGTCAAATTTTTCACTCATTTTGCCATAAAGGTGTTCGCACCATTTTTGTAGCAACAGAAGCAGTTTGTCAACAAAGTATGCAGAAAGCAGCAGAAGAAGAAAGGGCCACAAGTCAATTGAATCAGCTGGAGAAATGTTGTTAACATTTTCATTAAATCTAAATACTGCAACGCTAATTTTGGAATAAGAAAAGAAAATAAGGAAAGGCCAAAAACTTTCCTACTAGCCGTTCGTTGTACTCATGATTCAATTGATAAAATGAAGAAAATAGATCTGGGCGACACTGCTCAATACATTCTGACCGATGAAATGCCGCAGCACGAGAATTGTCCACCTGGTGATTCATTTTCACTTTCAAGCGGCAAAGTAATTGTGGATATTGCAGCAAGTATAGCCATATGTGTTGTCAATGATGCGTTATCCAGCCTTATGGAGATTATGGAGGTATTATGTATGAGCATCGGGCCAAACTGCAATAATTTCTGCGCGAAGACTGACGCACGGCGCATCATGTTTTCAGAGCCATCGCTGACTGACGCTGCAAAACAGGCCCGTCTGTCGTCAAAATCAAACAGAAAGAAACAAGAGGAGGAAAATATTAATTTGAAAAGATAATTATATGGTCCAGGCATCGCCGACTATAGTAAAATATAACAATTCTATACATCAAAGTTACACAATACTTCAAACCGTGTTTTCTCAAAACCGCATTTTTCAAACTGGCCGGAAAGATAACTTCGACGGATCTCTGGTAATTCACTTGAAGTTTTATATGCAGCTTCAGAACAATATTATCTAGAGCAGTACATACGGAGTTAACCTAATTTTGTGCCTAAAAGTGATAATTTGTGTTCAAACGTGCGCCATTTTAATATTCCTTAAAATATGAACAATATAGGGCTTTAAAGAGATTTTGTAACTCATTTACTATATTGTAAAAATATTGTATCCCTTAAGGTTGTGATAAATGGTTCTTTGATTAGAGAAATTGTTAGTGTATTAAAGGAATTAATCTGGGCCTATTATTGACAAGAATTTTTCGGAAGTATTACTTAAAAGGAAATAAATTTTCATTAAACGGCTTCCTCGAGAAATGCCAAGAGACTGCAACTATGCTACAGTGACAAAACATCAAATCGGAAGAGCTTTTATTAAAAATTCCTTCTTTGATTTGATATGACTCCTTTCATTGAGACTGAATGCCAAAAGATCTAATAAAATCGCATAAAAAGTATATTTAAGTGAACCGCTGTTGGCTTGCGATTTCTCGGTTCGAAAAAGAAGCATAATGAAAAGTATAACCGTGAATACTTTTATTAAGTATTTCTGGAAAATAGTAATGAATCGCCTATAATAATCTAGGTGGAGAAAAGTCATTTTTACTTAGCAAATTATTACTTTAAGTTCAACTAAAAGAAGAGAATAATTTTGCCCAACTAAACGTACCAAATGAATCACTGTGCAGCATTATTAACTAAAGCAGTGATTTTTAAGCACTTATAATTGGACACGTTGTAAAAAAAATCTCCGGCACCTCCGCCAAAATTAAACACAATCTCAACTTGCCCAAAAATACCGTAATTTGGCAAGAACATTTAAACTCCACATACATCTCCATTAAGCTTGTATACGAGACCGAGTTATAAACTTGAAATCTCAAACCCGTTGTGGTTCATGACCGGAAATGGATGAAATATGCACAAGCACGCCCATAAGCGCTCAAAACCGACAAATTATTATACCGTATGTACTTGGCTGGTAATCAGACGACCTGAAATATTCAAAAGCGCGCTTTGATGGTCCCAGTTTCCACGTTTTCAACCTAATTGAATAATTTAATGTTTGTTTGTTCCGTTAAACCGTCGTATTTTGTTAATTATGACTCAAAATGCAACAAGTCCACATCTGGGAACTGAATTATCTTTTGAAGTTAAGTTTTTGATAATATTTGACCCAAAATTATAACGGCAAAATTAAATAATATTCCATGATTAAATAGTGCGGTATACAGACGTATTCCTAAACTGGCAGATTGTGTAAAAGAAAGTGTAGTTAAAAAAGCAAAACAAAGTAAATATTTTACGCTACAGTTAGATGAAAGTACCGACGTAAGTCATTTTGATCAGTTATTAGTCTTTAACTGGTTGAAGGTTGAAGAGGAAATTGCAGAGGAATATTTATTTTAGGAACCTCTGCCCGAAAGACGGTCTGGTGATAAATTTTAATAATTGTACGTTTAACAATTCCATTCCATGAAAGAAATTTATTGGTGTCTGCACTGATGGAGCTCGGGTTTTAACAGAAAAGAATCGCGGCCCTCATAAAAAATTAAAACAGTAGCTCCAGAAGCTCAATTCACTCACTGCAAAATCCATCGGGATTTTCTAGTAGCAAAATCTATACCAGACAGACTAAAAACAGTTTTGGATCAAGCAGTAACAAGATAACATTGTCTCTTCGTAGTTAAATCAGAAGTTCAAATTTTCCATGCAAAAGCTAATTTCGACTTCAAATATTGTTTCTTTGATGAATTGTGGATACTCCGGTTAGCATATTTAGCTGATATTTTTGGAAAGTTGAATAATATGGAAAAAATGAGAAATGGTCCTTTATTGTTATTGTTTATATTTTTATTTCTCTATTGTAAAATTAACGCAACAATAAAAAAAGAAGTTAGTGCCTATTGAACACGTGTGGGATCAGCTTGAGCGAGGTGTTCGCAAGCGCCCAAATCCACGGCTAGCGAAGAGAGCGCGGAATTCAAATCTTGCGCTGTCATTGAGACGGCCTAACTCGAAAACTATCGGTTCGTGCGTTATCTTGTAACGTTTTTGTGCAGATGCCAATTTCCCATGGCTGCTGGACGTTTCATTATTGGGTTACAACACACGCACAACATCTGATAGTTGAGCGGAATAATCAATATGCTCTGTGTTAGTATCAAATATTCATCGATGGGGTTCATAACAAAAGAAAAAGCGACGATAGAAGCTTAATGATCAGTGAGTACACATAAGCAGTAATTATAGGCACTTCGATAATCATATTTATATAACAAACAAAAAACGTAATTTTGTTGTGCTGTTAATTTTAATCAATAAAACTTTAGCCTGAATATCTCTATGTAGAAACTTTGTAGTCTGGAGTGAGCGCAGAGCTGAACAAAAACTGAAACGATAAACCGGTATTTATAAAGCATTTATTTCGTTTGTTTCAAACGCGTTTTATCTACTGAAAAGTTGGGTGGGTATTTGGCTTCATTCCAATCCATGAAAAGAAATTAGGGACGCTGGTATATGGACATAAATAAAATGCGAGACATAAAACAGACAAAATATGTTTGCAGTAGATTTTCGCAATATTTTCTACATCAATTTAAAACAGTAAGTTATACTTTCTATAGGTCCTACAACTTAATTTTCTTGTTTCATAACTTCTTGCTTTAGAAAGAGTAACATCTATGTATATTAAAATCTCTTTTGTCTAAAAATCTAATATCTGTAATGATTCGTAATGAAACTACAGTAATACCTAGTTCGACTGTTTATTTCGATAGGTAATACACGAATGAATGTCCGCAAATGGACGGACAAGTATATACATAAAAACTAGTTTCGGAATCTCGCCGGCTTAGTACGTCACACAAAATACATACAGTATTGACCTCTATCATTTGTCACATACACTACACATCTCTCCCTTTAAAAAAATACATCAATAATCACATAAATTTACAATAACACTTTAATTATACCTTAAACGATCGGGCGGTTTAATTTGTCGTTTTGGTCTTACATCAACCTGCTTATCTTCTGAAACAAGAGCATCCTCACTAGCTTTTGTGACATTTGCTTCAGCGACTGTATCAGAGATAGGTAAGGGTGCTAATGAATTTTCATTAAAACTATGATCCTTCCATATCTGATTTGAATGTCTCTTGCACACCTTTCCCAACTCTGGTACATTACAAAAATATACGCAAGTTCCCACTTTTCTTTCAATTACACCTTTTAACCATTCATTGCTTTTTCGAAAATCTCTTATCAATACTCTCTCTCCGATCTTAAATTCTCTGATCCTTTCACTACTATTATAATATCTTTGCTTTTCTTGCTGATTATCTACATTAAATTTCGTATTTGTCATTGTCGAATTTTGCACATTTACCTTATGAACTAAACTAAACCTATGAACAATATCTCTACCTAACATAAGATAAGATGGCTTTTTCTTAGTTGTACAATGTGGAGTATTTCTATAATCAAACAAAAATCTATACAAAATTTTGATGTCTGTACTGTTATTATTTATTAGTTCCTTTTTTAAAGCATTTTTTACTGTTCTGACTACATTTTCTGCAGCTCCATTAGAATATGGTGAATAGGGCGCTGTCGTAATTTGTTTAATACCATTAGCACTCAAAAATGTCTTAAATTCTCCAGATGTAAATGAGGTACCATTATCCGAAACAATTAGTTTTGGCAAGCCAAATCTTGCAATTAAACTATGCAATGCTTGTATAGTAAATGTACTGGTCATTGTGCAAGTTGGAAATATCTCAATCCACTTTGAATGTGCATCTAACACAACAAGGAAAAATTTATTATGAAAAGGCCCAAAGTAATCTAAATGTACCCTTTCCCATGGTTCCTTTGGCCATTGCCACAAATGCAATTTTTCTTTTGGCGGATTATCCTTTATAATTTGACATTTCTCACAATTTCTAGCAATCTGTGTTATGTCCCCACTTAAACTAGGCCACCAAAAATACATTCTTGCCAATTCTTTCATTTTCTGAATTCCCATGTGTGACTTATGCAAATCTCGCAATAAACCATCCCTTAACACATATGGTATAACAACTTTGTGGTTCCACATAATTACCCCTTGACTCATTGTAAGTTCATTTCTAAATTTAAAATATTGTCTAAGCTCGTCATTGTCTCCACTAGTTGGCCATCCATGTTTAATATATTTAGTCAGTTTACGAAATTCGGTGTCCTTATTTGATTCTAACTTAATTTTCTCAAAATTAATTGGAGCACCTTCCTCCTCAAACATTTTAATATAATTTACACTACAATTATCCAGCAATTCAACCTCATCTCGAATCGGTATGCGTGATAGACAGTCTGCTACATTTTTCTCTGACTTTACATACTTGATCTCATAATTGTAATTACTCAAGATAACTGCCCACCTTAATAATCTATTTGCTGAATAAGCCGGTATACCTTTGTGAGGATTAAAAATATATACCAACGGTTTATGATCTGTAACTAACAAAAAATGTTGCCCGTATAAATACTGATTGAATTTACTTAATCCAAAAATTATACTTAACCCTTCCTTTTCGATTTGTGAGTAGCCTTGTTCTGACTTACTCAACGTACGTGAAGCGTACGCAATCGGTCTTTCGTCACCGTTTTCATCAACGTGCGATAATACTGCTCCTACCCCATAATTACTCGCGTCCGAAGTTAGTTTTAGTGGCAATTCTGGATTAAAATGAGCCAATACTTTTGCTGACATTAATATTTCCTTAATTTTATCAAATGCAATATCACACTCTTCCGTCCAAATCCACTTAATATTTTTCTGCAATAAATAATATAGTGGTTGCAATAAAGTAGATAAATTTGATACAAACTTTGAATAATAATTTATTAAACCTAAAAATGATTTTAACTGCGTAACAGTAGTAGGAATTGGCGCATCCTGAATAGCTTTAATTTTTTCCTTCGTGGTATGAATTCCATATTTATCAATTTTATACCCTAAATAAAATATTTCATTTACTAAAAATTCACACTTTTCCATTTTTACTTTCAATCCTGCCTCGTTTAATCTTTTTAATACCAATTTTAAACTTTGAATATGCTCCGACATATTTTTCCCACTTACTAATATATCATCCAAAAAACTAACACAATTATCTATTCCTGATAGTAAAGTTTCCATCACTTTTTGAAAATGAGCCGGCCCAGAATTTACACCAAAAGGTAATCTAGTATACTGGAATAATCCTTTGTGAGTGGATATAGTAGTTAGGCTTTTTGATTTATCATCCAACAAAATTTGTTGATACGCTTGTGATAAGTCAATTTTTGAAAATATGCACCCCCCTTCTAATTTATTTAACAAATCGTCAATTTTAGGAACAGGATATCGTTCTACTTCTACAACAGGATTTATTGTTGTTTTGAAATCCCCACAAATTCTGACGCCTCCGTCTTTCTTTAGAATGGGCACAATAGGTGTCCCCCAATTACTGAAAACCACAGGCTCCAGTATTTTTATATTTACTAATCTCTCTATCTCTTGTTCAACTTTATTTCTTAATATTAAGGGAAGAGGCCTTGGGCGAAAAAACTTTGGTGTTACATTATCTGTTTTTAATTTTAAACTTATTTTCCCCTTATTAAATGTACCTAAACCTTCACTAAAAACTTCATGATACTCCTTCTGCAATTTTTCTAGCTCTTTTTCGCTTACAAAATTTACTTCATTTCTCTCGTGAATTTCTAAATTAAAAATATTTAAAAAATCTCTACCCACAATAGGTGGTCCTCCATTTTTAATTACAAATACCTCAATCATTGCTTCTCTGCCATTATAATTAACCATCATATCCGCGAAACCCAACGGCTTTACAGAATTTCCATTATAAACATATAAAACCTTATCAGTAGGTTTCAATTTCAGATTTCCAAATTCTTTAAAATATAATTCATCAGAGATGGCTGAAATACATGAACCGGTATCAATCTGAAATTTCAACCTTCTGTTTTCAATCAATAACTCAGCCAGAATTGGCTTACCATCAGACGAAATGTTACAAACAAAATTATTATCTAAATAATTGTGATAAACTTTTTTGTCTTTACGACAATTTGAAGCAATGTGTCCCTTGTGGTTACATTTATAGCAAGTTGCATTACGAAATCTACAATTTTCCACTAAATGATTCGTGCGACCACAAGCGAAACATTGTTTTTCTTTTTTATTAACAAAATTATGCATAGGTGAGGCCTGCTTAAAATTATTTTGATGTACCTTCCGGAAATTTTGCGGATGTACGGCCATTTTGTTTGACAACATAAAAACTGGCTCTTTCTTCATCTGCATAATGGAGTCCTGGGACGTCACCATCTTGGTTGTGGCAAGTGTGACAGTTTCCTGGAAGCTAACTGTAACTTTTTCCTCCATTAATCGGTTCTGGATCGGACCTTCATCAAACCCTACAATAAAAATATCTCGAAGAACATCTTGCATTTCCCCGCCAAATTCACACTTCGATGCTAGACTTCGCAATCTAGCTGACCATTGCCTGGGTGTCTCTTCTTTTTTCTTTTTCGCCGTATAAAACTTCCATCGACTTGGAAATATACTCTGGGTTCCCTTGAAATGAGTATCCATAATTTCGATAACTTTTTCATACGGTTGTTTTTCGGGTGCCTCCGGAAATGACAGATTATACAATAATTTGTATGCTTCTTCATTTAATGCGTTTAGCAACATCGCCCTCTTCTTAATGTCATTGGTCACTTCATTCGCAATAAAATAATTATCCATACGTGCCTTGAATATTCCCCATTCGTCTACACTTGGATTAAATTCTCGCATGTGCCCATGTGCACTGCTGGTAGATGGCTGAACTTCCGGCATTTTCCAACAAAATAATACTTCTTCTTAAATAACCAAAATACAACTTCTTCTTCCACTCAAAATAATAACTTCTTCTAACTCAAAATAATACTTCTTCTCTAAATTTTCCGTAATCTTCGTCGCCAATATGTAATGATTCGTAATGAAACTACAGTAATACCTAGTTCGACTGTTTATTTCGATAGGTAATACACGAATGAATGTCCGCAAATGGACGGACAAGTATATACATAAAAACTAGTTTCGGAATCTCGCCGGCTTAGTACGTCACACAAAATACATACAGTATTGACCTCTATCATTTGTCACATACACTACAATATCTAACTTTACTAAAATCTAATAAATACAATACCAGTCAAAATATAAGAGCACCCTGTGCAGTTTTTGCCTCGTCTCAATCGGTAACAGTACACCATCACAGCTAACTAAATATAAGTCGCTCGATAAGAAATAACATTGCTTCTAGACGAACATATAAATCACAGTTTATACTCCAAAGCATTCTTCGATTTATTCGCGAGAGACACGAAAAGTTAAGTAGTTAACTAACCATCTACTATAATACACTCGGTTCGAAAATATGCAATGCCAGCAATTCCTTTATTAGAAGAGCTAGAATAATGAAATATAGACTATGGGCTACCCACTAATTCATAGGTTTAAAGCTTATTACCTAATCATTGTTTATCTTGCACGTTCCCTACAAAAGATCGAGTCGAAGCATCTCATGATTGCTGCAATTGACGCGGCGCTCTTCGGTCTTTCGGGCGAGCGGGGGAAGGGATCGACAGCGACGCTGCAAGTAGTGGCGGATCGCACGTGCATTAGTTACTAGGGGAACAGTGTTTACGGACGCAATACGTATAACGACACGGCGATTATGCCTCGCCAAAGAAATTTGGATATCCGGGGATAGATTACCGAATTAAAAATAACGGCAAAATGAGTCAATAAGATAACAGAACCACGAACTGGGATTTGGAAGTCCCATGGAAATTCTTGGCAATTTAAATCGGGCTTCGGGATTAGCATTTAAAATTAATGAACGATCTGCAAAATAATCTATGTGTCTACAAGTTTACGATGCTAAATTTGTAAAAGTTTTTTGATATTTCTAAGTTTTATACGAAAATCAATCCTTCCGTATGAACTGCATAAAAATGTAAAGATTGTCTTCAGCATTAAAATGCTATTAGCCCATAACGCTGGCATGCTGTAACTAATGGATAGCCTTCTATTTTATGCCCCAGTGCGGTTTAAACCCCGGTTTAGTTTTAGTAGTTTTCCTTAAGTGGCATATTTAAGATTCCACAGGGCTTGAAGTATTGATCATCTATTAAACCGTTTATGGATAATCATTTCCACCCATAGAAGCTTTTTATATAACATTAAGATTTTTATTGAACATTAGGCACATTGCACGTGGCAACATAGTGACGCGAAAACGCTCAATAACAAAAGAAGCCTATAAATAATATGTACCGAATCGATCGAAACAGAAACAGATAAATATTTTGTGACCTAATAACTTCATTCGGCCGACCTTTAAAAAACCTGCGTGTTATTCTTGATCTTCTGCTGTCCCAATGCCAAATATTGACAGCGAGCAGAACTCAAACTCTTCGCGAGCGAGTTATGAATAAGTACTCTCGGCCCCTTCCAAAAAAGTTTTGCAATAATTCCGCACGGGAATGACCAATACCGCTATTTGCGTTTCGTAATTTTTGCGCCGAAACGCGCTTAAGTGCAAATCTATTTCGATCGCACGAACGCCATCTGTATCACTGCATTTGTTTGTAGGTAAATATAGAAAACTTTCAGTTCGAAAATACTTAAGTGGTGCGCTCAGTTTGTTGACAATTTGCACATAACTACAATCATTTTTGCTCTACAGAGTTCGAAATGAAAAAAAAAATAAACCAGTATATTTTACTATGGCTGAACATAGATGCACATAAGTTGACGCTCTTAAAAACCGTTGCCATTTTGTATTTTAACGATAAATGTGACTTTTTTGTTATACATTCTTTAGAACCAAGTATGAACTTTCATTCGACATTATTTTTATTAAAATTTACCCACAATTTTGTTTTTTGCAGGGCCGAGAATATTCGCTGTTATAGAAAAACAGTTTTATGCAGAACTTGAGTGCCTTAGTTTAGTGTTTAGCTTTGTTAAGCTTGTGAAAGTGGTTCAAATTATAGTATACATATTTGACATTACAACTACTGGAAAATCTGCTGCGGATAGGTGCGGATGCAGTTTTTGTGATTTTATTTCTAATACGTTGTAAAGGAAAATCCAGAAATTGATGTACCGGCTTATGTGTAATTTGGTGCAATTTCTTGATACCGTAATACTAGAGGTAATTTAGAACATGTTTAACCATATTTAGCTATATACAAATGGTTACGGTTATCGAGATATTGACAACTTTATGTTCAATGCATCTTGTATGTTGTAAATTCCGTTACGTACGTATATTTTTCCGTTTTGGATCATGTATAGCAAACAACCCCGATGACCTGGACTCTTAAAAATCATCCGAAAAAAACCTTAAACTTTGTACTTGTATATGCATTTCTTGGAAATTGGTTGCTTGAAGCCAATCGGATTCATATTCGAGGCAAGAAAATTCATCGAAAGCACCTACTCGCATACATAGTTCACTGGTTTAAATTGGATTCTGGTTGAGGAGAGACAATAGTAAGTTTGTGAATAGAAACTGGTTAGGCGTTTTCGATAAATGTGTTTATGCGGAATGCGAATGCGGGTTCAAAACATGCGTTTTAGGGTTATACCACTAAAAAACGACCGTTTCAGCATGAAGTATGATCAACTTTCGAAAGTTTTCATGGAAACAATAAGTATAAATATTAGACAATTTTGAAATAATACAAAAAATAATAGATTTTATAGTGATAAATATGGCAAAATCGGTTCTTAATTGCCTCTAGTATCACGTCTTAAAAGGAATGCATCGAACGGAAAATAGCATATGTACCGTTTCAATACACAATATCGACTGGTGTAAACTTTCATTTTCTTCCTTTACCACTGGTCTTTAAAAAGAAAACTTTTTCAGGATTTTCTTACAACATAACAGGCCCAAACATGTTATCTCATATAACTCAAAAACAACATGTATTGTTCAATTTTAAATCCGTATATGCTGCGTATTTAAACTGGACATGCCATATATTACTTTATGAATTTGACACGGTAAAACATAATAGGAACAAAATCACAAAAAAATATTGATGACAAATGTTGTAGCAGTAATTAATTTACAATAGGTGTAGTGCAGTGAAGAACAATTTTGAATACAGTTTGCTTTTTCCTATTTTGTACTGCTTTATTGTGTTTATTAAGTTACTAACCTTCAAATTCTTAGTATGAAAGTTAAAATGTTATACATAAATAAAACAACACATCTAAAGCCTTTTTAGGTGAAAAAATAATTTTGGCCAGGTCATTACGTAACTGCTAGAGGCCTCAACCTTTTTCCTCGAAGCTAATAAAGTGTGGTTAGGCTATATCTGCGAAATGACCTGCCATGAAGGCATTAATGCTGCCAGGCAAGCTTAGCACGACCACGAATGCTTCAAGATAGCCGGCTGGCGGGTTTCCGCTGAATTGAAATGGGAACCCTTCGATTAGGACAGCTATATAACCTTAATACACATTTTACACCTCGACCCCAAGGTATTACCTGAGCTTAGCGTCGGATATTATACTGAAAAACGCCTTGGACAACCTACAGTATCCCCCGAGCTTTTTACAGTGTTAATTTTAGTGAAAATGTAACAAAAAATTGGCTAAAATTGATACTTTGTTTAACAGTTATATTCCAGAAAACTATGACAATGAAAATTGGATCAGAACTCCAAAAACTATGAGTATACCAGATGACTTCGCTGCCAAAGAGAAACAACAATTGATATACAATTCCTCAGATTTTAAAGAAATTGAAGGTTAAGGTATTAGATTTATAATGCCTTTTTGCACCACCAATGTATGTCAAATATAGTTGTCATTAAAAAAAATCCATGCTTCCACTATATTGTTGTGATACTATACTATAATGGGGTTGGTTGTATAAGAAACTTTTGCGGCCGACTTGATTCGATTTCAAAGACCCAAACAACTCGGTTGAGTGTAAATTAGCGTTTGCTTCGTCTTGAAAGGTTTTAGTGATGGCTTCCGGCTTTTTCCCGGGTTAAAGGTCATCTCAGTATGACAAACGTTATACTTTAATGTAACACTGCGAAATTTTGTGGAGAAACAGTATAGCTGCGGAGATAAAACAGAGGTATTCAACTGGAAATTCCTGAAATTCCGTTTCAGCAGAGGAATCTCCGTTCAATCGACCGTTGAGGTCCTCTGTAATACTTTGTTTGAAGGTATGAATACCATAAAGGTCGTATTAATATATACTTGCAAAAATTGCATGCAGCTGGCAACAAAATTAACACAATTTAATGATCGAGAAAATCACACGAATGCCAGGGATTAGTCAGCGTACACATTTGATGGTAAATACAGTAAATACACTAAAACGTGCTCCATACTAGAAAACTAGGATTAAGTATGATTTTTCCAAAAATCTAAGGGAAAAAACAGGAAAAAAAAAACAGATCATTATAGGTAGTTTTCATAACTAAACTGTCACATTTTCAACATTATATCTGCGGTTAAATTTTAAACCTCGATAGATACTGTGACGTTAAAAGGAAATAAATCTACTTAATATGTTTTCTTTTTCACGAGTAGCTCACTATGTAAATATTTAAAAGATTTACGTGTCTCAACGGTGAGGTGAAACACATTCCTGTTAGTAACTAAAATACCTGTAAGAGTATTTTTAAAACGATAAAGTACATATTAAGATATTTCAACTAGATTTTAACACTTGTTTTATTGTAGATTGTTGCCACATTAAAGTTGCTGGATGTTGTTACATGAAAAACAAAGAATTACTTAAAAATATTTGAAAGATGTATAGGCTGCCACATGTATAAGGTAATCTATGGGTTGTCACTGGTTTGGCGTTAGTGATGCCGAATATTACCGGCTAACGGCCGCGGTAATACCGACCGCGCACTTTAAGCTACAATAGCGCCATCTGTCGACGGCCTAATAACTTTGGAGTTTCTTAGGGAATTATTGAGCAATAACAACTTTGACCCGTCAGAAATAGATGGAAAATAGAGGGAACTGCAATGGGTAACTGTCTCTCACCTTTTATTGCAAACTTGTTTATGAGCAGATTTGAAACCAATGTAAAGTCTATTGCACCATATTTCCCTAAGACTTGGGTTAGGTATGTCGACGATATTTTAGCCATTTTTGACACCAAGAAGTGTAGTATTCAAGATTTTCTTCTCGTTTTGAATTCTAAATTCAACACCATTAACTTTACTGTAGAACAAGAAGTTAACGGCCAACTTCCATTTTTAGACACTCTGGTAGTCAGGAATAGCAAAAATATAATAGAAATTGACGTGTATCGGAAAGATACTAACACAATCAGGTTTATCCCTAATGATTCGCAGCATCCTTTTCAACAAAAATTGTCTTTTATTAGTTGTTTAGTAAATAGGTTATTGAAATTTCCATTGTCCGCAGATAGAAATCAGCAAGAATTATTGTTTATTAAGAATGTTGTCATACATAATGGGTACCCTGAGAAAATAGTTGATAGAATGATTAAGAAGCAGAATCAAAAAATGTATGTAAATCAAATATCTACTTTAAATACTTTGTCTGTAGAAAAGAAGAAATATGTTAAAATACCGTTCGATTGTGCATATACAAGGGGTTTGAGAAGTATTTTTACATCACAAAATCTCTGTATAGCATATTCGACTCATAATAGCATAAAAAACCTTCTTGGAAACCCAAAGGATAAGGTAGATGTACTTGATAAATCTGGTATATATTGTATCAAATGTCATGACTGTGAAAAAGAATACGTAGGCCAGACTAGAAGAACAATTTTAACTAGGTTCAAAGAACATGTAGCTCATTTTAAATATAATCGTTTTGAAAAATCTAGTGTGGCTCAACATATTTTAGACACAGGTCATAAAGTAGTTGTAGATAACTTAAAACTTGTAAAAGCTGTGTCAAATAATAGGGAACTAAACAGCTTGGAAAGTATCTTTATTCACTTGAATAGAGATAAATTAATAAATTCAGACAGGGGTCCTATACCTAGTTCGTCATTGTTTGACCTGCTTTAATTAAAACTTGTTTTTTACGCTTCAATGATCAAATTCACTGAGGTGTGACCAACAAATGGGTATATATAGGGTAATTTTTAACATGGACGTCACTTCCACTAGTGATTTGCTTGGACAATATCCAGTAAAGATACTATGAAGTGCTAATCTCTCTTTTCCTCTTTTTAGGTTCTACTGAAGATGGCAACATAGTTGCTGAAATACGTATTTAGGTTCTAAAATACTTGTTGTGGTTAGGGGTTTATAATTTTATTAATAAATTATACAGATGTTCCTCTACTTTAATTTATTATTTAAATATTTTGGCGAAATTACAGAAATGGCGCGACATGGATAAAGTAAAAATTACGAACGAAATGGTTTAGACTTTAGAATAACCTTAGCAGTTATTCTTATTATCCTTATCATAAGGAATCTAATAGTTTCCAAACTGTTTAGTAGATTATATTCACGGGTTCTCGACCACAACAGTGCAACAACTTTGGTGCAACACCGTTGACAGTGGACTACAAAAACTCCACCAATCTTTTCCATAACTTTTAATACACCTTTAAATACAATTAAAACCACTAACAACTATACAAACTACAAGTAAAACTTGTCGAAACAAGTACGCATGCAAGACACGTATCTACTCACATAATAGCGATCATTTTCTTTTGTTTTTAATGGCGGTTTTCAGTCACAAAATAAGCGTTTCTCATCCATCACTGTACGGTCGACTACTTTGGAGAAACTTTAGAAACTTTGCGTGTTTATTAAGCGCAGTTTTGCGACAAAGCGACCGGTCGTGTGGAGGCGACAGCGTCGACTGTCGGCGTGTGGAGCGCCGCGACGCTCGCAGCGTCGCCGCGCATTTCCCACCTATAGCCCGATTCGCGGCCAAAAAACATTGCGAAGAGATCTCCATTTAAATTTTGCCTTTCTAGTTGTCGCGACTTGAGATTCTGCCGCTTTGACACTCTTCATAGACGTCCTCAGATAATTATTTTGCTGGAAAATTAATAAATGATTATTTAGACACCCACACACTAAATGCTTGGCATGAATATATACATATGCTACAGGTTGAGGAAATGGTGAGATCCTACTTAAGGAATTAAATATCGTATTCAACCAAGCTGAAAGTATATTTAAAAAGAAATAGAATAATTAGAACTAGAATAATGAAATATAGCCTGTAGGCTACCCATTAAGTCATAGGTTTAAAGCTTATTACATAATCATTGTTTATCTTGCATTTTCCCTACAAAAGATCGAGTTGAAGCATCTCATGATTGCTGCAATTGACGCGGCGCTCTTCGGTCTTTCGGGCGAGCGGGGGAAGGGATCGACAGCGACGCTGCAAGTAGTGGCGGATCGCACGTGCGTTACTTACTAGGAGAACAGTGTTTACGGACACAATACATATAACGACACGGCGATTATGCCTCGCCAAAGAAATTTGGATATCCGGCGACAGATTACCGAATTAAAAAATAATGGCAAAATGAGTCAATAAGATAACAGAACCACGAACAGGCATTTGGAAGTCCCATGGGAATTCTTGGCAATTTAAATCGGGTTTCGGGATTGGCATTTAAAATTAATGAACGATCTGCAAAATAATCTGTGTGTCTACAAATTTACGATGCTAAATTTGTAAAAGTTTTTTGATATAAGTTTTATACGCTCAGAGCTGACGTTTGTAATATATGTAACATATCAAGAGTTGTACTTATTTTATACTGTTTGTGCATGTATTTAAATATTATTTAAATATTTATTTAATGATTATTATTATAATCAGAATTACGCAAAAATTAAGAATTCAATTGTTAGTTAAAATTACTACCTTGACAAGTTATCGTTCTTTTTGTGTATTGATAATAAGCCGCCCCGGTTCTCTCAGCTGTGTCGGTTCTCTCCGACATGACAGCACCGCTAACGCCTCCCTTCCCCGCAGCACCCCAAAGACCGTAGAGCGTCGGAATTCACGCGGAGTTTCAGCACGATCTTTTGTATGAAAAATGCAAGATAAACAATGATTATGTAGTAAACTTTAAACCTATCAATTATTGGGTAGCCTATAGTCTATATTTCATTATGCTAGCTCTTCTAATAACGGAATTTTTTCAAATTTTTTCGCCCCTAGTTCTGCGAGAAAATCGATGTCAAAAGAAGGGACATAATATATGTATGGCCACGATAGTACATATAAATATATCTTATAATAGTATATAGTCTCTTTGTACACAAACACCACAATATACTAAATTACAATACTACGTAAATAAAATATACAAATGATATTGTAAATAACATTTTTGTATTTCTCAGTTTCCTCCTCGATATTCCCAGAAGTCTGAAATAAATTGTGTTAATCATGTTATCAATATAGTATGAAGTATTACCTATTTTAACAAAACTGATTATAGGTTCTTCCGTTCCGATAGTGGATTACTTCCAATGTTTTTTTTCTTTTTCAAATCGTGCTTCAGCATTTGGGTGAATTAGGTGAGGCAAATATAGTTGAGTAGTAAACTTAGCATCTACAACAGTAGTTAACGATAACATTTGTTATTTATTATTTGTATGAACTTACTCTCATCTGTGTGGCGTATTTCAACTAGAAGCTCTAAAATGTCAAGTTATTTTACACCATCATCTTCAATTGTAGTTTCCCTGCGACATTATGATCTGTTCCTTTTGATTAAATCTATTTTTGGATAAAATAATCGATATACCTAGTCCACACACATAATTCAGTTGAATATATGGACTATTTAAAACAAGAAACACTGAAATCTTAAACCTATTCAATAAATTGATAAAATATTATTCTTGTAGGAAGCAATATGTTTTATTTGAAGTAATCGAAACCTCTTGGTGGAATCATACATTTTTAGTGTGCACCTGTCTCAGGTATGAACGAAAAATAAGGACAAACTAACAAAGAAATTTGACAGGTCCTCAAAAGAACTTACCCGAAAACACTTCCACAAACCATATCGGACCTCCCAGTCTTCGAAAAACAATTCCGGCTTATTCCACAAGATATGATCTCTAGCATACTCGTAGACCATCTGAACCGGAGGGTTCAAATGCGGTGCCCAGGTCGCCCTTCTTTGCAACAGAGTGTTGAGGTATTCGTAAAAAATCTAAGAGAACAGTCAATTAACATATCAAAATTAGCAAAAGTTATTTTTCATGGAAAGTGTACCTCGGCTTTATGGACCCAGCATATCAAAGACATGATGGACATGACAACAGCGTGGATCCTGTTGGAACAAGCAAGGTCCATTCCGTCATTCGCAAGAGTTGTTTCTTGTATAGCCATGATAAGACAAGCCATGGAGGCAGCTGTATAACCACATGGGACTTCGATTACTAACACGGCAATGCTACAGTAGACACACTCTAAATTGATTCTAAAAAGCACAAGAATTATCATAGTGTAATAGAATATTCCAGTATATGGTATATATAAGCAAATACGAACCGGTGAATCCCATGCTTTTGAACAGAGAATAATATAGCAGTATGTATAATCTCCCTATATTTCTGAACGAATGCCCTGTCGTCTCTACTGTAAATACCCAGGTTGATATTAAAGTGAGTGTTTTGAAAAAATATCCTGTAAATAAAAAAATGTTTGTCATATCATAAAAAGTAAAATGGTATTGTATTTTAAGGATAAATATGACTTTTTTGTTATACATTCTTTAGAACCAAGTATGAACTGTCATCCGACATTATTTTTATTAAAATTTACCCACAATTTTGTTTATTTCAGGGCCGAGAACATTCGCGGTTATAAAAAAAACAGTTTGATGCAGAACTTGAGTGTTTTAGTTTAGTGTTTAGCTTTCTTAAGCTTTTAAAAGTGGTTCAAATTATAGTATACATATTTGACATTACAACTACTGGAAAATCTGCGGCGGATAGGTGCGGATGCGGTTTTTGTGATTTTATTTCTAATACGTTGTAAAGGAAAATCCAAAAATTGATGTACCGGCTTATATGTAATTTGGTGCAATTTCTTGATACCGTGACAGTAGAGGTAGTTTAGAACATATTTAACCATATTTAGCTATATACAAATGGTTACGGTTATCGAGATATTGACAACTTTATGTTCAATGCGTCTTGTATGTTGTAAATGCCGTTATGTACGTATATTTTTCCGTTTTAGATCATGTATAGCAAGTACATTTATTATTGTATAAGCATTTCTTGGATATTGGTTGCTTGAAACCAATCGGATTCTTATTCAAGGCAAGAAAATACATCGAAATCACCTACTCGCATACACAGTTCACTGGTTTAAATTGGATTCTTGTTGAGGAGAGACAATAGTAAGTTTGTGAATAGAAACTGGTTAGGAGTTTTCGATAAATGTGTTTATGCGGAATGCGAATACGGGCTCAAAACATGCGTATTAGGGTCATACCACTAAAAAACGACCGTTTCAGCTTGAAGTATGATCAATTTCGAAAGGTTTCATAGAAACAATAAGTATAAATATTAGACAATTTTGAAATAATACTAAAAATAATAGATTTTATAGAGATAAAAATGGTAAAATAGGTTCTTAATTGCCTCTACTATCACGTCTTAAAGGGAATGCATCGAACCGAAAACAGCATGAATAGCATATGTACCGTTTCAATACACAATATCGACTGGTGTAAACTTTCATTTTCTTCCTCTACCAGTGGTCTTTAAAAATAAAACTTTTTTCAGGATTTTCTTACAACATAACAGACCCAAACATGTTATCTCATATAATTCAAAAACGACAAATGTTGTAGCAGTAATTAATTTACAATAGGTGTAGTGCAGTGAAGAACAATTTTTAATACAGTTTGCTTTTTCCTATTTTGTACTGTTTTATTGTGCTCAATAAGTTATTAACCTTCAAATTCTTAGTATGAAGGTTAAAATGTTATACATAAATAAAACAACACATCTAAAGCCTATTTAGGTGAAAAAATAATTTTGGCCAGGTTTTCAGGTCAAATACCAGAAACTTTTTACAAGAACGCGGAAGTCCTGACCTGAATTCTATTGAACACGTGTGGGATCAGCTTGTCCGAAGTGGTCGCAAGCGCCCTAATCCACCACTTACCATAAAAATAATACTTTTGAATACCTGGGTACGTCAAAATTTCGCTTATTTCCGCGCCTGTCAATGATCTGCTGAAAAACCCGATGTCCTAAAAGACTCTGCAACATGTTGTCAGAAGACATCAACGATAACAAATTGGAAATTATGTAGTCGCTCAAGCAATAGTTGTAAGCTTTTGTGGTCTTGTAGTGGATTGCAGCGCACTCTAAGACGTTCCCATAGTATAGCAAGGCGTCATTGGTGAATTCTTCTTTCAGAGCCCATTCAATCATGATATCCAACTAAAATTTACAGGATTATTCATGGGAAACTGCTTTTTTGATCGGCTGGGTTACAATGGTAAATAAGTCTGTAATCTTGACATTCTTGAAGAGTTTTCTCAGGCAAACCTCCAGACCTTTGTTAGCGTATGTTATATCTTCATTGTCATCTGGCAACAGGCTATCTTTGTACAGAACGAGCAAACGATAAATCAAATCATCGTCTATCTCGACACAAGCCCAGTCTTCTATAATATTGTAGATAACACGAAGAACCTTCTTAGCAACAGTAGGATGAGATTGCTCCACTATATCTACAAGTTTGGGTAATTAAAATGCACAATTTGTATATTATAACGAACGAGATTTATTTACGTATATTCGTACCTAACAAAACATTTATGCACTTAACATGTTCCTTGCTGACATTCAAAATCCTCTGCAAGAGGTCTGAACACAAAATGTCTGTATTCCATAGGCTCGCTTCTTCAAAAAACGTGACTATAGAATGAATGACAGTTGTGAAAAGATCTGGCAGCAACAATTCCATGAGATTGTCGAACGTTGTATTGGCATATCTAGCTTGACGCCTGGAAGCAAACATTAGAACAGTTTAGTATCAATTATGTGCATAAATCGTTATTTCTCTTTCTACTTTCTGGTCCATACTGCAAAACCGGTACCAACTTTCTGTCTTATATGGAAATGGTGGACAATACTAACACCGCTCCATATGATTCTGACAATCTGCGATATTTTCAAATCGTCGAAGTACGTTCTTCTTATCAACTCGTCTAGTACGTCGACCCCTAAAAAGTTGTAAACAAACTTTTTTTAGTACAGTCATTCTGTTTTAATTAACAAAAAAAAACATTGTTTATCTTGCATTTTTCATACAAAAGATCGTGCTGAAACTCCCGCGTGAATTCCGACGCTCTACGGTCTTTGGGGTGCTGCGGGGAAGGGAGGCGTTAGCGGTGCTGTCATGTCGGAGAGAACCGACACAGCTGAGAGAACCGGGGCAGCTTATTATCAATACACAAAAAGAACGATAACTTGTCAAGGTAGTAATTTTAACTAAACGTCAGCTCTGAGCGTATAAAACTTGGAAATATCAAAAAACTTTTACCAATTTAGCATCGTAAATTTGTAGACACATAGATTATTTTGCAGATCGTTCATTATTTTTAAATGCTAATCCCGAAACCCGATTTATATTTCCAAGAATTTCCATGGGACTTCCAAATGCCTGTTCGTGGTTCTGTTATCTTATCGACTCATTTTCCCATGATTTTTTAATTCGGTAATCTGTCGCCGGATATCCAAATATCTTTGGCGAGGCATAATCGCCGTGTCGTTATATGTATTGTGACCGTAAACACCGTTCTCCTAGTAACTAATGCACGTGCGATCCGCCACTACTTGCAGCGTCGCTGTCGATCCCTTCCCCCGCTCGCCCGAAAGACCGAAGAGCGCCGCGTCAATTGCAGCAATCATGAGATGCTTCAACTCGATCTTTTGTAGGGAAAATGCAAGATAAACAATGATTATGTAATAAGCCTATGAATTAGTGGGTAGTGGGTATTTTTATGCGTTGTAGCATATTAATCAAGGACAGCACCAGAATTTTTTCAAATTTTTTCGCCCCTAGATTTGCGAGAAAATGGACTTCAAAAGAGGGGACATAATATATGGCCACGTACCTTTTAACCTGTTCAAATGAACCCTATACGAATCCAGCAGGTGCGTTAAGCAGTATTTGTGTAATCTAATGACGTTGTCATGCAATTCTTCAGGAGTATACATGCTGCGTGAATACATACCACAACTTAGAGATTTGAACTGCCTGCTTTTTGAGAATAGGTCCGAATCGTACACAATTCGTTTATCTGAAAGAATGCGAATTAATATGATTTACTCTACGACCCATATACAGGTAAGCTATTATTGTACACAAGATAGAAAATTGGGTTTAATTCAAATAAATATGCTTTGACTCAAAGAAATCTGGTGTTTCAATACAGGCAAAGAAATACTTATTTGCTGATAAAAATGCTTGTTTAAAATATTGTAGTTTGGTAGGAAGAACGCTTATTTGTGTCAAACGACTTGTTTTCAGATAAAATTTACAATTTATGATTGTACTGTGTCATGGAGGAAAATGGAGACGCTATACGCTGAGCGGTAGGCTTTCCCCCGTCTACTATTTATACTCAAGATAAGGCCGAACTGTGAGTAGAGTGTTTACAGCGCCATGAAACAATACAGTTGAATGCCAAAGCAAAAATATTTCTTTGAAGGAAATAAATCTCTTCTTGTTTGTGTTGGCACGCCGTTGTTGAACACCCTGTATACATGAGAATATTTTCTGTACAAAGCGTCTGCGCGCCATCTTAGAGGGAATTTCGGAACTAAACGATTTCTAGACAAGAACTGGTCAGGTTTTGTCGCATTGCATATACAGTCATCAGATGGCGCTAGTAACAAATAAATCAAACAATTTACTTACAAGAATACAATTCACATCGTTTTGTTTTTGGTTCATTACATAATATCGGAATTTTTGTAACAGAAACACAGTTTAGAGTAAACTTTTGCAAATGTCTGTCCTACCAGCAAAGCTGGTGGAACTTTTAAATGAGCAAAAGTTTACTTGCAACTATTCGTGTATTATAATAGAATTGGTTTATTTGTGGAAATGTATATTTTAATAACATAATAAACAAGTAAACTTACAGGAAACCTTGGTCATTATTGAGTCACGTTTTTCTGAATCCGGTCGATATTTCCGTATGTTATTTGAAGTGCCTCTAATGTTCTTCACCTTTCTCGAAGTGTGGAGATGCATTTTGCAATTTTTTTACTTAATTAAGTGATTATTTGGAAATATTACAGTGACACTTGTGACAAATTATTATGGAATGATTACCACGGCAACTAGTAATATATTGCAAATCAACCTCAATCCTTGCCTGAATATTTGTCCCTATTGGTTCACCAATAGTTCGCCTCAAAACTAAAAACAAAAAACACACACACACAAAGAAATGAAGAAATAATGGACAAAATAATCAAAACGTAATACTTCATATTTATTCGCATAAAATCCAAGAACAAGAACAACAAGAACAAATAAATAATCTTTAGCGTATAAAAAAACATTTATTGCAACCGCAAGAGTTATAAGACGAACAGTCAACTCAATAAATAAACAACTTATTCTTACGTACTAAAAAATAGAAATCTAAAAACTGTCAAATTAACAATCATTTAAGTAGTGGTCCACTAGTCGTACTAAATAAAAAATTAAGTCAATTTAATACTGTAGAGATAGCTAAACTATATATATATATATATATAAACAAAGGAACAACTCGTAACGCTTAGGAACACATACGGCCTAAAATATTGCTAACTCCTAACGTACTAAAATAATTAGTCTGGATATCACTTTTGGTTATCGAGGGATAATATTTTGATTCTCAAAATGGCACTGGAGTTTTCCTGTTTTCTAAACGTAACAGAAATTTCTTGACACTCGCTAAGCGTGTACTTTCATATGAGCAGCCCAATCAGTACTCTGGAACAAATAAAACAGATAAATATTAGATAATAAAAACACAAGCGGTGAAATCGAAAAAAAACCTTATTTTTTTATAGATTTATTAACTTTTTTTATTATCTTAACTTAAATTATATCAAAATTATTAAACTACATACTTGACAATCGACTGAGCAGTACCTCACCGACTGGCAGCTGCAAATGAATAAGGCAGTACCGGAGCAAACTTCACATTTAACTTCTTCCGTATCCACACTGTCAAGCTATAAAAGAAAAAGGTATTATTTACAGATTTAGGGGTGTAGGAATTAGGTACATGTAAATATAGCACATATACGATCAATAAGTGTTATTAAAATAAGTTCAATAAATTCTTAAAATCCATTAATTCTCTGGAAAATGTCATTATATTTATTGGTGTTCTATTGTAGTCAGGTTTTTGTAATTATTTCAAATGTTAGTTAGTTACTTTTACTTTTAACCAGACGATATGCAGACAGAGACATATCTTTGTTGAATTTCACATTGTCAATGTTATTCAAATTATTTTACACTACGCAATTTATCACGCAAAATGTTCTACAACTTTTTAAGCAATACAAAATTGCGTATAGTGCCATTAACAATAGTGTAAAACCGCTATTATACAGTGAGAACACAAAGTATTAAAACATGACAAAATCTCTAAATCGGTCTGTTATTTAAAAAAATCGGTTTTAAATTATCAAAATATGTTATTTTTGAATCAAGACGGAATCAACATATTTTTTAAATGACACCATTGGCTTAATAACAGCATATAATATGATGGCCGTACAAAATTTTCTAGAAAAAGATGATTGAAAATTAGTATTAACATTGTGTATTTTATACAGATTTTGAGGTTTCTGGGAGATTGAATTCAAATGGCATACATTTACTAATGTTGCTAAAATTGCAGTTTTGACAATTGACCTCACTTTTCCGGTTGTCTTACGTAATTTTGAGTTCGCATTCGTATTCAGGGCAAATAAAGTTCCAGAGTACATTTTATATTCCATTTACAACCTCCATGCTACTCAAAGTTATCAATATTTGCAATTTCAATTATGGTCTTTAAGCCATACATTTTCTTCCGCTACCATTAAGACAGTTAAATGTTATATTAAAATAACTTTTAAATATAGGATTGCCATTACATCAAAATGTGTATTTTTATAGTAAAAAATCGACTAGCCGTATAAGAAAATTGAAAAAGAAACATATCCATAGCCAGATATCTTTGTATAGCTAGAAATATTTGTTAGAAAAAAGCGTTTACTTTACATTTTTCCCTGGCTATTGGTATGTTGCAACGCGAAATATTACACTCGACATCCGTTCTATGACAAGTTAACATACCAGCATATAGATAATTATATGCAAAATTGACACATTTACGTTCTTACTTCAGTTAAAAAACAAAGTTGCGGCAATGATATAAAGTTTCGCCAAATCATCAGTATTAGTGCTGCACTGCAATTATAACACTACAATGTTTACCAAAGACGAATTAAAACTATATTTTATACTTAATTGAACGCACAACATGGGACTGTCTATATTAAATATAAATAAATACGCGGCCAAAGTAAAAACGAAAAAATATGATTCATATCCTTTCTCTAGACATTTGTTTGGTCTGTTTTCCTTAAAACGCGTGGTTTGATCAATGACAAAAATATAATTTCGGTCATCTTTGACCGTGGATAACTAGGCTAACAAGTTTGCGATAATTTTATGGATTTAACCTTGGTGCGGCCTTTCTATTTTATTGTTTTAGTTTGGTGCGAAGATTTTTACTAGTGGACCGTTTTACAGATTCGATCTCTCTCGATAACGGAGAAAATTGGTCCTTATGGCTCCAGTGATAGATAACATATTAAAATGTTTACAATCACAGTTAATAGGAAAATATGTAATTATGTAATTAAAACTAATTGAAACATTGTGTCCGTCAGACTTTAATCTTAAATGCATCAAATCTCGCTTACTTAATCGCAAAACTAAAAATACCACATTGTAGCCGACAAAATTCAGTATCAAAACGATTCGGGAACCCAAAAGAGAAAATAAACGGTTAAATTAGTACAATCAATTATAATTGATTCGATTAATTTTTCATCCAACAATCCTTTGACATTAGAACGGGCATATCTATCTAATGTCTTCTGTGACTAGACACAGAAAGTAAAACGGACCGAGATAACAACACGATTGTGAGACCCCTATAGACCCTGGTCAAGTCATAAACTTATGTGCCAGCCCATTAATCTACAGGGGGTCAAATTTCATTTTTTTTACGGTTTGTAACTTCCTCTCTGTGGGGGTCCCATACCCTATTTCCAAGAAAAATATGTTTAGAAAAATGTTAGACATAAATTACACAAAATTTCCTCTACTTTAATTTATTATTTATCTACTTTGACGAAATTATGGAAATGATGGCTCATTTGCAAAATCGTTGAAAAATGCTAAAGAGTAAATAGCCAGTTCCTTTGGACCCTTTTGAACCAAAAGCTTTTCAGCTCTAACTTTGGTCATAAAACTTCTAAATATGAACTTTCGTCCAGATATCTTTAGTAGTTTCTCCGGAATCGTCGCCACAAAAATCCTTTAGACACACACACACACATACAGAGACATTTATATTTATACAAAGATAACTCACCGGTGAATGTGTGGGACTGCTGACTCCGCTATCAACCGACTGATTTCTTGGCACTGGGTCCTACAAAAATATCTACCATCTTAGAGAAACCCATATATTCCGCACACAAACATATCCAATACATGCCAACTAAATCTCATTCTGAGAAAATAAAAAGACACAATAAAGACAGAGTACAGCAAAGAAAAGTAATAGACAGAAGAGAGCTAGTGAACGTATTTTGTTGACCTTGTGGGCTACTTTTCATTTGCTACCGCTAGAATGCTCGCGCTTTCGTGAGTTAGGCAAACCGTTTGACACTACTCTAACCTATAAGTTCGCTTAAAGTATTTCTCATTAGTGGTACTGATGTGGTAACAGACGCCATTATAGTATTTCCGATAAAAACTGCTGCTACCATAATGAGAACCGATCTTAAAGAGAAATTTGTAGGTTAGACTACGTTTCCAACACAGTATTGTCGCAAGTAACAAATTTTATAAAACGATTAATTTTGAGTAAATCATTCACTAGCTCTCAGTCAATATCAACACACACAGAGAAGAAAAAAACAATTCCAACCCACCTCTGGTTCCATATTCTGCTGTATATACTCCTCAGCATCAACAAACTCCAAGTGGCGTCCGTCCTCCTTCTCCGCGCATTCCTCCTCCTCATCTTTCGGAAAAACAAACTCATCAATATCGAGTGGGTCGTTAACATCCAGCGCAACCTTAACATCGTCATTGGACGCGTCTACATTCGCACAAGCACTACCAACTCTCTCAGTGGGGACAAGCCTTGATGACTGGTTATCGACCGGGATGGTATCAGCCGCTGATATATCAGAATACGGACTGTTAGCGACCGTGGAAGAAGAGTCCTCTTCCGATTGAGGAGGAACCGTTTCGGAAATTAGAGAAGGGACCACGTCATCGGGCGACTGAGGAGTGTTGGCTATAGCACCAGGTGATGACCGAACACGGTCAGAAGGAATCGAATTCTGGCTTTCTGCGTCTTTGTTCGACGTTATGACAACACGTTTCGACCGATCCCTACAAATTCGCGTATTCATCAGGGTCTGTAGTACCGGCGTTTTCGTAGCACCATTTCCATCGACTGGGTTTTCTTGGCGTCTTTGCGGCGAAGATCCTGCAACACTACTCTCCTGGATCACAGACGGTCTTGCGGTTGCTTGGACCGGAACCATGGTTCTCTGCGGGCACCCAGCTTCACCATGTTGCGAATTCTCGCGGTCTATACCTGGCCTGTTCGGGGATTGTTGTTGCAGATATTCAACAACCAGTTGCATGCTAGGGTTTGAGAGTATTCCCTCTAGGAGACCAGTAACGGTTATATTATTCGTTTGGTCATTTCCTCTCTGCGCGCTGGCACCAGTGTTATTCAAGTTCGGAAAATCTGCCTTCAAAATGTTGTCCAAACGCTTCAACGCATGATCCTTCTGCGGCTCAGGCAACGCTTGCAAGCTAGTAACCATCTCGACGATCTTATCCACAGTGACCTTCCCCTGGTTAGACCCAGTTTTAGTAGTCTCAACGGGGACATTCCAAGACCTAGGCGTTTCCATTGTATCAGCACCAGATATGGTAGCGTTTATCTTGCTGGGTGTCAGAATATTAACCGTCGACTTCCTACGAGGAGGTGCTGCCTTCTTCTTCTGGGCATTACTGGCGATCTGCGCATTACTGGCCATCTGGGCATCACTAGCCTTCTGGACATTACTGACCATCTGGGCATTACTCGGCTTCTGGGCATTACTCGCCTTCTGGGTATTACTAGCCATCAGCTTCAGCTTCAACCTCGTAAATTCAAACATTAATTCTTTGTACATTGCGACTTGCGTAAGGAATTGAGATCGTTGAGCCGCCGTCATGTATGGAGAAGACTGACTAGGTCCTGGGGGAATATGACTCTGTTGGGTAGCGGTTGTCTGCTTCGTAATGGTACACGGTTGTTGAGAACTACTAAAAACGTCGGAAGCCTGTTGAACTGGAGGCACCCATGTTGTTCGAACTGTCAAATTCGCAGAAGCCATCGTACGATGGCGACTATTTTCGTAGCTAGGCGGTGGTCCAGAAACAATTGGCGGCATCGAGACTGTTGTTGCAGGTGCCGCCGCTGGTCTATATGGCATACCAAGCATGGAAGTCATTTGATCTAGAGCATTTTGCTGAGGCCGTCTCGCAGGAACTGCTGGAGTCGTCACAACTCCAGAACTGGTAGCTACCGAGGCCATTGAAGTCGTCGTCCCTCTGGATCGCATGTAAACCACAGAACTAGTCGTCCCGATAGCAGAATTTGTCATCAAACCTGATGAATTCCCGACTGTTGATGATGACACCCGTCTAGGCTGGGATGGTCTTAACCTAGAAGCACCCATTTCAAGCCACGTAGGCACCCTCGCTGGTAGAGCACCAGAATTTTGCGCATTCAGTTGCCCAGAAATTAGAGAACTTGTCGGAACCGTCGACATCCTCAGCAGCATTTGACCAAGCGTTGGAGTAGCTGCAACAAAAGTATCAACACTTGGGTTTTTCTCTCCTGTAAGGAAAGTAGGAATTGGAAAAGACGCAGGTGCAACCGTGTTAGGTGGAACTGTTATCGATGGAACTGGAGCTGAAACACTCGTGGCATGCATTGCCAACATAGACGTTAGAATCGGATCATGAAGACTACTGACGCTTCTCGAAGACTGCTGTATTTCCGGTGTAGTTCTTGTCGAGAATGAGGAAGGAGTAAGTAAGTTTGGCGGAGTGTTTCTCGGTAACTGTTGTAGATCAGGTGTGGTTCTTGTGGATAACGACGGAGATATGTCGCGTGGTGTATGCCTTGGTAACTGTTGTAGATCCTTTGTGGATTTGTTCGAGAAAGAAGGACATGTGTTTGTTGGAGTATGTTGCCCACCTTAAAAGAAAAAAAACCCCATGCGATACACTAAAGAAAAACTACACAATAACAAAGCCCAGGCTAAAAACACCACCTTAAAAAGACTTACCATCAACGTCCATGAAGATGACATCATCATCAGATCTAATCGAAGAAGCACTACCTGAAGAAAAAAAAAACACCAAATCATTCCAGCTTCCTAAAAAAAAACATCAATCTATACATACTTGGAGGTGTCTGGACGCCAGTTATGTCTTCAACGGTAGCCTTCGCCCTAGATACGGCGTCGACTTCCTCCAGATACTTCGCGAAGTCCTGGGTCGGTCTGATCAACTCCACTGGATTGCAGGTCTCCATCCTGGTCATCTTGCCATGCAATTTCTCAAAAAACGCTACGAAATCCTCCTTCTCCATGTCCTGCTTGATGATTTTCTCGCAAAAACGAATAACGGAATCCGTAACCGTTCCTCTAAAGTCCCGGGTCTTCCGCAACACGCTCTCATCGCCCATGCTCTTACAGAGAGCCTCGACGAGGATGTTGCTCATCGCGAACGACTGGAACAACTCCTGGGATAAGGCTTCCAAGTTCACCGGGTTAGTCTTCAGGACTTCTGGTATGGATGATGTCGTCGTTACCACTTTAGCTTTATGGAGCTTCTCGACATGTGATACTGCCGCTTTTCCTGTGTGGGGCTTACGAATACTCAAAGGTTTAGTGAGGTTGCATTCTGATCTGAAGACATCACGATTCTGGGTTGCTCGGTGGATGGTATGCGAGACGGCCAGGGTCATGGTCCCTCCTTCTGAGGTCCCAGGCATCATATCTATGGCTTGGTCTAGAGATATGCCCGTATTTGGTGTTTTTCTCTTTACAGGTGTCTCTTCGTTTCGGTATTTCTCAAGCCTCCGCTTTTTGGGTGTTGGTAGAGCTTTTGGACGGTCCTCGTGATACGTCTCAGAAATCGCTTCTATGGCTGATGACCTCGATGGTACTTCGAGTTTGCTTGGTGGTACGTAATCGGGATCCTGCTCGTGCTTCTTCGTCCTGGGCTTCTTCTTAGAGCCTTCAGCATCCTCTGGACGGTCAGCTCTGGACGGTCTCCTCTTGACGATTTTAGCTTGGACCGCGTTGGGTTCGATGGCCACGCTCTCAAAAGGCACCATCCTCTTGTAGTTCCTCCTAGGGTCGTTCGGGGCCAAATCCCTGTAGATCATAGTCGGAAACTCTCGGGAGAGATCAATCTTTACTGGTGGAGTGTACGATACTTCCTCTGTGAAAGCCTTCCTCGTCTGCTGCGATCTATCAGCATCGTCGAGCGAGTCGTCAACAGTGGGTTGGTTGAGGGCATCGTCCGAGTCAGAATAGCAGACGACATCTTCGTAGGTCTCGCGCCTTGTATCATTGGAGAAACCGTTGTTCAGACCGAGCATGTTCGACATGGACCTGGTCACACGGAAATCGGTGTAGATCAGCATACTGCTGGAGTCGACCGATTTCGCTCGTCCACCAAACGTAGCAGTTCTGCACCGAGACGGTGGCCTGCTCGCTCGTTTCGTCTCTGCTTCTTTCACCAGATGCGACATGCTCTTGCTTCGTAATCGCGTGCATGGCCTGGATAAACTCGCCGCTATTATGCTTGCGACTTCGTCGTCTTCCGCTGTGGACGGGGCTTCCTCGTGTTCTTCACTGAAGCTATGATCTGGGTTGGGGACTGGCATAGCTCCTTCGAAATCCATTAGGGCTTCCAAGGTGGAGTTCAGCATTTGGATGTCGGCTCGGCTCATTGTTTTCCTTGCTCGTCCTCTGGTCGTCTTTGGAATCTTATAGTCGGTTAAGTTCCCAGCACCGCTCCATATCTTCGTGCCTTCATCGGTCCTCTGATCTTCCGAGGAGAAAGAAGTCCTCCTCGATGGCGTTCTCTTCTCATCAGCTCTGCTGGTAGGTCTACTGGTTGATGCTTGGTTGGAAGAAGTTCTTCTAATCTTGGGCGGCGGCGGTGGGGAGGGGATATCCAACTCAGATAAACAGGCGTTTAACTGCACAACCGTCTCTCTTTCTTCAAACTGCGAATGTGCTTTGTTTTCCGTTGCAAGTCCTGGTTTATCTAGTTGAGATGGAGTTTTACTCCTTTTCCGTTCTTCCAATGCTGCACTCTTCGAGGACGGCGGTCCAGGTCTATCCTTTGGAGATGGCGTTTTCGATCTTTTCTTCTCCTCCACTGCTGCATGGGGTTTCCATTCCACTGAGGGCTCAGGATTTTCTAGTGGAGAAGGCGTTTTACTTCGCTTTCTCTCCTCTAGTGATACAGGCTTTTCTAATGGAGAAGGCGTTTTACTTCTTTCCTTTTCAGGCTTCTCTGTTGCAGAAGGACTTTTACTTCGCTTCTTCTCCTCCACTAGGTTTTCTGATGGGACAGGAGGCTGCCTTTGTTCCACTAATGGTACAATCTTTTCTGGTGGAGAAGGAGTCTTACTTCGTTTCTTCTCTAATGGTACAGGCTTTACTGTTGGGACAGGAGTTTTATTTCTCTTCCTGTCTTCCACTTGCGGTGCAGGCTTGTCTGATGGGGATGGCGTCTTACTTCGTTTTTTCTCCTCTAATGGCACCGGCTTCACTGATGGGACAGGAGTTTTAGTTCTCTTCCTTTCTTCCACTTGTGGTGCAGGCTTGTCCGATGAAGGAGTTTTACTTCGCTTTCTTACTTCGGGCGGCTTTTCTAATGAGTAGGGAGTTTTATGTCGACTCTTTTCTTCCGCTGGAGGTGCATGCTTATCTGATGGGGCGGGAGTTTTGTTTCTTTTCCTTTCTTCCACTGCTGGTACATGCTTATCTGCTGGGGAAGGAGTCTTACTTCTTTTTCTTTCCGCCGATGCTGAATGAGGTTTTCGCGCCCTTGATGGCTCAGACTTGTCTAATGGAGACGACGTTGTCTTCCTTTCTTCCATTAGCGATTGGGACTTCTTGTGCACCGAAGATCCAGAAGAACTTTTGTATTTATCTTTCTTCTCCGATTTTTCGGTAGGTGCCCTGGCAGTTTTAGACGGTTTTTGCAGGTCTTCAAACAAATAATTAAATTTGTCGACCCTAGCCTTATCTTTCTTACTTATTGCGACGTTACATGTTTTAATGGTTTTGGGCGCTTTGTCTTCACTCTTTTTTGGTGGCTTAGCCTTATCTATGCACTCTTCTTTGCGGATGTCTTCTTTGAAGACATCCGCAGAACGCCTCCTGGAAGTTGAAGCCTCTGGTGTCTTTTCCGATTTTTCAAAGCTCGACTTTCGTCTTGCTTCGATCTTATCAGGTTTGTGGTGGTTGGTAAACAGCGCCTCCAAATTCCTTCGTGGTGTCAACTCGTTGCCTACTGGAGAAGATTTGTTTTCGTCATAGATCCTCGGTTTCCTAACTGGAGAAATATCTAACTCCATCTCCATTAGGAAAGCTTCCACACTGGGCACCTCAGCAGGCCTATTTCGTTTTTGGTTTTCCACCTTTTGTCTTAACGCCAAGACAAGATCAGGCGCTAGGGTCTTCTCTACAGTTGGAACATCGGGTTGTTTTGGGGGCGCTGGAGGTAATTCGGCTTGCACTGGTGGATCTTTATCTAAGAGCCTGTCATCTTTATCACCAAGCTCTGCCGATGCCTTCGGGGTCTCTGGTTTTAGCGATAGCACAAATTTCTTCGTCGGAGCAACACTTCTGTCGGAGGAACTGTTTACTTCAGCAGTTGGGCCGGTGGAGTTTTGGCTGTTTTCTGTTGACCATGAGGATTCCTCGGAAGGTGTCTTCTTTGGCGTGCTCCTCCTCCTGAGGTAAGACTTTGTCGTATCCAGATTCTCCAGATTGAGCTCGCTGAAGTCTGGAGATGGGTCTCGTCTTTGTGGTTTCTTCGTCACTAGATTACCCGGGAGATTCGTGATCGTCTTCAGGAAGATTTCACCGATGTCCTCAACCCTTTTGGCTAGTGATTGCTGCTTCTTATCTTCGGCGACTTCCTTGTTCGGTTTCGTTGGCTCTGTCGTAGTCACCACGACTTCCTCTACCTGGCAATCTGTTATTATAGAGAGCTCTTCCTCGTTATCTTGAACGACTTCTTCGCTCGTCTCTGTTGGCTCTGGCGTGCTCACCACGACTTCTTCCATCTGGCAGTCCTCGATCATAAGAGGGTCTTCTTCCTTCTTGTAGGCTTTATCATCGAGTTCTTCGTCGTCTTCAACCTCACTAACGACGATGTACTCGTCGATTTCCATATCGATGACTTCACATGCTTCTTCCATCACTGCATCCTCCGTTGTTTCTGGAAGCGCTTCTGGGATTGTTTCGGGAAGTATTTCGGGATTCTTTTCTGGAAGTGCTTCTGGGGTTGTTTCGGGAATTGCTTCTGGGATTGTTTCTGCAATCGTTTCCGGATTTCGTTCTGGATTTTTTTCTGGTTGAAGCTTGATATCTGACAAGATGTTCACGCGGTTATTATTATTTCGTTCGTAGTCCCTCCGCTGGTTGTTGTACTGTGCAAAGGGTCTGTAGGAGTGACCGCCACGATATGTGAAGGAGTTTCTGTGAAAATAATGGTGTGAGATGAGATCGCGGCTTCGGGGAAGCAATGTGATCAGCGAGTGTTAGCAGTATGCGTTCGAGGAAGTTAGAAGAATCGTGTTAGAAGTATTGCCTATGTGTGTGGTAAGTTAAGTATTATTGGTGAGTTCAGTATGATCTCCAATAGACCCTCAAAACAAGAAACAAGCAGACACCTTTGAACCCGGGTGGTTATCGCGTCAAGAATTCTGGAAGCCCGATAAGACATCCAGCCTGGTTTTACGATAACAAATGACCACAACAACAAAAAGGAAGTGGTTCAGAGGTCGTGTTATCGTCAACTGGGGACTTTGGATGTTGACCTTCGAGATTTCTTGTACAGATATCGCCAAGAAGGACACAAGCTCTGATTGGATACTGATACTAAAGGTTTCGTTGTTTGCAAGCAATATCGGCGATTACCATGAATCTTTGGCAATGTGTCCGCATGTCGTATCTGAAGATTTTCATCTCCATCCAAACGTGTGGCTTCTGGATGGTAGGGACGTCAGTCACACTTACTTTTTCATGCCCGTGGTGGACGATATCAGACGTTCGTACTCTAGATGGCGCTCTTCGATCGGTACGCTCGAGTGCTCGTCGTTCGGCATGTATATATCGTCTAAATGATTATTGTTCCACGTTTCATAGCGGCAGCTGCGACGCGCCTTGCCTCGCCACCTGCGTTGGTCAAATCCAAATTTAAATTTGCGTCTTCTGGGATTGTTTAGGACTAATACCGACACCGGAGGAAAAGATTATCACACTACACAAGCCCGCAACCATATAGCTAAGTCTTTTTAAAACTTTATAAAGAGGTTTGGATGTCTTAAGCATTTATGCTGTCTAACTTGTAATGCGCCATGCGCAGGACAACCGTCTAGTTGATAATGAAGGGAACGACTGGGCTCTAACTTTATTTCACCTATACCAGGTAGGAAGACATCCACCTAGTTCTAAGTAAGTATTTGATTTACAGTATCGTCAATAAAAGGGCTCATAAACGGGTTCTTAGAATGGCAGGTAGATATTAGCACAGTATATTCCTGGTAACAGGTAGGTATTTATACCTTTCTTAATTATCCCATTAATCAATTTCAGACTAAGCCCTTATTTGCTACTCAGGTATGGACCCCCACAGATTTAAAGGGATTACCTTTTAGATTGGAAAAAAGTTCCTGTGCCTCTGCATCATGTGCTAATGAATCGTCAAAAACTACACTCATTTTAAGACAAGCAAAGTTCATCATAAAGAACGACTATATCTCAAGAATAAGAACAGGGTCAGTGTAAAACAGCTTTTAGGTCCATTTGAGGGCACAATTTTGTTAAAAGTAATTAAAGGTTATTACCTAAACATCCTGTATCTTTAAAGCAGTGCACTTGAGAACAACAGGTATGTTCAAATTCGTAACAACAAACTTGTGACTAAAGTGTTTTGTGAAGTTATAATAGCATATAAACAACAGTGCAGGACAATTTATAAAAATTACAAAACTAGTCAAGTCCCCATCAAATGCAAGCCTAATTCAAGTACACACTTGGCCAAAATGCACGTGTGTGGAATCTTATCAGATTCCACTACCCACTATATAATATTATGTAAACTTTGTACTATTTTTTTCTCTGTTAAATGCCATTAGGTCTATGTAAACACATCTGTTATCTAAATATATAAACTATCAATATAAATAACTATTATAAATAGACAAAAACTGATTAGAACTGATTACTTCAGACCCTACCAATCTTATAAATAATACTACACTATACAACGTGCTTTCTAGATTCAGATACATTTGGTATAATAATGTGCGCATTTTAGTAACACTGGTCGCGTAATTTTAATGTGTATTACATAAGACAACTCTTAACATTTTAAAGAACAAAAATTGACAAGATTAAAAAAAATAATTTCTTATTTTTTACTAATTTTGGTAGATAATTCTTTTAAGGAGAAGTTCTCATGTAGGTAGCAATCGGTTGGAAAAATCAAATGTTCTTCTTTTATATCTTGAAACCTTGCAGTGTATAAAATAAGCACCTCAAACGGTTTTTTGATTCTGAAAGCTGTACAAAATCGATCTTAAAGCTGTTTTACACTGTCCATAATATTGGCCCAGATGTTATACAAGAAAACAGCTGTGATTTTGTACAAGAATTTGGATACTTTAATTTTTGTGTGTATGATACTATACAGTTTCAATATTGACCATATTTACAATAAAAACTGTGATATTGCGATTTTTTGTTGCATGATTATTACCGAATACATCAGCTGTGCCAAAACTAGCTTTACAATTAATTTACAATCCTTTTTTGATATTAATAGGTTTACAAATTAGTAAGTTAGTATTTAAATAAATTATTATGTTATGCATATGGACCAAAAAATTATTCCCAATTCAGTTATTATTATTATTATTAATATTATCATTCGCATAAATATACAAAATGCACACGACAGACAATACGAAACACATCACAAACAACCAACATACCACACAGCATTCTGCACGGTGCTTTTTCAAGGACTTCTTATATCAGACGAACAAATCACATTTTTTGTCTAAGTGTTAATGTAGACAATACATTTCAAACACTATTCTTCACACTTCACAACATAGCATAACTTTCTACCGCCCTGTATGCAAGCGTTGAAAAAACAGTTCTAGTAACCAAGTATTATAAACGATGCAAAAGTTATTTACTTTAACCACTAGACAAGTAATATAATAATAATAAATAATAAACAACTATTTTCTTCTAAAGATAAAGTTATCCAACTAAACAGAAATATGCCGGAATTTATGACGTTTACCTGATTAGTTAGTATAATTAGTTGCTTTATTTATTAGTGACCCTTCTATACTTCTGCTGTGATGCCAGAATTCCCCTTTGTAACTAGTTTTAAGTGCTCCTGTGTTCATGTGATAACGAAGTTGTTTGGGCCTGAAATATGGACAAAATAAGGGGATACTGATAGCACACAGTGTAGGTCTCGTCGAGTTCAAAGTCGAACTGAGCTTGAAAACTGTCTCCATAAATTACCAAGCGAGGAAAGTTTAATTAAGTTATAGAAATTCAATTGGCTGCATTAAAAAAATAAGTTATTAGTTATTAAATATATCGTGAACCTTTCAAATTTCAATGTACACTGTGGACAAAAGACTGGTGTATCAAAATCAATAGGTAATAACATTTGTCTTGTTTTGGTCAGAAAGGACAGTAAAGATTTAGTATACAGGGTGAATTTGAAGGATAAAATGTTAAAATGAACGACAATATTTGTATTTAGACAACGAAATCAGCAATCTATGTGAGTTAACCTCAAACGCCATAAGTGACAGCAGTATGACAAGCAGCGCCACTAGGCTAGGCGTACAAAACTTCTTCCATACTCATACAGTGTGCTACCGTTAAAAGTGTGGTTATGTGTATTTTGTTTTAATATATAATTATTATTATAATTTAATATAAGAAAAATAATTAATGAACTATTGAGTCAGAGCACTTCACATATTTTCAAGTAGATACTTAATTTGTCGAAAATACAATTATCTAAGCTAAGTGCCATCAATAAACAAACACAATCGAACAGTCTATGGAGAAAACCCTACCAAACACAGTTTTCACTTGCTCGATTTTGTTCATTGTTGGCCAGGACTAGTCACTTAGCTTCGACCATTGTATTTTTGACAAATTAAATGCTTGCAAATGCGTGAAATGCTTTGATATCGAGATGCATTGTCACACCTAACTATGAACAATTTTACTCACAACAAACAACTTCATTAAAGGACTGCACCGAAGCATATCAATGGGTACAATTAAACAAAAAAGTTCTTGAAGTGGGTTCTATATATTTTACACGTGTTCTACTAAATCAAAAGATTAAAATATTCAAATACACAAAAATTCAAATATTTGCTTATTTTTATAGACTGTACGGATATATTTATTGTACTTGAATTATTGTTTATTTGTTTCTTTATTTAAATACAATATTATAAATTTCGATGGTGTTTTTATGAAATTTTTGCATACCCCATACTACAGCTGTTAATTAAGTTTAATAAAACCTTAATTTTGGTTCAATCAAAAATAAAATAATATTGTTTTTAGTTCCAAAACACTGCATCTTCAAAACAGGTAAGAAAAATTGTTCAAAATCAAACATAGCGCCCATAATAGTATATTATAGTATATTACGTACGAGTGGAAAGTTTTTATTATTTTTCGCGAGCACGTAATATGTGTTACAGCTCGAGTATTGTACATAATTTTACCTACGACCGAAAATTTCAATGAATATAAATTGTATTAAAAAATTGACGAATTATTAAGCAAAATATTCGCGCGACATCTGTCATTGCGACATTACGTCGTGCGTAAAAAAAAACACAAACGCACAGCCAAAACCACATCTTTGTTATAAGCGACATACGAGTGAAGCAGTCCGTGACGGAAGGGACATTTAACATGTGGTCGTATAGGGTTGCCAATATTGTGCCTCTGCTGACCCAGAGAAAAATAATTATAATATGGAACATAAGGTGTTTAAATTAATAACAGCCGCCGCAAAAATGTGCGGGTACAACACATACTTTTTAATAACGCTTTGGTGTGAACTTTGGATACAGGTAGACAAAATGCCAATATTACCACCTAAACTAAGTATAATTTTGATGTACTGAGAGCATTTTTTTTAAGGAATCGTGTTTTTGCTTGAAGTAATTATCTACACATTCCCTAACTGATTTTAAATTTTCATTTTATTCCGACAATATTGACGTTTTGTATAAACCCCCATAATAAATGTGTCTCTAGTCAAAAGTGATAACTATATCTCTCAGTCTTTGTAAATATATAGTCCAACTAATAATAAAATTTTCAAATAAAAGTATCGCTATCGTCATCTCCATGTTTCAATAAATACTGTTTTATGGCAGACCAGTATGATACTATTCTGTGAACTGCCTTGGACAAAATCAAACATATTGTTGGGATATTTCTTATCATCTGAATACCATACCTATTAAAATAATCAACGAGTTCAATCAAAAGTTCAAAACATTTTGTCGACACTTTAATTTGTCCCGTCACTTTAAAAGCCATTTTTGATATTAGATTTGAAGAATCCCTACTGTATTCACTAGACATGTGACAAAATCTAAAAATGCTACAATTGCTACTTTCAAAGTTTCTCACATGGTCTCAAAAAGTAAAGTTAAATCGTTGTGGAGATTGGGTAAAACAGTGCTTCTTATTTTGAGAAAACTGCAAACTGTATGATTAGATTAACAATTACTGTATTTTCATGACGAATTACCTACTAATTTTAATACTCCTTTCATTCCACATTAAATTGATAATTTGTACCGTTTTTTTTTTGTCCATAGAGTACAGCTATGAGTACGTTGAGATGTTTTAAAATAGAAAATAGTGTAAGGCTTATCAAATACTTTAGAGATAGCTTGGAGTTCGCTAATTGGACTGCTTTTTTTTCATTACAATTATCTTACAAACCCAAACAAAGTTGTTAAGTTTAACGCAAACACAGTCGCATTAAAGTAGTCACTTCTTTACAAAGTTTTATTATATTACCAACAGAAAATTTGTTGAAAAAATCCAAACATCGTTTATAATACCTTGCCCTAACCGGTAGATAACACAACAGATAAACACCCAGTATATAGCAAATTCCGCAACAAGTTAGCAAGTATACAGAAAATTAGAGCAACCTGATACGTCAAAAATGGTGACTTAGCAAACAGAAACAACTGCAAGACATACAGAAAATATAATTTGCGCAACAATGTGCTAGAAACATCATTGGCACAGAATTTGAGTCGCACTTTATACAGTACAGGGTGGTCTTTTTTTAATTAATAACAAATAACATTTCGTAACAGTTTAAGCAAAACAAAAATACACCAAGCAGTTAAATAAATAAATGCCAAAGCGAGAAACTTAAAAGAAATAACTTTAAAGTAAATTTATTTACCTGTTACTATAGTCCGGGTTGAAACTGGCCCTACCCCTATTTCCTCTATTAGCCCAGGGTTGTTGCTGCACCATAAACGGCGGGATGAATTGATTTTGGTAGTATCCACCACCACGCTGGTGGAAGCCTCTATTGTTAAAATATCTAACACAAAAAAAAATCGGTCTTAAAATTCTGAATATTCATAACTTTGAAGGTAAAGTAGTATTCAAAATTAAAATTGGCGTCTCGAGATTAGATAGTTTTCTTTTTTAATGTATCTAGAAATCTATTAGAGGTTTATCTAATCTTTAATCGAATGTCAAAAACAACACGATGTTTTAGCACAAGTCCAAACATGTTCAACGCTAAAAAAAATCCAGATAAGTAGGTGTTGGACCCAACATATTATTGTACATACTTTATACTGCCCTTTATAAAAAAAATTGAGCCCTGTGTTTGAAGACTTGTAACCATACAGTGATTGAATAAAAACTCAACCAACAATATCGTTAATTTAACAAATTATAAAGAAAATTAGGAAAACATTGTCACAAATCTTAGCTGCTTATAAGTTACACTTAAAAATGTAATATAATAATGCAAAACAAAATGGAAAAAATGTCAAGTATTCTTTGAATTCACGTATGAAACCCTACTAAAGATGACAAATGAATTCAGTTGTCAATTTTCGTTGATTAGAACAGTCATAAGTAAAATTAGGCTTTTTACAAGAAAGTCCTGACGTGAATCCTATTGAACACGTGTGGGATCAGCTTGACCGAGGTGTTCGCAAGCGCCCTAATCCACCACTAATCGTACGGGAACTGACAGAAGCCCTGATTGAGGAATGGGAAAGCATACCCCAATTATAAATCCCTAATTTTCTTGTGCAGTGTATATTTATTAGACTAAAATAACGTGCCACGTTGATACTAACATCCGTAGGGTCAAAAGATGGAGAATCGTGACATTCTTCACGTCTCGGATTAACATGCGTCCGTGATATATCTTCAAACTGAGTTCGTCATTGAACACCAGTGCCACCTGATTCTGTTTGTAGATGTGAAAAACGTCCCTACCCCCATTTTTTCTGACCGTGGGAGTTTTGGCAAGATGCTGCATTCCAGATGAGAGTAGGCAGTTGGTGTGCTTTAGATTTGGCATAAAAATAAAATCATAATTACTGAGTAGTTCAAGTCTTCATATGTCCTCTAGTCGTTCTGAATTAATTCTAAAATTGCATCTTCTGAAATAGTGTTTATTGGCTTTATTCCATATATTTAACACCCTGTTATTGCAGTAAATGCATCGGTGTTGCAACTTGTTTGCAACTTTATTTTGTGACCACAGTTAACCACAAGAATTCTATTTTGTTTTCTCCGATTTGGGTTGCTATAGTATCTAATAGAAGTGCCATCTCATGTCGTTTTGACAACTTCGACAGCTGTACTGTAGCCAAAACGAGAAAAAGCGTATTCTTCTTGAAGTCAAACGTTGGATTCTTTTGGTATTTTGTTTCAATCTTATTTACAGAGAACATGCAAAAACAATTCTTCAAAAAGGTTGCTTATTCGTCTCATGGTGTTATTCCTCTTTTGGCTTTGCTTCTTTTACTAATTCCCATCCTTGATATCTGTATCTTTGCGTGGTCAACAAAAAATCACTTCTCAAAACAGCAATAGTCGTTTTTACTCCATTAATAAGGATTTAAGTTTATTTTTTCTTACGGTAGGAAATCTTTTTTCTATGTAGAAGATAAACAAAATAAAAAAGAAATAAGTTTCCGATCAATTACTTGCGAAATACGGTTGCAACGCAACGCTCACATATATAGGTATACCTTTACTCGAAAAGCGATAATCTCTAATAACCTGAAACGTATGAACTTTCTATTTTAATAATAGCATGAATTATATCGGTATGTTTTCACGTTAATATCGTTGTCGTGTTAAGACTCGTCGTTACCGAGATAACAACTTCGACAATAACCTTATTTACAGCCTTTATTGCAAAGAAATTTCGGAAAACACTAAAGCCAATCTGTAGACGCCTTCAAACACAGAGCTCAAATGTTTATTTTTTGTCGGTTATGGTTATTATGCATATGTATATCTAATATAAGCGGGTTAGTAACTTTTTTTACAACTATGTAATGCATCTAAGCAATACCTTTACTTAATCCAGCGCTATTTGTGACAGATGTCAAAGAGGAAGATAGACGAACAAACAAATAACGCCACAAGAGCTCCCATTTTTCATTTTGCGGTATGTAACCTTAAAAAAATAGGGAAAAACGGAGTAATAACTACACCGATAACACAGAAAGTTATGTACCTAACCTATGTGCTTAAAAATGCCATAAAAATAATGATGTGCACCTATTCAATATACAATTTATGAATGCAAGTGTATGAGACTAATTTCAATAAACAGATAACGAGGGTATTTCTCACGTAAACAAATTATATTACATATAATTATAATACATAGTACATTATTGATGAGCAGATAATTCTGGATATATGTCACATAACTGTCATCCGCGGACGTTTTGACAGACTTTGACAGCAGTGTTGTATAATGATGACAGTTCGTTCATTTAATGAAGTAGATAAAAGCTTTAATTTGTTGTTTTCTGGTATAAAGACAAAATAATATAGAAATTTGACACAATAACCACAAATATCCGTTTGACAGATGACAGTTTTACTTCAAACAACTGTTTGTAAATTAAGCGGTGACTTTGACACATGACAACAGTTATAAAACAAAACCCGTACATACATAATTTATTGTCACGGGATACGTAGCGAGCATTCTAACCCCACTTTTAGTAGATTCCCGTACAACTATGTAAAAATAATTGCTTATTTTGTCTAGTATGTTACTAATTATAGCTGGCCTTAAACAAAAATAATAATGGTGCTGTTTGTAGCTTAAAGGTTACTCATTTTATCGTTTTTTTTTAATATAAAACCCACGCAGTATCCCGGAAGTTTCTTTATTTAATACCCTCTCAGCTTCCGGTGTACGTAGAGCGATATTATCTCAAAATATGCGCCTTTTTCCGTATCACAGCTTCCGATATAATTCATATTAAGTAAACGCAGAAAGAGTACAGTAAGAATCAGTTTTTAGGTTGTTAGATTTTAGTTCTGCTTTGGCACAATCGCAATAAACAACTTGTTGAAAACATTGCGTAACTTCGGTTACTTACCATACTCTAAGAAAACATGTTTGGGCCCGCACTAAACAACCAAATTAACGCGATAAGTATCGAAAATCACTGTGCAAACGTTTGCGTGTAAAACACGTGGTGATATTTGGAAGTAACTGACCTTGTATGCAAGAAAACCAGTCTTGAGAATTTGATGTTTCGCCGTAGTAGAAAGTTAAACAGATACTGCCAACCCATGCAGAGAAATACGAACGGCAAACCCGCATGGTAAACCGGTTATCGCCTTCACCACAAGCAAAATAAACGCTCGCACATACACACACGCGAAGAACAGCGTGGGGCCACGCGTGGCTACGCGCAAAACACAACAAAACAAAACAGACTTACCGCTGATTCTCCATGCTTATTTCCCGGTCTTTCGCTGTAGGATCTTGTATCAATTAACTAACTAATCACTCCTAACGCATCATCCGCGTTTATTTATCGAACACAACATCACTTTACACTCAAAACACAGCTCTAACTAACGTTAACTGGCGCCAAGCGCGTCCTACTTATTGCGCGTCTAACTTCTCAACTATTTGAACAATTGAACGCGCTTCTGTTCGCAAGGCGACAGCGGCCGACTGCAGTCTGCAACCTAGAGGGAGTGCGTTTGATTGGCCGGGCTGGTCTCCTACCACGTCTCAGTCCTAGCGCCTAGTACAAACAACCTGTTGATAGAAATATAAACGGAGAATTATTAATTTGGGGAAGGGAATATTTTTAAATAATGCGAAGGTTGTTTATTATGAGAAACGCGATATAAACGCTCTGATATACACAGTCAAGTGTTGAGAACGGATATGCGGTGCGTTCTGTAACGTGATAAGTGAATTATGACGTAATATTATGCAATGTTTGTATTAATTGTTTATTATTTTATCATACAATGATATCGGTTATGTTTGATAATTACCTACCTAAGCATATTTTAATTATGTGAAAGCGTTTTGGGTAACGATTTTAAATTGATTCTCTGTAATTAGGGAAAAATGTAATTAGAAAGTTGGTAATGGAAGTGGGTATACGTTATAAATGCCTAACTCGAGCAGTATAAAAGCAGTCTGATAACAAATTTCAAACAGGCAGTGTAGTCGGTAATAACGGTATTTTTTTACTGGTAAATTACCAGCGGTAATTTAAGCAGTAAATTACGGTAATTAAAAGTCGGTAAATTACCATTAATTACAGTAATTAATCTTGTAATTTACGCGGTAAATTTCGCTTTTACATCCCTGGGTCAGGCACATGACTTTATCATACTATACAGCGGTGACAAACGCTGTTGATCTGACAATACAGTAGAGCAGTGGTTCTTAACCTTTTTGACTTATTGGTTTTCTCTATTCCTTAACAAGTTGTAGCCGTTTAAAATACGGTTTTATTGATATTTTTATCAGCTCTAACTTTTTACCGAATTGAAAAAATGAATACTCGATTGAAGCTTATTTGCGGCGAAAATCATTAGTCTGATACAGAAAGAAAAAGATATATTTCTCTATAAATTTAGAACATAACGGGAATTTTGGAATTTATTTCTACAAACCAACTCTTGTATGTTTGAGGGAAAAGCACTCTCGATGTACCGAATTGCTTCCGAAGTTTTCTTTTTGCCCGTATTCACATAATTCCACATTTTGTGTGTGTGTATGTTTTGATTTTCTGGCCGCACAAAATTTTGTTCGTGAACTATCACCTGGTGGTTATAAATGCCGCCACTTATTTGGTATATTGTGATAGTTCCTCCAAGCATCTGACATGTTCGCGGTAATATAAATTTAAATATAATAAAACTTTCAAAACCTAATTTGGCTAGATACTTGATATTAGCAGTTACGTACCACCTACTCAAGTAGTTTTGATAAGATCATTTTTAATACAACTTTATACTAATCTAAGGCTTAATAAATCCGCACATAACATGTTGATATGTAGATGAGGGCAAAAATATATTTTATCAAAACATCATATTTATTATCTTAGGGAAAAAACATTTTTCTCGGTTCCTATTCAGAGACAATGTTGCTTTTTTACACGATTACAATACTTTCATACTACGTATGATAAAGTAAAAAGATCTTTTAATCGGTCTTCACATGCTGCTACATTTATTTGCTCTGATTTCATTTAAGTATTTATCTGTTTCGCATAGACTTTCTCCTTTAGCTACAGCAATAGAAATGGACTTAAATCCGGTGACCAGAGAGGTCATTGGAACAAAAAACATCTTCATGCTTATGGGTGTGGCTTATTTATACGTTCATCGTAGATTAAAATAAAAAAACACTATTAAAAGTTTAAGATTTTTAACATTTTTGTTTGTTTTAGAATTATTCCGAGAAAGAATCTTCATGGGTCTTTATTATTTAATTTAAAATAATTTTCCTTAAGAAGATCCATTTCAAATTTCAAACTACCGTAAGTTTTTGAGAAATTGGTAAATTGTTTCCTGTAGCCTAAAGCATATATTTTTCAATTTTTATCTGGTATTAATCAGATACTTTCTTGGTTAGTCATGTCTTGAATAAATATGTCAATGTCAAGTGTAACTCATATCACTTTTGCATATGAATACCATTAAATTTATTTAAAACAAAAAGATCACGAAAAATATTGCCCCTATACGTGCCAAGTATAGATATTATGCTACTTAGCAGCATGAAACTGCATATGTTAAACACATGTTTGGGGTCTATGGATCAGTTTAGCCATAAAACCATGTGACAGGGCTTGCACTTCCTCTTGACAAAAGCTTCTATCCGTAATATTGACAATAGGACCTGCTAGCCGCCCCTTTTATTTGTTATTTCGACCCTTCTCAGACGATATACAATAGTTGTCCGGTTGTCGGCACCATATGGATGATTTCACACAAATCGATAGATACATTTCACTTATTTTATTACCACAAACCGGAAATCATAAAAAGACGACCCCAAAGCCGCAAATTAATTGACAACCATTAAAATTAATGTGACGTTAATCCGCCATGACATTATTTGCAATTATTTCGTACGAATGAAAAAAAAAAGACTAGGCACGTTTCAAAACAACCCTAATTATATAATGAATGGTTTTCTCACCTTCTGAAACATTTCTTTCCCTAAAATCGGCCAAAACTTATCGAAGTCCGTTATGTGTGATGCGTGCACAACGGCGTCTGGTACAAAACTGATTTGTTTACAAGAAAACAACGAAACGTTAGGCAACCGAGGCAACCTAGGCCAACGCGGTTGCGCTGTTGCCGAACTGAGCATGCTCACTGCTACAAACCCTACAAACAAACAAAAATCCCTAGATTGGTCAACGATCGACAATTTTAAGAGAGATTCAGTTTTTAAAATGGTGGGTAATTTGATTATAGTATTGGAGCTGTCAAACGGAGATTGGCGTTTTTCGTAGATCATGTTTGCCAACCTAACCCGATAAACAGTCCACCGCGCGTTGTTCAGTTTGAAAGGACGTTTAACCTCAAAATAAATAGGAGTATAAAACCATAAATATAACTTTTATTTACAAAGATCATAAACAATTTATTAATCATAATTTATTTACTGTATATAAGCGATAGAACCTGACCTTCGCCCATCAGCGACGGCCTCTATATCACCATTTGAGCTAGTAATGCCAGTAAGAGCTGCAAAACCGTCGGAAGCCGGAGTTATAGTGTAGTCATGTCCAATCTCCGCCAAACCATCAATAGATTTCTAAAGAAAACCCCATTATTAATTATCAAACATTATTAAACAAAACTCCAAAGAACAAAAACCCATGTTTACCTGATCAAAACTCTCCTCAAACTCGATGGACATTGGAAACAATTGATGGTGAAACCTTTTCATCTCCGCTGATTCCTTAAACGAATGTTTAAACCACAAATTTCTAATAGCAACCTATTACAAAATAAAAATAAAATCGTTATAAGTTAGGTTAAGTTTTAGGTTAGATTTTGGGATTACCAGTGCTGTTGACGTTGTTATTTTGGTACCGCCTGCAGCGCCAATCACCATTCTGACATCTCCGTTCTCATCTATGACGAGGCTTGGGCACATCGACGATAGAGGTCGCTTTCCTGGATATATGTAATTTGCCGGTGACGGTGGTACTCCAAAAGAATTCGTAATGTTTGGTGCCGAAAAATCGTCCATCTCGTCGTTCAATATGATCCCGGTGCTTGTTGACCGCACATTGGAGCCGAAACTGCAAATAAGTGAGGTTAGAATGCTTGAATTCGCGAGTGACAGTTGCGAGAGTAGGTATCTGTAATTTTTAGAATGGTTAAGTCAGGTTGGTGCGTATTTTACACCACAGATGTCACCCTCAATCGTAAAACTAAACATACTACACTGTACGGACGCCGCGTCGCACAAAGTAGTACAGTCAGGGATGTAAAAGGGTAAGTTACCGCGTAAATTACCAAATTAATTACCGTAATTAATGGTAATTTGCCGATTTTTAATTACCGTAATGTACGGTCTAAATTACCGATGGTAATTTACCGTCAATTTAAGTTACTGTTGGTAATTTACCAGTAATTTACCAAAAATTTTAATTACAGTTGTTATAGAATCCGTTAAATTGAAAAATTTCATTCGTTCATTAACGATTAACGGATTAACAACCGCATTTGTGTCCAGCTTTGGTAATGTTTTTTGGTAAAAGACTTAACTTGTACAGCCAACCTAACAGAAAAATTTTCTTATTTAATACGTGCTTATGTTATTACTAGATTATTAAATATTTGTTTTTATGTTATTACATACATATATTTGTCATATTATTACATATATTATATTTTACTGTTATATATCTACCTGTTATTTGTATCTATACTATTATCATGCTATATTTATATTATTTTGTTGTATACATATTTATATGCATAAATAAAATATATAATATCCATCTAAGTAAATGATTTTGTAGTTTTTTTATAGATCGAAACATAACCTAGAAAGTTAACTTACTATAAACTTACTATAAATTTATGGTTCCAGTAATCGAAACGGCATCCCCATTCGGCGCAAGAACTGAAATATGAGCTGTACCATGGTCTTCCACCATAGAAGTATTGGCCCCGTAATGTTCGGGATCGCTAAAAGTGATATTATCCCTGATTGCACCCCTTATTTCGATAGCGAACGCCTCGGAGGTTATATTAGCTAGGAGCTGCAAAAATCTGCATCGTGACAACATGAAGACGTACCAGAATCATTGTTGATCTACTCACAGCTTCAATGTCCACAAAATTCGTATCCCCAAGCTCCGTTCGCTTCCCATAACCGTACTTAAAGCTCTCGACGATCCTCTGCAAATTTCTGACAGACTCGCCTTCTTCCAGGACCAGAAAATCCTTGAGGATATTGAGGATGAAGGCCATGATGACTCCCGAGCCCGGCAGAGGCGACGTGAACAGTTTTTGGTTCATTGGCAAGTCGACTTGTATGGGAGTTTGCCATTCTGGTCTGAAATGATTTATTTAGTGTTTTGGTCAATTTTTTTAAACAAATTTGCTTCCCTCATCACGTTTTCCCAAAAATTAGACATACCTGTAATTCAGCATGTCCTCTTCTGTGATAATACCTCCACTATCTCTAATATCCTGTACGAATTGTTTGGTCAAAGAACCGTTATACAGTGCTTGGGCGTTTTCTCTCGAAATGACTTCTAAGGTGTCTGCGAGTTTGGTTCGTTTCAACAGGTGGCCTTCCGGGTACGATTGGTTAGTTTCTGGGTTAATGAAGATCTCCCTCAGTGATGGAACTCTGAGGAGCGTGCTCTCCCTGGATTTAAACATCCTGGCAAGGTATGGAGTGACCAAATGTCCGTTTCTGCACAAATCTATAGTTGGTTGGACGATGTCCGCCCATGGCAATAAACCGAATTCTTGATGGGCATACCAGTAACCCATTAGTTCGCCAGGAACTGCTATGGAGAGCCCACCTTAAGAAGATGATAGATATATATTAAAAACATACATCTATTCTCAAAATGTTGTTTTCCAGTTATTTCTGGTACCATTTTAAATTGGCTTTATACCTTTTGATGCTAAAGCTGCGTCTCCATTGAACATGTCCTCGCTGGCAGCGAGTGGTGCCATTTCTCTCGCGTTTAGTGCCTTGATTACACCTGTGGATTTCTTGTAAACTGTCATTAAAAATCCTCCACCAAGACCCGTGCTTTGGGGCATTGCAACCCCCTCGCAAAACATAGCAGCGATAGCGGCGTCAACTGCTGTACCACCCTTTTCGATGATACCTCTGAAAATTAGAAATTTGATTACACAAAAGTGTTAAAATTTGGGTTGTTGCAATGTTAAAACAAAGTCATATCACAATTTTGCATTCGAGGTAGTTTTATTGATAATACTATCAATTTTGCGTCAGCATAAGCAGTGATTTGAAGATTACATATCTAATAATTATATACGATTGGGTATTTTATGTTTTGTCTATGTCATTTCCATATAATTAAATTTGCGATTCGGTCTTATCTTGCTTGTAATAAAATTTTTATTGTTGTCTGTTTTTTAATACTGATGCGTATCGCGCATAAAACAATACTAAGTACCTCAAATAAATAATTAAAATTGCGAAAGTTCACGTAAATATTACATATCATTACGTATTATTTGGAATGTCAGCGCTCTGTTATTTAACTAAAACAAAAAAAGAATGATCTAATAATACGTTTTGATAAGCTACTTTCAAACATGGCCTTGGTTTTTTTCAACCGAGGCGAATTCATATGCAACAAACTTGTTAGATTATGACGAAATAGATTCGCCAATTCATAGATAAATAAATAACGAATCTCTTCAACTATTAATATTGCAAAATTCTTTCAACAGCAATTGAACTAATCGAGACTTAAACAATTCGAAATGTCAACTGTTTATACGTCGATTGAAGAATTATTCTAAATTTGTAAATAATAGTGGTTAAAAGAGTAGTACATTGTATTATATATATTATGAAAAAATAAAGCATTTTTAATCAGCATAATAACCTATCTTAACGTACACCTATCATAGGTCTCAGTAGCTCAGATGGGAGAGCTTTGTGCTAGAAACGCAACGGCCCCTGGTTCAAATCCAGGTTGTGGCTGTAATTTTTTATTTATTTAAAATTTACAGCCCGCCTGTATATCACCATATTATTAACCTAGAATATTAATTTCACAAAATATGTCGTTAAACATTTTCATTCAAACAATTTTTCAATGGTTTTTCATTAATAACAAATTTTTCCATTAATTATGCCCCAAAAAGGGGTTGTTGGTACAACTGACGTCAACAGTATTGTCATATTAATAATTCTGTTGTCATGTAGAAAAACATACCTGCAAATAACCTAAGAATTCCAAAGATTTTTAGATTTTCAAACATTTGTAACGACAATAGTTTATTATTTTGCATATTATTCTATTAATATTCGTAAAGTCGCAAGTTGTTTTTAATATACAGCAGTTATAGAACACAATAACTTTCTTTATTTGCTTGCCATTGACTTTTAGTTTGCAAGACAATAACCCGCCTATAACATTACTCATTTTTTTATTATACCGAATTGTTACGAACGTTACGACGTAACAATAGTCACGACAACAAAGTTCGCGTTGAGTTTTAAACAAGTTTATAACAATTTTCCACCAATATTTTTAAGTTTCCAAAACAAATTCAGTTTTAAAAATTTTAAATTCAACTCACCGACCAATTTCGGCGCATTCATGCCCGTTTGTAACAACAGCTCCGCGATATGTGACTTTTTCAGTGCCTAAAAAGATGCCCAAACATGTTCCTAGAACGATAATTCCAACCAGTAAGATAGCGCATAGCACAGAGACTTGAACTCGCCTAAAAACGGTCATAATACGTTAAAAGTTTAGAAATAATTGTGCAGAAATTACTTACGTTAACGGTGTAAACATTTCTTGTTTAAAAAACGAGAGTTTTACGCAAGAAAATATCACCAATCCTCTATTTATTTATTATTATTTTGCGCACGTGTCTAATATTGGGTGATAACGGTCGATTTTGAGTAAACCGAATAGAGGAGTGAAACGCGCAACTTGTTGTCGGAACCGTTGCGCACTTACTAGCTCAAATTTGCGTGTTGTAGATTTTATATGAACGATTTACCTCCACCATACAATAGCCTAGGCTTCGCTATAAATTTCTGGGAGATAATAGCGCGCCGTCTCATAAAAGAATACACCGCGGCACAAAAAGGAAAGTCCAAATTGAACATCCATCAAATTCGGGTCAAACTTCTTTATCTTCGCGAGTATTTGTTTTGAGAACGACGAAAATTGGGCCGCAACCATTTTTTATGGGAATGATAAATGAGATGAGATATCACGAAAGATTTTGACGGTATAACCTATACCAAACGGACAACTGTCAAACTTTGACAGGAATTATAGGGAGATTTAGCGATATCTTGTTGTTAAGTTGGTAACGGTGTTCCAAGATGGTCTCCCGGCTGTCAAACGTACTTGTCAATGTCAAATCGATTATAATTAACCTAAAAAAAAGTATAAATAAGCAATTATTTAGCGTTTGCTTATTGATTCAAGCAAAAACCAGATGGATCCGAACAAAATTAGCTATATCCGAAATAGTAAATACGTCGTGTGGTTGTATATTAATTAGGTAGTACTATAATATACAGGGTGATCGAATACCAATCTTTTACCAGGGTTTATTTATTCGAAATATTTTTATGATGTTGCGTTTTATGATCATAACAAAATCAGAGATAAAAAACACAATAATTCATATTGATAAATACGGTATAAATAAAACAGATTGGTCATAATGCGTTTCAATAAAGCGCGTTATCGCCCGGTATGTGTATTGCCGTGAGTAATAAAAAATAAATAATTGACCTGCTAATTGTCTCAAACAAAGAATATTTGTTCAATAAATCTATATTGGCTTAAAACCCACAAAGTTAACTTATTAACACAATATTAGAGGTCTAATATTTTTTCCTACCTATTTTCGTTAGTTTTAATTGATTGTCTCAAGTATTTAGCGATATTTTATTACGATAATAAACAATTTGCAATGGTATACAGACTATTTGAATGACTAATATAAGTGTGCAGGTGTTATACATAATAAATCGAAAAAATGGTTACAATGTTTATGTGGGTATATCAATCGAAATCTAAACTATAAATTGTAACAACGTAGATTTGATATGGACGAAGAGTAAAGAATTATCAAAACAAAACGATTTTTTCTTTTTGTAACGTAAATATTATTGTTTAATGTTTGGAATCCACTGATTTTTGACGTACATATTACATATCTATGTCAATGTGATAAGTGATAACAATAATATGTCGTTTTGCGTTCAACTGTACTAAAAATAAAAAGATATCTATATCGGTTATTTTTAGTTTTAAAAATTATAATACGGATTATCGTACACAGACATTTTGGTACTACATAAATGGTTTTTTAACATAAATAACTGGCTACGTTTTTTTGTTTTAAATAAGCTATCGTTTAAATATATTTTCAGTATACAAGCAGCTCATTTTATTATATACTATATATTATTATATTTTTACGTTATCATAAGCACTATGATGAAGCATTGTAATAGTGTCCAAAGGAACTGGCTATTTACTCTTAGCATTTTTCAACGATTTTGCAAATGAGCCGTCATTTCTGTAATTTCGTCAAAACAGATAAATAATAAATTAAAGTAGAGGAAATTTTGTATAATTTGTCTATAACATTTTTTGGTAAAATTAATAGTTTAGCTGCAGGAGCAAATTCTATTTGATCGAAATCGTGTCTACATTAATAGTAGGTAGCCAGGAAATTTTGAAACTTTTGACAGTATTCAGAACGTCAGCGGTTGCGAAACGTCAATTCAACACGCAAATGCACGGAGAATGTGATGAGGAGGAGAAACACGGGCGCACGTACGCTATGTGAAACCATATTGAAACAGCTTGGTGTTTCCATGGTGTTTACAAAGTCAATGTGTATTTCAAGTGCGGATTGCGGATAGCAATATTGTTATGCATTGTTCAAGGATTTTTCAAATGAGCCGCCATTTCTGTAATTTCGTCAAAATAGTTAAATAATAAACAAAAGTAGAGGAAATTTTGTATAATTTATGTTTATAACATTTTTTGGTAAAATTAATAGTTTAGCTGTAGGAGCAAATTCTATTTGATCGAGATCGTGTCTGCATTAATATAGGATTTGCCAGATATTTTTATTCTAATGACAGTAGGTAGTGTTAAGGGCTGATTTTTTGACAATACCTACTGTCAATATCTGTGAAATCCTGGCTAATTCGTTTTATTTTAATGCAAACACGATCGATCTCGATAGAATCTAATGCAGTTAAACTATTAATTTTATATATTGTATGATAAAGTCATTTGCCTGGCCACATCAGATTTTTTAATTTTAACATTAGTTCTAGGAATATTTTTTTATAAAATACATTATTTCTAATTATAAGCGATTAATCAGAAATAGTCAAAATTACCGAAACACCTAAATAATTCTGCAACCACAAAACAATCAAAAAAATTATCAAATAAAAGTTTTTTGGGTTTAAACAACCTCTCGTTCAAATATATTTTCAATATACATATACAGAGTATACCTAACTTAAATATACCTAACTTAAATAGAAATAAAAATCTCTCCTTCTTTGCTGTGTTTTTTAATGTACTCGAGACATGTTTCGATCTTAACAGATCATCATCAGTCGGGAATAGTCAGGTTGCAGAATCTATGTGGTCATAATTTAACATTGTTACAGTTTAGAGATCTTAGCGAATAATTTTCGATGGACGTAAGTCTCGAAGTCAAGTCGACTTACGTCCATCGAAAATTATTCGCTAAGATCTCTAAACTGTAACAATGTTAAATTATGACCACATAGATTCTGCAACCTGACTATTCCCGACTGATGATGATCTGTTAAGATCGAAACATGTCTCGAGTACATTAAAAAACACAGCAAAGAAGGAGAGATTTTTATTTCTATTTAAGTTAGGTATATTTAAATGAACTTTGCAATATGGATATAGCCAACAATCATATACAGAGTGTTTACTTTATTAGGAAAATTTGCAAACCTTTCCTTTTTCTAACAGAATACCTTTGTATATTTTACATTTAATAATGCTAATATTAATTCTAAGAATTTGACGTAGGAATTATTTTTTTATAAAATGTATGAACCTTTATTTTAACCAAACGAGTAAAAAAATTAATCTTAGAATTAAAAATGTAAGACAATATAGGGCATTCTATTTAAAAAAAGAAAGGTCCCAAACTTCTATAATAAAATGAGCACCCTGCATATTGACAATATATTTAAACGATAGGTTATTTAAAGCCAAAACACTTTTGTTTGAAACTTTTTTGTTTTCTTTTACGGCTGGAGAATTATTTAGGTGTTCCGGTTATTTTGGCTAACACTGTATAGTTGAAAACAATATAATGCTGATGCAAACAGACGCTATATGTTATCTGGTTGTATTACACTGTATTGTTTGATAAATTTGATACAAAATAAATAAAATACCGCCAAAAATATAACAGCGAAACACAGAGAACGGGTTGGTGCATAACACTTGCAACTTTACCGTATTCTGTATCAAAGTGTACGAAAGAATCATACACTAAACGTATATTTTAGCTCAGCACATAATATTGACACTTAATCTATTATACAGGATGTAGTATACGTTTATTTGTATTATAACATTCAAACTAATCAAAATGACTCATTTTTGACTGCTTGTTCGTTAGAAGAACTAGATAATTAATAACACCAGAATATAATCTAATATTAGTTTAAGTATGCACAAAAAAACAACACATAAAAAATAAACAAAACAGTAAAAAATTAGGGGTTAATTATTCCTGAAAATTACAGCGATTTATCTATTATACCTACTTTGTCGAGGAGAATTTTTGAAACAGAATGTATACAGTTTTTAGTTGGTAGAACAGGGAAACAAAAAATAACATACCGGATATAGCAAATAATATATTAAATACAAACAAATCATATACAAATAATCAGTACAGCACACTAATACCATTGAGTAAAATAATTTTAGAAAGAGGTGCAACTGAATAGCTTGGCTTGTTGAGATTGTATAGCATCTTCATCTTATACAGGGTTAATTTTTTTTTTCGTGTGCGGGGTAAAATTCTGAAATATGTTATTGTTTTTACTCAAAAAACAGTGGCTATGGACGTTAGTCAAAACAAAACACTGCACAGGCATTTTAGACAACATTTATTTTCATTAAAAAATACGGATACTCTAATATACATGTTACTTAAACTACAACATGTGTTAGACTGGTTTATTCAGAAGAACAACTGGGCAAAAGGGCAACTTGAGATACATGTGATACATTATAATAATAATACAGAAACTAATACTGATTTTTTACATCATACTGCTACATAAAACACAATCAAATAATAAAGCAAACTATTCTTGAAATATAACAAATACTACATTATTTTATGAAATAGGTAAAAATAATACTTTGCTGTGGTAATATAACATAAAAATAAAATTTAGGTATACTCTCAAAAACTACCATGTAAACCGAAATTTCGCTACCAAAATTTCAACCTAGCATAATGTGCAGAAGGCTTTAATCTCGTCGACTTTTTGGAGCCAACATTTGGTGGTTAGCAAGGATTTGTTGAATTTTGTATAACGCTTAAGTGTTTTAGGTGTCGCAATTCATTATTGCTGTAATTAAGGTCGGAAAAAAGTTAAATATTAAATCTTACCGAAATGTTCAAAGATTTGTAGGTTAGGTTAGGTAGCACAATTTCATCCTACACAGATAGACAACTTTGTTAAATTCAAATAAATATTCATTGACAAAACCAATTTTTTGTTTCTGTAGAGGCTAAGAAATAGTTATTTGCAATTTTACAAATTTACAATTTGTATATTATAACGAACGAGATTCAACGAGATCGAATGAGAACGAGATCGATGATGAGATCGAACGAGATCAGATGATTATGTTTGTGTTCAGTGAAACAATTATAATTTTATAAATTGAGGAACATGAGGATATTTGAAAAATTGGCCTATTATTGACTTTGACTAGAAATTATTGACTAGAACTTTTCTAAGGAAGCAGTAGCGCAAAATCTCCACATGTCACCGCGTTCATGCACTGTGCTCTCTACTGATCACACGGCCTTTTTAACAATTTAACCAGTTCTGGTTAGGGCTTCCAATCCCGGAAAATATACTGATGCCGGGATTTTGGGATTAAAGGTTTAAAGAATACCGGGGTTGATCCCGGGATTCATGAAAAAAAAAAAAAAAGGAAATTGCCGGAACAAAACGCCCGGGCTGCCAAAACATACCAAATCCAATCAGTAAGAAACGCTTAAAATATACTTGTTTGGGCAATATATTTTACCCCGAACTTGATCAACGTTTTCCAATTTTACGTTATAAGTGGAAAACCAAAACTGTCGGTTAAAAAGGTAAAAAGTGTGCGTATCATCAATAAACAACAAAATAAATTTAAAAATAAATAATTTAAATAACAAATAATTTAAATAATAAATAATTTAAATAATAAATAATTTAAAAACTATTTTTGTTAAAGCTTTCAAGAATAGTCACGGCAAATTAATGCTAAGGGGTCGTCCATTAATCACGGGAGGTTTTTAAGCCGCTTTTTTACACCCCCCTCCCCCCTGGTGATACTTGGTGAGGTTCTAACTTACCCCCCCCCCCCTAACTAACATCACGTGCATTTTTTTGTTGAAAAAATCTCAATGATTTTCCGAATATGTTTCAATGAAAAATACAATAATAAAATAGCACATATTAATATAGCAGTGTCCTCGGACCATGGGTTTACTTGGCTATTTTCGACACAAAGAAACGGACAGGCATCTATAATCTCAATTCTATAAGGCCCAATTGAAAAAGATTTAGGTCTACCGCAGCCGGCTTAAAGTTTATAATTTGCTTTATAATTCGAAATTTTGTATCTTTTTTAATGAACTATTCAGTGATTTTTCTTGTTCAAAGCCCACATGGACGCAAACAATAAAATATTTAATGACAAATAACCTTTTAGCAGCATTTAAGCAAATTTTTTAAATTGTAATTAATTATAAGAAATTGGTCATTTTTCTAAATGTCTAAGAGTCTAAATAAGCTGCAGGCGATCTAAATGTTGCATTAGAGTAATAAAGTTTTGTATACGTTAATTTCACACGTTATGTTAAAATTTTTGTACTTGAAAAAGAAGAATCACAAAATCTTTCATTAAAAAATAAATATGAAAAATTGTTAATTTTTAAAAACTTTAAAGATCTTGCGAAAAACCTACACATTTTTCAGCAGGACCAATTTTTGTTGTTGTATATGTGGATCCATAGAGACAAGTTACCGCGTCATGTCACCAACTGGCAGCATTGGCTGCCATATAAGTGACGTCACGCGGATTAATCTCGACCTTATTTCCTTTTTGCATACGGACTTGTGCTACCGCTAAAATGGTAGAAATTGGCAGCACTGCTTGTCAGCCACGCGGGCGAGGTGAGGCATTCTCAGGCATTGCTGCCCAAAAATACACGTGATAGTAACAACAACCCCCCCTCCCCCTTCGTGATCAATAGTGATGTTATCCAAAGCCCCCCTCCCCTATTGTGACCTCACGTGATTAATGGACTAATACTAAGAAATGTGATGTTTTGAGGATAAATCAATGGAAAATTCGATATTCGTCAATTTTAGCTTTGCGGGTCAGTCAATCTTCTTCTGTGGCTTCCTAGGCAGCTCCGGCATCATCACTAACCTCCTCAAGCACTTCCTTCGAATTCAAACGATTAAATAAAAAAATACTCAAAAATAACCTCAAAATACCTGTAAAACCTTAACAAGCGTTCTAGACTTGTCCAACATCTCGTTGCAGAGACGGTTCTTCTCTTTTAAACTAGCAACGAAGTCCTTCAATGTCTCTATTTCGTGCATACTCTCGTCGAGGGCCTCGCGTCTCTTTTCCGCCAACTTTTTCCAATATAATTCACTCGGCTTATCCGACATTAAGTCCTCTTCGGTTATTTCAGTCGGGACCTCGGTTTGTACCCCCTTGTCAACGGTTTTCTTCCCTTTTATCTCAGGATCTCTAAACATTAATAAAAAAGTTAGGTTAGGAATTCAAAAATCGTGTTCTTTTTAAGGACTTACGATGACATTTTGAGTACATCTTTAGCAGGGGTCCTGCCTACTATGCTTTCTTTGTCGTGAGCCGTGTGTTGAAGGTCCCGGAATGTTTTATGAGCACTTCTCTGGGTGTCCTTCGCAAAAAGTTAGGTTAGGTTATGCTTTTTGTGGTTAAAATTCGAACTTACGTGCTGTTCCTCGGTCATTTTAGTTGTAGAAATTAGAAATGTACGAACAAAAACTTTTAAACTAAGATGTCAAACGATCACAACCACAAAAGCGGTATCGGCTCTTGTTCAAGTTCAAACGTTCATCAGTCAGGTGTGAGTCACAGACTATAGTAGCTTTCCATTTGCACATTTCTGAGTTGATCTGGGCTGAGCTAATCTAATCTTACTTACGTGTAGCCTCAGACAAATAAAGAGATAAAACCGAAGCAGATTGTTCACAACCACGGTTCACAACGGTTCACATAAACACAAACCACAACAGACTCCGTCATAGCACCACTAGCCAATCAGAACCGTTGGTTTGCCTGCAATGTAAACATCAAGTGTACCAGGGTAAACATTCTATGTTGGCTTCACTTTGGCTTCACTCTTTAATACGAGAGAGCGGTGTCCATATCTCTTTATTTGTCTGAGATATGAACTCAGTGATGTATTTAGGTTTACAAACCTGGCGGTAAAATAACTAAAATAAAAGACAAACAAGTACTTAGGTTTAAAAAACTTTACTTTCGAATTTCTGTTTAATGCTATAGTTGTACCCTTGGTTGTTATTTATCAAAATATTCTTCTAAATTTTCTGCAGTTTTCGCATCATTTCTTTTTAATTTTTCTATTATACTATCTGGGATATTGACACATCATTTACTATATCGAGTTAAACCAGCTCTGATGGATAATAGGTTTGCTCGAGCAGCACCAAAATCAGTGCATAAAGCACTTATTCTTATTGCTGCGAATGCTGAATGGGGATTTTGCCCGTCCAAAACCTTAATTGCGCATGCGCAGAAGGATACCCAATTGTTTTTACTGCTGCTCGAACCAGTGAACTGTATATACTTACGTAAGTATATACAGTTCACTGGCTCGAACAAACCTATTATAGCAGTGAACATGGGAAGCTGAAGATTTCTCAATTTATTTTTGCTAAGATTCATAGAGTTGAATAATCGCTGGACTTCGGCGTTAGAGTTAGTTAATATTGGTGACTCTAAAGCAAAATCAACCAGCTTCAAGGGATTAAGTATGCACAAAAAAAACAACACATAAAAAGTAAAATAAACAGTAAAAAATGGGGAGTTAATTATTCCTGAAAATTACAGCACGAGGAGAAATTTGGGGAAACAGACGGTATACAGTTTTTAGTTGGTAGAACAGGGAAACAAAAAATAAAATACCGGTTATAGCAAATAATATATTAAATACAAACAAATCATATACAAATAATCAGTACCGTACACTAATACTACGAAATGTGATATTTCGATGATAAACCAACCAGAAATTTGATATTCGTCAATTTTAGCTTTGGCGGGTCAGTCTTCTGTGGCTTCTTGGGCAACTTCAGCGTCACCACTGACCTCCTCAAGCATTTCCTTCAATATCCAACGATTAAAAAAAAAATTACACAAAAACAACTTCAAAATACCTGTAAAACTTCAACGAGCGTTCTAGACTCGCCCAACATCTCGTTGCAGAGACGGTTCTCCTCTTTTAAACTAGCAACCAAGTCCTTCAGTTTCTCATTTTCGTGGCAACTCTCGTCAAGCGCCTCACGTCTCTTTTCCGCCAACGTTTTCCAATATAATTCACTGGGGTTATCCGACATTAAGTCTTCTTCGGTTATTTCAGTCGGGACCTCGGTTTGTACCCCCTTGTTAACGGTTTTCTTCCTTTTTATCTCGGGATCTCTAAACATTACAAAAAAAGTTAGGTTAGGAATTTAAAAATCGCGTTTTTTAAGGACTTACGATGACATTTTGTGTACATCTTTAGCAGGGGTCCTGCCTACTATGTTTTCTTTGTCGTGAGCCGTATGTTGAAGGTCCCGGAATGTTTTACGTGCACTTCTCTGGGTGTCCTTCGCAAAAAGTTAGGTTAGGTTGCCTTTTTGTGGTTAAAATTCGAACTTACGTGTTGTTCCTCGGTGAAAACCTTGGCGATTTTTGTGCTGGATTGTTCGGTCTTCATATTTGATGTTTAATTTTATACCTAATTGTAGAAATTAGAAAATGTACGAACAAAAACTTTTAAACTACGATGTCAAACGATCACAACAAAACCGGTAACGGCTTTTTGAACGGTTACGCAGTGCTGACACACAGAGGTAAACTGTTAGGAATGAATTCCCCTAAATGCATTATCCAAAATTGGGTATTAATTCATAATTATGTAATTACGTTATTAGGACAATAATATTAGTTAATGAGTCCTAATTATGTTCCCCAGCATTGTTCACTTGCTATCTTTTACTATAGAAAGAAGGAAATAAATTCAAAATGAGCTAGCTTAGTTTGCAGTAAAATAGCAATTATTTTCTGTGTTCTAGGACACCTGTATAAATAAAAAAGCATTTTTTATTTACAAAGTTTTAATAACTAACTAAAAAATAACACATATTCAATAATATTAAACTAAAAATAAATTTTATATGGAATGAAACAAAACAGTTTTCAACACAAATTAACTATTCATTGGAAAACCATAGGAATTGCAAATATAAGCCTACTAACAAAAAATAACACATATTCAATAATATTAAACTAAACAGTTTTAAACACAATTATTTAACAAGTTGTAGTAGAAGAAGCAGCGTGGTCGCAAATATAGCATAGTCTTGGCAAATTTGCGACCTCATCCGGTGTAGCAGCTCTTATACTTATAGCTTGAAGTATATTGGGGCCAACCATACGGCCAACACATCTAAATAAACGCAAAATAGTTAAATATTAAAAGAAAAAATCTCAAAACCAACCGTAACATTTGATCAACAGAAAAGTCTGTGATATTTATTCTATCTTCGATATAGTATTGGACCTGAAGTACCGGCCCCTGCCTGTCTCTGAGGAGCATGATTTTCTGCTGGCGGACATTACTTTCTTGCAAACCGATAACTGAAGCTAAAATTTGACGTTATACGTTAAAAAAGTTGTATTGTTCGATTTAAAATAATTTTTTTACCTATTACTTCGTAATAACGAAATGCTGGGTTATTGCGGTGCCATTTAATAACTCTCTCAACATTTCCAGTGAAGATTTGGAAACTCTAAAAGAAAAGATTTAATTAGAATTATTTATTATAGTTTAATAATGTTTTATTAACCTCTTTCGCAGCCCTTGCTAATGGCGTATTATTCTCAGCTGTATCCTGCTTTGCTTGAGAAGTATTTGCTGTCGCCATAATGAAATAAATAGATTTTACGTCTATTTTTTAACAATATTTTTCGAAATTGTGTGGCACAAACTAACAATACAAACAAAAAATCCAGAAACTTCAAAACAGTTCCAGTAACTACCATACAGATGGCGCTACACGCAAAAATAACCTCACAGTTTCAAAAAATGAATCTTTATTTCTCATGTAGATACATACCGGTTTAAAAAAAAACTATATACAAAATCCTAGAAAACGTTTCAAAACTAAATTACGTCGATTCCGTGGCCGCATTGTCTTGATCACTGTCTTCCTCAAGGGTCTCCTATAAGTTTAACCCGATATTATCGCAAATAACAAACTTAAATCGAAAAAAATACCTGAAGTACTTCAATAAGCGTTTTTGATTCGTCTAACATCTCGTTGCAAATGCGATTTTCTTCTTTTAGGTTAGCGATAAAATCCTTGAGTTGTTCCCGTTCGTTAAAACTCTCGTCTAGCGCTTCTTGTCGCTTTTCTGCTAACGTTTTCCAATATAACTCACCGGGATTATTCGACATTAAATCCTCTTCGGTTATTTCAGTCCGTTCCTCAGTCTGTACGCTCTTCTCAACTGTTTTCTTCTTAATAACATCGGAATCACTACAAATAGGGGTTAGGATACCTCGTTATAGAGAAATAAGTAAAACTTACCCAGCCATTTTCACATCTTTGCTTGTATTAGCCCTCCCAGCTATGTTTTCTTTATTTTCGGTGTTTTTTCCGACACTTTTTTTGGGTTTTCTCTGGCTTGCCTGCAAAAATTTAACAGAGGTTACATTTAGCAAGAATATTTAGCCGGTCTAACCTCTAATTTCGCACGTTGTCCCTCGGTGTAAACCTTAACAGTCTTTGTGTTGGTCTCTTGCCTTTTCATCTTTCGTGGTAGAGGATTAAAAATAGATTAAGCTTGCACGATAACATAACATATTTGCGAATTTCTTATAAGAGCACTGAAGAAAACACGGGGAACATCTGTTCAAAATTGTAGGACATGCGCGGTAATTTGAACCTCCGCGCGCTTTTCAAAGATCGCGCCACCTTCGGAATATCCCCAATAATAATACCTACCCCTCCGATTTTTTGACAACCGCCATATTTGTTAGTGTTTGTTGTGATTGTTGTCAATAAAGTCAGTAACAAAGGGTGCAACGCAGAGTTTTTCCGAAGGAAAATTGTGTTATGGCGCAAAGTGCGGTCTCAAGTTCCGGAAATCAAGTCCTGAGAAGTATAGACGACGTTCCGGAACCCTATAACAGCGTTTTCGCTAAGTATTCTTACTTTAATGCTATACAATCGACAGTTTTCAACGAAGTGTTCTATTCAGGTATGCGTTTTGTGAGTTAATTTTGAGTTTTTTGGTTTATTTTGGTGTTTTTAAGATGATTCTATCGCTGTTTCCGCCCCTACGGGTTCTGGGAAAACTGCTTTATTCGAGTTAGCTGTAGTAAGATTGCTGATGAGCTTAGATAATAGCGATTATAAGCAGGACTACAAGATTATCTATGGTTAGTGTTAATTATTATTTAGATTTAACAATAATAGGTGGTATTATGTATGTATAGTTGCTCCTATGAAAGCGATTTGCGAGGAAAGATTAGTGGATTGGCACCAGAAATTCTCGACTTTTGGCGTCCGGTCAATTTCTGTGACCGGCGATACAGAACTTGTCGATTATCAGTGCTTAAAATCGAGTAATATCATAATTACAACCCCGGAGAAATGGGATTCTGTCACTAGGAGCTGGAGGGACAACGAAAATTTCATTCGATCTGTTAGATTGTTCATGGTCGATGAAATTCACTTGTTAAACGATGAGACTAGAGGATCAGCTCTAGAAGCAGCGGTAAGTCAAAATTTACTTGTCATGATAAGGTTGGGCCAAAGTATGAGGCTTGCGGTACACCCTTGCTCAAGAGATTTCGTCACCTTTATGGTTTCTCTTATAGATTACTAGGATGAAGACGATTGACGCTTCAGGAAAAGAAAATCCATTACGTTTTATAGCAGTTTCTGCCACCGTCTCCAACATTGAAGATGTATCGCAGTGGTTTGCAAAAACTCAAGTTCCCGCCAAGCATTTTAAGTAAATTTATTCACTTTAATCATGTTTCCCTTCCAAACTAGTTGATTTTAATTATTTGAAGGTTTGAGGATAGTATGAGGCCAGTCCAGCTTCAGAAACGAGTGCTTGGCTACCCGTACAACCCAAAATTATCATCCCCGTTCAAATTCGATATAATGTTGAGCTACAAACTCCACCACGTCTTGCTGCAGTACTCTGCAGGAAAGCCAATACTGGTACGTGGTTTTAACTCTGCCAAAAAGGTCACCAACACATCCACGTCTTCAATTTTTCCCCAAACAGGTCTTCTGTAGCACCAGAAAGAGTGTCGAAATGACTTCGAAGCAACTCATTCAGAATCTGACCCTGAATCTGTCACCACATCAAAAGTCTATCTTGGCAGAAACTTGTGGACAGATCAAAAACTCGAAGATTGTGGAGACGCTAATACATGGTGTTGGCCAGCACCACGCTGGTATGTTACCAGAACACAGGAGGTTGATCGAGAGCCTCTTTCGTGAGAGCACCTTACCAGTGTTGGTGACCACGAGCACCTTGGCCATGGGTGTGAACTTACCAGCACACCTGGTGGTGATCAAATCAACTAAATACTATGCTAACGGCGAGTTTAAGGACTACAGCGCCACTATGATTTCGCAGATGATTGGAAGAGCTGGACGGCCTCAGTTTGACACCAGTGGCATGGCTGTTATCATGACAACAACTGGAGATAAGGTATGGATTCTTAAGACTGAGTTCTATCTCTCCTAAGACGCGTTTTCAAATAAAAACGTTAATTATTGTTCAAAGTTTATGAAATATTAAAAATCTAGACCAACTTATGATACAAAAAAAATTGGTATCTTCTGGTTTGATTTTTATTTAATTCGGTACAAAAGCAGATTTCTTTTTTATACAAGCGTTCTGTTAGTTGCTCTTTTCTGGGAGTTATCCTTGGTATTGTGCTGGTTGGGCTGAACCAGAAAATGACACCTTTGGAACAAACCCTTGTTCGTCGGCTCTGTAGTCGACAGTCATGGTCCTGCCATCTGGCAGCAGAACGTAGTAGGAACCAGTTTTGGCACCAGTTTGGTCCCCGCTCTCGTTCTGCCCGAAAAATGTGTTTGTCGGTGGATTATCCACTTTATATTGAAAGGTGTACTGAAAATTCAAAGGAAGCCATAAGGAGATTTGCAAATTTTGATGACAATTCCTTGAAAAACTTACTGGTTCAGCTGGGTCTTCATATCTTTGAGGTTTTCCATGGATAATCCCCAGGAAGCTTACCACCAGTAGACAAATTGATAACTTCATCATGGATCTACACCAAAAAGATAAAGACGATTATTTGGTATCGAATGAAGACTAGGATTGGAAAAACACTTGAAAAACCGCGTTCGCATCGACCGTATCCAAGAGCGCTTTGAATTATATGCGTGGGTAACGATGGAGATGATGATATAGGAAACTGAAGTCCGGAAGACAATAGTTAGTACTTACGAAGCGTGTAATTTCCTTCTGGGCGGCGATAAATAATTCCAAATCACTGCACACGGGTAATAGACACTGTCGGCTCGCAGAATTGTGCAAATCGTTTTATACCATGGCTTGGGGATGGATGGAATTCCGTTAGCAAGGTTGTGAACACCCCCACGCCATCTGGGCGATGCTCTGACTATTGCGAATTCTGAGGATGTCGCTATTAAAGAGAGAAAGTGAATGGGGAAATAGGTTGATTGTCTTCGTTTGCAAAATTTGCAAATCTGTCGGTGTTTATGCACTATGTTAGGTTCCTATGGGAAAATTTTAATTTATTTGGGTCGCTCGAGATATATTATTGTTTAAGTAATTTAAAAATGTATTCGGAATAATTTAAAAAAATACGTTAGGTGGGAATTGAAGCAGGGACCTCCCTATTTCCGGTCGGTTTCTATTATTCTTTTATTATATAATATAATGATAACTATTCATCACATTTTTTAACGTCAACTTCGTGTCCTCGTAACCAAACAACATCTATGACTCATCCAAAGTGAATCTTCGGAATGCAGGAGTATTTTTTTCGAAATTAATCGTTTCGAAAAAGTGACGTTGAATTATTTATCGGTTCTTGCAAGCGTGTAGGCTCGCTTATAATAAATTCGCATACGATATAGTGACTTAATAGGCGTTTTAAAACGCTGTTACATTGGCATTGTAACATCATTATGCAGTCTTGCGTATACACAACACATCTCTTTTCAAACTCCCACGATCTTTACGCCTAATTGTTTCGGCCAGAGAAGGTCTTTAGGAAGTTTAAATCGCCAATTCGACCTTTGGAACGAACGCGAAATACCCCAAATGTTTCTATTAGAAGTGTTAACGATTACGACTTCCGAAAACAAGACAAGAACTTGTAATACAATCCTCAAACTCACTTAATATTCAAACGATACATCTTCATTTTTTCCCATATGAAATAATTGGTCTAGTAATTAATGATGAAATATGCCTTACTTATGCAAATGCACCAATTAGCGAGTGAAACCATTTTTCAGCACAAATACGAAAATATGGTTAGCGGAGACCAGCCTATTGAGTCATATTTGAGGAGGCATTTGGTTGAATTCGTCAATGCCGAAGTTGTACTTCGGACCATCACAGATTTGAGCGTTGCCATGCAATGGTTGTCATCGACTTTCTTGTATATCAGAGCTAGGAAGAACCCGAGACATTATGGCCTTCCCATAGCATTAAGCCCAAATCAGCTAGATAAGAAGTTATTAGGTATGCAAACTTCAAAACTCCACCTGAAACTTCTCTTAAACAAACGTTTTCTCATTAGAAATGTGTCAAATCGAAATCAACAAACTACACAGGGCTGGTATGCTAACCATAGACACGAACATCACCATCCTACCAACAGAAATCGGTCGACTGATGGCCAGGAATTGCATCAGCTTCGAAACCATGAAGCTGTTCACTCAGGTCTCAGGAACGGAAACGCTCCAGCAAATCTTGGGTCTGGTCTCGAAATGCAGCGAGTTCCAGGACATCAGGTTAAGATCTAACGATAAATCCACCCTGAACCTGCTGAACAAATGCAGGAATAAGCAAACCATTAGGTTCACACTCAACGGCAAAATAAAAACTTTGGACATGAAGATCAACTGGTAAGTTTACGTTTGTGGAGGTCTGGTCTGGTTAACGAATTAATTAATTTGTAGCATCATCCAGGCTGTTTTGGGTTGTTTGGAGATAGTGGAGTCCTGGTTGTTGGTGGAAGCCCAAAAGATCATGAGGACTGGTGAAAGATTGCTTCTATGTAAGTATTTTATTGATGGTCTTCATGATTATTTTACCAATTTACCTTCACTTCTACCTGTACGACTACCTGTCCTTCTACCTGACCTCAAACACCCTTCCTTGTTCATAGGTTTAAGTGAATATCTTGAAACCCGAGAGTCTTGCTATCAAGCCCTATTAAACTCCATCGTTTTATCGAAATGTCTCCATGCTAGGATTTGGGAAAACTCTCAATACGTCAGTCGGCAGTTGGAAGGTATTGGGGTTACCTTCTCCAACGCTCTTGTCGATTGTGGGAAGACTACGTTCAAGGATTTGTTGGAAGCCAACCCAAGGGATTTGGAGAGGGTATGGACTAACCATAAGTAAGTATGGAATAACCCAAACGAGTTTCTTGCAGATTACTAAGAGGAAGCCACCTTTTGGGAACACCATCCAGGACCAAGTGAGGTTGCTACCTATGTACAAAATAAACGTCCAGACTACGGAAATTGGGAAGAATGTTTCCATTGCGATCGATATCAGTGTGGAGAACGCGTCGGAATTCAATGGGGAAATGACTGCGAATCCTTATGGGATCATGCATTTGTTGGTTGGAGATAGCGAGAACAATATTTTGTTCCATAAGAAATATAAGTAAGACCGATGGTGATGATAGGGGTTTATCGAAAAATGAAACTTTGTCTTTTAGTCATTTGAGCTTGGTTGAGAATCTGAACACCACCCAAAATATCGAAGTTGAATTTGGCGAGGAAAAAGAGGTCTTCATCAACTTCATCAGCCAGGAATGGGGTATCTTCCGTCTTCCTTCATCCATCTTCTATCTTCTTCCATCTTCCATCGTCTTCCATTTTCTTACACCTTCCATCTTCCAATTTGTTCCATCCTCCATCTTCTTCAATCTTCAATCTTCTTCCATCTTCCATCTTCTTCCACCTTCCATCTTCCAACTTTTTCCTACCTCCATCTTCTTCCATCTTCTTCCACCTTCTACCTTCCATCTTCCACCTTCTGTCATCCACCTTCCATAAATATTGTTATTTTTTCCACTAACTTTTGTATTTTTAGTTGGTATTGACGGCAAAGAAAAACTGACACTTTTCCCTGACTTGACCAAGCCTAGACAGACAAAACAGGATGCTGGTCCAACCAAAATTGCTGCAAAAGCTGGTAAATTGACCAGAAAGAAATCACCACAACAACAGTCGATGAACAAGTACTTTAAGCATGTGAAAGCAACACCAAAGAAGGTAAAATAATCATTCCGTATTGACATTCTAAAGCATTCTTGAATTTCAGAAGTCCAATGAGAACCTTGTCCAAACAAACAACTTCGAACCAGTAATCGAAAACCTACTAGATGTATCCATTATAGACTCTTCCCAAATTCCTGAAACCCCAACCAATCCTGAAACACCCCGAGATGATAAATTAACTGATATTCTCCGAAACAGCATGAAGGGTATCCTCAAAGTTGTCAATAAGACAAATATAACAGAAGGAGCAAATACCGACATAGAGACAGTCTTCAGAAGCTTATCATCAGAAACGAACCCAATCGTCAAGGGAGTCGAAAACAACACTGCGTTGCCATCATCAGACTTTTTGAGAAATCACCCAGCGGTGCTCAAATATAATTCTAAACCAAAACCAGCAAAATCCTACAAAAGGGAAGTCTTGTCCAAAAGAAAGGAGTTGATGAATAGCACCAGAGCCTTGGAGCTGGAAGCTTCTCTATATGCTGACGAACCAATCGACTTTAGCCAATTCGCAAAAACTGATAAGAAGAAGATTACCACGAACGATGAGAATAAGCCTCCAGAAGCAAACAAAACAATTACCTGGAAGTCACCAGTTGTGGAGCCATTGCAATTCAAGCATTCACCAAATCTCCCAAAACGAGCAGCCACGAAAGAGGTGGAGGTTGACAGACCGACCTTAAACAACCGGAATCCGAAGTTTCCACTATCCGATAAAGACTGGTCTTACAATCCAAAGAAATACAGCGATGTGTTGTCGAAATCGCTTATAGAGACTTTAGAACCAGAGAAGATGCAGTCCCTCGAAGACTTCATGTCCCAAACAGCTTTAAACATCTTTGGCGTGGAGGATAAATCAGAAAAACCAGACTTGAACCAAACTGTATCCTCAAGTTCCTCGTTGCCAGTTTCCGTGAAGACTAAAATAGCAGATTCGACGAATTCGTATTTCTCAGAGATTGGATGTCAGTCTGTTACCGAGCAGATTAAGAAGGCCATACCTGCCATCAATGACGAGATGGTTAAGGAAGAATTGAAGAAGCCTGATGATGCTGGCAACAAAGAGCAAATTGTTGATGAATTTGCACCGACAGAACCAGAAGTTAAACCAGCGGAGGCAAGTAGAAGTTTGAAGAGGCGGTATTCATGGGAAGATGATTTCTTGGCGAATGACCCAATGGTGGAGTTCGAAGACCAAACTTCCCATTCAAAAACCGACGAGGGGTTTAAAAAATTCAAAGAATTAGAGGAAGAAGTTGTCAAACAACCGAATTACAGACCACCCCATATCTATCAAGAGCCCACCCCAAAACAACTGACGAAACAAACCCTGCTACACGAGGCACCAAAGTTTGACCTGATCGACGAGAGGCTAGATCCAGACCAATGCCTTGGCTTCGCTTCACTGGAAGAAACAGATTTTAACTTACCGGATTATGACGCAATGGAAAAATCGAACCTCGAGTATTTGGCTTCGAGGAAGCGCATGGAAGAGGCGTCTAAAATGGAGGAAGGTTATGCCTCGAGGTCTCTTCCTCAGTATGGGAGTCGTTTGGCTGACGATATGAGATATTTGGAGAAGCCACGTCATCAAATTAGCGATGCTCGTGAGGGAATGATGGATTATCACTACTCTGAAAGGACGAGGAGGAGTTTTCCACCACAAGGGGGTGATTATGATAGATATCACCCAAGGAATTTTGATGATGTGGCCTATGGGCAACCACCATACCCAATGGAGCGATACCCAAAGGCTTTGCCCCAATACCAAGCAATGCCCAAGTATAGCCATTTTGTGGGAGCACATAGATATAGCCAGTACAACCAAAATCTTGTCAAACCAGCTCCAAGGAACCCTTATGATTACCTTCGTAGTGAAGATATACCCCAGTATCCACTCCAATATAACCCATATCCGACCCAATATCCTCAAGCATCTAACAAAATTGATGATTATCCTTACCATCGGCATTTTGCAAGGCGAAATTCCTATGAGAGGCTTCAACCACAAAACCCTTATCCCCAAACACCTTATGGTTGTCCAAATCCTAGAAGTCAACCTGGTTTGGCTCCTGCGAACAGAATTGATGAAAATATCCATCATGGTCGTCAAAATTTCGACCAGTTTTTGGATAATTATCCTTCTTCTCATGGTTTGGAGTGTAGGCAGAGAGGGCTTCCTAACTTAGGGCCCCAAAATGAACCAGGAGTCTACAATAGTGGGGATAAAAAGTATATTATGGATAAATTTTTACTGTCGCAGCCGTGTTTGAATTTGAACCATACTTTGACCTCTGAGGATATGTTTGATGGAACGCATCATTACTAGTTTCGAACTGACTGCTAAAAAATACTAATTTTAGGAGAAAATTTGTTTTTGTCATTGTTATTTTGGTATATTTAGTTATTATTATTATTATTATTACAATTTATTTGTGTTAATAAAAAAACTATAAAATGAATACAATTTCTTATTAAAATATCTAACCAATGATACCACACACGACCTACCTACATGGTTTTCTTCAAGTACTACAATATATATATATTGAAGGAAGACTTTTCTTTTTAGTAATATGCTTCTAGTTTTTGCAAAAATTTGCTAATTACACTTACAAATTTTCATTTATAATATTATATTACATGTAGGGGATATTTTTAAGCCCCTACATTAAATAATTTAAATTTGGCGCGTTTATTAGTGTCATTTCTGATTCGTAGATGCCACATGGAGTCGCGCTTTTTTCACACAACCTTACATTTACACCTTCGACACACAATTTTCCAAATATTTACGGCGAATTCCCCGCATAATTTATCACTAAAAGCTCAAACATGAGTACAATATTGGAGAAAATCTCCGGCATAGAGGCCGAGGTAAGAACAAATCGAATATTTTGACCACATAAGCGATTCTAACCTACAAATTTCTTCGGCAGATGGCAAGAACCCAAAAGAACAAAGCTACAGCTGGACATTTAGGCTTGTTAAAAGCTAGATTAGCGAAATTAAGACGAGAATTAATCACTCCTAAAGGTGGTGGTGGTGGCACAGGTGAAGGGTTTGACGTAGCGAAGACTGGTGACGCTCGTGTTGGATTTGTCGGTTTTCCGTCAGTGGGAAAGTCTACGCTATTGAGTAACCTAGCCGGGGTTTACTCCGAGGTAGCTGCGTATGAATTTACAACGCTTACGACTGTTCCTGGTTGCATTAAATACAAAGGCGCTAAAATACAGGTTAGAATTTGAGAATTTTTTTTTCGGACCCCAGAAAATTATTTAATGCTTTCTGGTTTTGTAGTTGTTGGATTTGCCTGGTATTATTGAGGGGGCCAAAGACGGAAAGGGTCGTGGTAGACAAGTTATAGCCGTTGCGCGAACTTGCAGTTTAATTTTTATGGTTTTGGACGTTTTGAAACCGCTTGGACACAAGCAGCTCATCGAGCATGAATTGGAAGGATTCGGACTCAGGTTGAACAAGCAACCACCAAATATACATTTCCGCAAGAAAGACAAAGGGGGCGTCAACCTAAATGCCTTGGTAAGTAACAAAAATGGGATCGTATCAATTTACGGAAGAAAATCAATAAATATATATATATTTTCCGAGGGGGGTAAGATCTGGCGATCTCGGTGGCCACCTTTTCCGTTTACCCGATTTAACTCGACTTTCCCGCAGGTCCCTCAATCCGAGCTCGACGCGGACACGGTGAAATCGATCCTCTCCGAATACAAGATTCACAACGCGGATATTACGTTGAGATACGACGCGACCAGCGACGATTTGATCGACGTGATCGAAGGAAATAGGATCTACGTGCCTTGCATCTACCTTTTGAACAAGATCGACCAGATAAGTATCGAAGAATTGGACGTGATCTACAAAATTCCGCATTGCGTGCCGATATCGGCCCATCACAGGTGGAACTTCGACGATTTGCTGGAAAAAATGTGGGAATACTTGAAACTTGTTCGAATGTACGTGGTAATATAGGCAACCAAAGTAGCACGATGTCGTCATTGCGTATAATTGGTTGCCTATTGATGCGTTAGAGTTTTTTTTATTGTTGGTTGTTTTTAGTTATACGAAACCGAAAGGGCAACTTCCGGATTACAATTCTCCGATTGTTTTGCATTCTGAGCATACGTCGGTGGAAGATTTTTGTAATAAATTGCATAGGACGATCGCAAAGGAGTTTAAATAGTAAGTTTTTGTTTATTGGGTGCTTATTTGCATAGATATGTCTATTAAAATAAATACTTTGAGCATTAAAATATTAAATATTGTATTGCACATTTATTTATTTAAGTGTACAAATATATTATGACAGGAACATTTAAATATATAATCGTTGTATTTAGTCTGTTGTACATTTATATAAATTTATTGCAAATTTATTTTTTTAATGTAATTTTTTGTATTTTTTTTTATAAAAACGTTTTTGATGATTTTTAGTGGATTGGTTTGGGGATCTTCAGTGAAGCATCAACCGCAAAAAGTGGGTATCGAGCATGTTTTAGCTGACGAAGATGTCGTCCAAATTGTGAAGAAAGTCTGAGAAATTTTACGGAAATAAGCGGAAAACCAGTGTGAAGTGTTTTTATCGAAAGAAATTTGTTTATTGGCATTGCTTTGGTGATTCTAGGCTTTGTTAACATATGGATAAGCAAATAAAGTTTTTTTTTATGTTATTATTTTGTTTCTTTGTCTTTTCTGCAAATAAATTAAAAGCAGAAACTTTTGATTTGTTATATTATGTGTAGTGTAGATTGTTATACTGACACATAGGTGGCGGTGTAATAAACTGACACTAGAATTTATATTATACACAGATACACATTTAGTTTTAATTATGTTAATTGTTGCTTATAACTACAAACAATGTTTTTTTCCACTAGGTACATCAATACATTAAAGATAATCCTTTATATTTTCTATAATCAACGGCACAAACTAGTTTATAGGTTTTAGGTTTAAGAAAACTATAATGTATATGCTCCACCAATAACTATTCTAACCACATAAGATTTGTATATACAGTATATAAAAATCACTAACACAAATTCAGGTTTTCAATCTTAAACTCTTGCAACATTATCGTCTATCCTGCATGTGCGGCATTGTTGTATCTCGACAAGGGGAACAATTTAGCCCACTCCTTGTATCTCTTGGCTTGTTCGTGCAAATTCTGACTCAAAGCTAACTTATTTCCGAAGTTCATGTAATTCTTAGTCTTTGGCGAATATTTTTCCCACTTTTCGTTCTCTAGAATCTCAGAAGGCTCGTCTATTGGTGTCCTGGAAATCAGAAAAAAAACATTAGCGACTAATTATTTTAGATCATGGGATAATTATACCCACGGGTGGCGAAATTTGACCACATCTTAGTAATTTTCTCAACTGTAGCTATTTCTGGATCACCTTCCTTGAATTGTGGGAAGTTATTGTTGTAGAATAGGTATAATAAGTCATCACCATGGGAAGCACCTAGAAGGAAATTATGACTTCGTTAACAAATGCTGGGGTCGATGTTTTGTAGCTTTACCATAAGGTACAGTCTTGTTGCTTTCCGGTAAATAGCAATTCCTGTATTTTCCTTTATAAGTGGAAGAATAATAGAATAATTCCTCTGCTTTTGCTGCTAAGATCTTCAACATCCTGTCAACATTGAAACCAACTAAAGCATCAGAATACAATTGGGCTAAAGTTGGTAGTTGCGTCTTGTCAATAGGCTTATCCCCAAAATATACCTTTAAGGACTTGCTATTTTCAGCTTCGGCTTCATAATGGAACACAATTGGTCCAAACTTCTCGAAGTCTTTGTTCAACTCGTTCAAAGCAGTTTCATTTCCACTCAGACCTATTTTGACCGAGAAATAATTAGGAAGCTCGACTTTTTACGCATATTTTCGACCATACCATAAGCTCTTCCCCCAAATTCGTCAGCTGTCAACCCTGCTAAGACTTGAATCTTCTCAAACTCCCCCCTTCCTACTAATTCCGCAGGATGTGAAGGCAGGAACTTCGGCTGTGGTCCTTGCTCGATGACAGGACCCCAGAAGTAAATAGGGTCATCCCCTAATTCCTAATCCCACACAAAAAACACAAATTTCCAAAAAATAACTCAAAACCAAGACACCCACCTTGAAACCATCAAGGGACTTCGCTAATTCTTCAGCTGGTTTCGTCTTCAAGCACTGTATGATATTCTTAGCGGTATCACACGGGAAATTGACCATTTTGGCTTGCTTCTTTGCCAGTTCCATCTGGTTGTTGCCCAGCGGCCAGTTTCCATATAAGGACCCACTCATGACGATCGCTCTATGGAACAAACCTGACCGAGAGGGAATTAATATAGTTTGATAAGCCACGTCATCAAATTCGGTCGAAATACCTTTGGACATTGGTGATACCAAATGCGCTTAAACACTAGCGCCATCTGCACAGTAACCATAGCTATGGTGACCATATCAGGGTTACAACTTACTCATTTGTAGCATATCTACATTATATTTGTGGTTATTTCGTTAGTTAGATTATTTAACATGGTCCCAGACAATTTTCCAATAAGAAAACGTTGGTTCTCAAATTGGCCATGAGTGGTTCGACTTCAAACAATCAAAGGCGCCGACAGCATTTGCATCAAACTCTAGAATCTTCCACCCTACCTCAATCTCGACTTGAATGCCTCTATTATGTTACGAATCGCTCCTGATATAATTTGTACATAGTAGATTGTAATGAGTGTCTTTATATCATTTATATAGTCACTATAGCGGAGATTATTATATAGTACCAAGGTTAAGACAAGATTGCATCAATAGAATTTGAATTTGAAGAAAGTATTTGCGGAATTTCTTTAGTTTAGAAACCTTTAAGACCTATATGCAATCCTTTTTCAATTTAATTGGAACAAATTAATCAACCCTTAACTCTTGCAGATACTGAAATACATGAGATAATAATCGCAGATTTAATAAAAGTTATATTTTATACATATTCCGCCTAATTAAAATTTATAGCCTAGGTACTATCGCGAGCATAAAAACGGGGACACTCTAATTTGCACTGATTAAACTGGGCTTCGTAATGCCACGTCAGTACGCTTGTCATGTCACATTAATGTCGTCTTGAATTTTGACGTAATAAATAAAATTTCGCAATTGAATGAATTTTAGAACGCAAATTAAAACTCGACTACATGATAAAATCAGCATTCGAGAAATTGTTATTGAAGGGTCGGCAAGAATACCGCGAAGAATAAAATTGATGGAACCGGAACAAAATTGTAGGTTGACAAATACTGTCAGAGTTTAGACATCATAGGTTAACAAATACTGTCAAAGTAAGTGTTACACAACTAAAATTGTTGAGAATATAAGTGCCCAATTTCACTTTGGTGTCCCCGTTTTTTATGCTCGCGATGGTACTCTCAAATTATATATTAGTAGTTATTATTTAATTTGAAACATTTGCAGTCCAATAACTAAATGCTCTTAGTATCATTGAATTAAGGAAACGCATTCTGACATTAAAAGTACTCCAGTTTGTTAGAAATTGATCCTACCTAAAAACGGTATTAAGCAGTTTAGCCAGTTTATAATTTTGCGTTTAATAAATACATTTTAAAAAATGTGTATCAGTTTAGTTCACGAGAATGCTGTTTATTGATAAATTCAAAAAATACATTAGAGTTACATCAAAAATCAAATGCGTAACTTTTTTTGAACTGAGTGTACAATAAATACAATGTAGATTCCAGAAGATTATACCGTCAACACAGAAAATATTCCATCCATTAAACACCAATCTTGCAGTAGCCCTATTACTTCGAACACAATTGCTAATGCTAATAGTCGTCTTCATTGAAAAGTCCTTCTGCATACATCGGCCAAAATTACAGTATAAAAGACGACCGGTGTTCATCAGGACACTCAGTTCTTCTAGATAGCTTCTTTAGAAACGTAGTGCCGATGAATTAACTCTGAAATAACTCCAGACTATTATGTTAAGACAAATCTCAATCGTTCTGCTCCTTGGTGTGGCTTTTGCATACCCTAGGGCAAACCCTGTGAGCAAAACTACAAGCCAGCATAGTATACAACCACCAACCATAACGACACCCCTTGGGGATGTCAAAGGATCAATTCTTGCGAGCAGACTAGGAAGGACCATCTACGCCTTCAAAGGACTGAGATATGCTAAACCTCCAGTGAATGAATTGAGGTTCCAGGTATAGATAATTGATGAGAAGCTTGTGTTGAATGTTGTTGGTGAAGATAACTGAATGCGTTTTTGATTGTAGCCTCCGGTTCCTGCTGAGAAGTGGGAAGGTATCTTCAACGCGACACAAGATGGTGCCAGCTGTCCGCAGCCTGACGTAGAACCTATTTCAGAAGACTGTCTTTTCTTGAATGTATATACCAATAAGGTAAATGAAAAAGTAAATGTTTCGATTGATGGCCGATATAATAAAAGATGACTAATGCTTGTTCTTTTAGCTGGTGAAAGGTAACGATAACCCTAAGAGGCCCGTCATCATCTTCTTCCATGATGGACACTTCTATAAATCATCTGGAAGGAGCACGGAATATGGACCGCAGTATCTTTTAGACCAAGACGTTGTGCTGGTTGTTCCGAACTACAGAATTGGCGCGTTGGGTAAGTAGACAAGTAGCACTTGCCATCAACCATCAACCCAATAAAACACAATTTTGGTTCTCAGGATTCCTAAGCACATCCGAGAAGGAAGTGTCCGGCAACTTCGGCCTCAAGGACCAAGTGCAAGCCTTGAAATGGGTTAAGGATAACATCGCTCCGTTTGGCGGCAACCCTGATATGGTCACCATTGCTGGTTACGGTGCAGGTGGCGCTAGTGTTTCAGCGCATTTGGTATCGCCAATGTCCAAAGGTATTTCGACCAAATTCGATCACGTGGCTTACCAAACTATATTAATTCTCTCTGGGGTCAGGTTTGTTCCATAGAGCGATCGTCATGAGTGGGTCCTTATATGGAAACTGGCCGCTGGGCAACAACCAGATGGAACTGGCGAAGAAGCAAGCCAAAATGGTCAATTGCCCGTATGATACCGCTAAGAATATCATACAGTGCTTGAAGACGAAACCAGCCGAAGAATTAGCGAAGTCTCTTGACGGTTTCAAGGTGGGTGTCTCGGTTTTGAGTTATTTTTTTGGAAATTTGTGTTTTTGTGTGGGATTAGGAATTAGGGGATGACCCTATTTACTTCTGGAGTCCTGTCATCGAGCAAGGACCACAGCCGAAGTTCCTGCCTTCACATCCTGCGGAATTAGTAGGGAGAGGGGAGTTTGAAAAGGTTCCAGTGTTAGCTGGGTTGACAGCTGACGAATTTGGGGGAAGAGCTTATGGTATGGTCGAAAATATGCGTAAAAAGTCGAACTTCCTAATTATTTCTTCGTCGAAATAGGTCTGACTGGAAATGAAACTGCTTTGAATGAGTTGAACAAAGATTTCGAGAAGTTTGGACCAATTGTGTTCCATTATGAAGCCGAAGCTGAAAATACCAAGTCCATAAAGAATGTATATTTTGGGGATAAGCCTATTGACAAGACGCAACTACCAACTTTAGCCCAATTGTATTCCGATGCTTTAGTTGGTTTCAATGTTGACAGGATGTTGAAGGTCTTAGCAGCTAAAACAGAGGAATTATTCTATTATTCTTTCACTTATAAAGGAAAATACAGCAATTGCTATTTACCGGATAGCAACAAGACTGTACCTTATGGTAAAGCTACAAAACATCGACCCCAGCATTTGTTAACGAAGTCATCATTTCCTTCCAGGTGCTTCCCATGGTGATGACTTATTATACCTATTCTACAACAATAACTTCCCGCAATTCAAAGAAGGTGATCCAGAAATAGCTACAGTTGAAAAAATGACTAAGATGTGGTCAAATTTCGCCACCCATGGGTATAATTATCCCATGATCTAACATAATTACTCACTCATATTTTTTTCTCTGATTTCCAGGACACCAATAGACGAGCCTTCTGAGATTCTAGACAACGAAAAGTGGGAAAAGTATTCGACAAAGACTAAGAACTACATGAACTTCGGAAATAAGTTAGCTCTGAGTCAGAACTTGCACGAACAGGACAAGAGATACAAGGAGTGGGCTAAATTGTTCCCCTTGTCGAGATACAACAATGCCGCGCATGCAGGATAGACGATAACGTCGCATGAGTTTAAGATTGAAAACCTGAATTTGTGTTAGTGATTTTTATGTACTGTATATACAAATCTTATGTGGTTAGAATAAAATAGTGTTATTGTTGGAGCATATACTTTATAGTTTACTTAAACCTTATACCTATGACATAAGTTAACGCTGTTTACGAATAGACAGTTAACTAAAAGCAGAAAGAACTTCTCTAGACTTGGACTCTGGAGTATTGTAGTGCGTTTTTGTAATTAATTTGCAACGATATTTACAATAGCGACGAAAACTCAAACACAGTCCAGTAATATTTATTTATATTACGTTATTACGTTATTGTTTATATTACGATACCATATCATTAATTAAGTTGATCTTCACAATATCATTAGGTCAGCACAGACATAAATATGTTTGTGCCTATAAATATGCTACCTTATCTCATGTAAGACTTCCAATACCATCACAACAAACAGTTGACAACTGGTTTTCTTAACAATGCCTCCAAATAGCGACGATTTGGGGTCAATAGGCTTCAAAAAGCGAATACCTGGTTACGGTGCCGTGGATAAGTCATCAGACGCTTGGCTTAATGGCAAGAAGCATATAGATGGTGCTGGGAACTTCTGGAGGGTTCACGATGGCTTATACGACTTAAAAGATTTCGTTAGCAAACACCCAGGTGGGCCACAATGGTTGCAGTTAACACAGGTAACTCTTTTTCAAAATATTGGCTCATTTCAGATGACTCGAGGTTTTTTAGGGTACTGATGTTACTGAAGCCTTTGAGGCACATCATATTCAAGAAACAGCTGAAAAAACTCTGAAGAAATTTTATGTTAAAGAAGCTAAATCACCAAGAGTTTCGCCATACACGTTCAAGGACGATGGTTTTTATCGTACTCTGAAGAAAAGGCTCAGACCACTGTTGAGAAATCCTGCCAAGAAGCTAATACGACTTTCTGCTCTATATACAGACTTGTTATTGTTGGCAACGTTTGCATTCGCGATTTTGGCCAACAGATTTTGGAGTTTCTGGTTTGCTGGTTTATCAGGAAGTGCTTTGGCTTGCCTGACGATCGCTGCTCATAATTACTTCCACCAGAGAGATAATTTCAGGATGTATTATTTCCAGTTTTCATTGATGAGTGTTAGGTGAGACCATGGACAATTCTTGGGGAGGTTTTACTGATCTTTTCTTTGATAGGGAATGGAGGGTGAGCCATGCTTTAAGCCATCACTTGTTTCCAAACACAATCGTCGACATGGAGATGTATTTTCTTGATCCGTTTGCTGAATTCTTCCCAAAACCTAAGAGCTTCACCAAGAGATACATTTCCTGGTTTTACTCTCCAATAATATGGATATTCGTCTTGCATATAACAGTCATATCAAGGTATTTTCAAAACTACAAGTTGTCTGTAGCATATACAACCTATACACATACATTGGCTTATATTTTCAGATTTGTGGCCTCCATGAAAACCAAGAATTGGAAGACATTTTCTAAAGCAGACTTACTAGCTTTTCTGTTACCAATAGCTATGTATATACTCGGAAATCAATCAATTTTAGCAACAATAGCAATGTGGCAAGTCATAATACTATTTGCTAGCTTCCACTTTACAATTGTTGGGATAAATGCAGCACATCATCACCCGGATATCTTCCATGATGGGGACACTCCCAGGTATAGCAATATCATCAATTTTCACCATCTGTATTCACTCGACTCAAAAATAACTCTTCCAGAGAAGACAAGGACTTCGGTTTGGCTCAATTAGATGCGGTGATGGACAGAAACGAAATCACAGGCTCCCAGTTTTTGGTTTTGACCAATTTTGGTGACCATGCGCTGCATCATTTGTTTCCTACTGTGGACCAAGGTCTTTTGGCTGATGTCTATCCTGTTTTTAAGCAGACCATGAAGGAATTCAACGTGGACTTGAGGATGAAGTCACAGCTAGAGTTGGCGAAAGGCCAATTCCTTCAGATGGCGAGAACTGATAGAAATCCAAATGGTCCCGATCAGTTTTCAAGAGGGAAGGTTTGTTAGGTCTCTATATGAAAATAAACGATGCTTGAATACAAACAGATTTATTTTTTATTTTTTAATTACACCTTTCTACAATACCGCATAGACACTAAAAAATAAACACTTTGCATGAATTTATGTGCTTCAAGTTAAGTAAATGGTAAGATCCTATATAATGAATTAAATATAGTATTCATCCATTCAAAGTTCAAAGATTCCCAAGCTAGGAAAACCACCAAATGAAGCGTCCTCCTACAGGCCAATTTCTTTACTGCCCACATTGTCAAAACTGTTTGAAAAGTTACTTGCAAAACGACTGAAGCTAATCTTAGATGAAAGAAACATCAATGATCATAGAAAAAGCTTTAAAAGAAAAAAAGGTATGCTCCTCCATATTCCTGGATGTGGCAAAAGCCTTCGACAAAGTTTGGCACGAAGGTCTACTCTATAAGCTGGATCGGCTACTACCCTTCGAGTATAGCAAACTATTAGGATCATATCTTTCTGACAGATTCTTCCGCATAAAGCAAGATAATGAATATTCAACCCTCAAATGTATTAAAGCTTGAGTACCACAAGGTAGTGTACTTGGCCCAATTCTTTACCTTCTATATACACGTGATCTTCCGCAACCAGATGGTGTTACCGTTGCCACGTTTGCTGATGACACTGCTATCATGGCAGTAGATACAAATGTCGAAGGATCAACACTAAAACTGCAGAATGCTGTCAACGATATTAGTGATTGGATGCAACGGTGGCTAATTACGTTGAACGAAACCAAATCAGTTCACATAAACTTTACCAACAAGCGAATACGATACGTTCCAGTTACAATAAATTTCACCACCGTACCCTACTCGAACGCGGCAAAATACCTCGGTATGATGCTAGACACCAAGCTCCACTGGAAAGCACATGTTAAAAATAAACGAGAAGAATTGGGCATAAGATACAAAAAAATGTACTGGCTTATTGGTAGGAAGTCGTCTTTGTCGACATATAATAAACTCCTACTTTACAAGCAGATACTTAAACCTGTGTGGACCTATGGTATCCAACTGTGGGGCTGCACTAAGCCAAGCAATATCACCATCATTCAACGCTTCCAAAATAAGGTGCTAAGAAACATCGTAGGTGCACCGTGGTATATAAGAAACAGAAATCTCCCCAGAGATTTTGAGTTGGAATTAGTAACGAACGAAATTGGAAAGTTTGCAGAGAATCATCAGAACAGACTTCTCCAGCACACGAATGTCGAGGCAATCCGGCTTCTTGACAATTGTGACAGTGTGCGAAGACTCAAAAGAACCAAACCTTTTGAGTTGGTGAAGTGATGTTAAAAAAGCAGAGCACACTGTTATGTGAGTGAAAACCGATAGGTGAACAAAGCAGAGCAACGTGCAGTGTGTGAAGTTTAAAGCGTCAGCATCCAAATTAAATTTAAGTTACACCAATGGGGAATACTTAATATACAACACCTTTTATACGTAGCACTTTAGATTAGATTAATATAGCTAGATAGTCATCAGACTAGGTGTTATACACAAGTAACTGTAAGGGTGCTGTTAATTAAAAAAAAACTCTATGATTTATATAATTTCTTCGCATAATATGTCATCCCAAAAGACAACACAAACACCTCTTATCTAAACACACACACACAAAAAAATAGCAAGACGTCATATCTCTCCACACTTATCGCAAAATTATCAAATTCTAAGGTCATCAATTACAGCAACTGGTTCTGTTGACCAATCATGACTCTACCGATCTAGTATTTTAATATGCACTCAATTCCGATAGTGGGTATCTAAGAGGATACTACATATCAGTTAAAAATGCCTCCAGATGAGGGTTTCCTTGGCACGAAAGGTTTTAGACATGCCCCTTCAAATTTAGACTCAGTACAGATCGGTGGTGAGATATGGCTTCAAAACAAAAGAGGTATTGATGGTGCCGAAGGACTATGGAGAGTTCACGATGGTCTGTACGACCTTGAGAGTTTTATTAAGTCACATCCTGGAGGATCCCAATGGATAGAACTGACACAAGTAAGTTTATCAATTTGAAATATCTATAATTAGTTATTGTAAAACTTTTTAGGGGACTGATATCACTGAGGCTTTTGAAGTTCATCATCTAAGTGATAAAGCTGATCAAGTTCTAAAGAAATATTTTGTTAGAAAAGCTAAGACGCCAAGGAACTCACCATACAGCTTTAAAGATGACGGTTTCTATCGAACTTTGAAGAGAAACATAAGACCTATCTTAGAGAAAACACCAAGGAAACTTATAAACACAACTGCGTTATATTCAGATGTTCTTTTGCTTTCTTTGTTTCTTATATCAACCTTGGCTGCTATAAATATGAGTTATACCTTAGCCATCTTTGCTGGTGTGATTCTGTCTTGTGTGTCAACAGCAGGGCATAACTATTTCCACCAAAAAGATAACTTTAGGATGTATTATTTCAACTTTAGTTTAATGCAATACAGGTAGCTTCCCTTTTATTTTATTGAGATTTCTTCTATCCTTTTATACTTTCTTTCCGTGTATAGAGAATGGAGAATTAGCCATGCTTTGAGTCATCACTTATACACAAACACCATAGCAGATTTAGAGGTAACATCGCTGCAACCAGCTGTCCAATTCTTCTCGAGAAGTAAGACGTTCTCTCAAAGATACATTTCTTGGATATATTGGCCGTTGTTTTGGCCATTAGTCTTTCCAATGTCAGCAATATCCAGGGTTATTGCTTTCTTCTTCTTGAACGACAAGCAAGCCTTTCAAAAATCTGATTGGGTTCCATTCTCACTACCACTAGCGATGTATTTATTTAGTGGTCAACCTCTTCTGTCAACTTTAGCAATCTGGTTGACTTCCATATGCGCAGCAAGCGCGTATTTCATCTTTATATCAGTGACTCATCACCATCCAGATATTTTCCATGATGGTGACACAGCTAGGTAAGAGTAAGTCATTCAAACCAATACAAAATCTTGATACTGGAAGTGTTTTAGGAAAGATACAGACTGGGGATTAGCTCAGTTGGATGCTGTTATGGATAGAAAGGAATTTGCTGGTTCGCATCTGATGGTGTTAACCAGTTTTGGTGATCATGCCTTACACCATCTGTTTCCAACTTTGGACCATGGGATTTTACAAACTTTGTATCCTGTTTTTAGGAAGACCATGAAGGATTTTAAGGTTGAAGCCAGACATACGACGCAGTTTGAATTGATAAAAGGACATTTCCAACAAATGGCAAGGACTAAGCCACATGAGAAACCAATTGATTTGTTGGATAAAAAATACTTCTATAAGTTGTGATTTGAATAAGCTGCTATCGAAATAAATAGATACAAACCTGTAGTTTTTTGTGGTTACATTTGGATACATATGGTTACATTTTAAAATAATATTTTCAGTTTTTATTGTTTACCAATTCGTTATTAAGACTTTTATCGGGTGCTCCATTGACAGGATTATAGAATTAAATTATCAATTGTGTTCATTTTGTGCCTGCATTTTTGTTTTGAAAGATGCCAGTTGCTCATTATACATTACGCCTTGCTCGATGAACACGAGCTAAAAATTCTTATAAAAAATTAACATTGTTTACTCTAGAATATTACAAAGTAATAAAACCCCTTTTCTATCATTTATTTCTTTATTACTGTTTTTATATAGCGACCTAATGTCCATTTTCTCTTGTAAACTGATCGGGACCATTTGGATTTATATCACTCCTCGCCATCTGAAGGAATTGACCCTTCACCAATTCTAGTACCGACTTCGATCTCAGGTCAACGTTAAATTCCTTCATAGTCATCTTTAAAATAGGATATACGTCAGCTAAAAGACCTTGGTCAACGGTTGGGAACAAATGATGCACCGTGTGATCACCAAATAGGGTCAAAACCAAAAACTGGGAGCCTGTGATTTCGTTTCTGTCCATCACCGCATCCAATTGAGCCAAACCGAAGTCCTTGTCTTCTCTGGAAGAGTTATTTTTGATTCGCGTGAAGTCAGATGGTGGAAATTGATGATATTGCTATACCTGGGAGTGTCCCCATCATGGAAGATATCCGGGTGATGGTGTGCCGCATTTATCCCAACAATTGTAAAGTGGAAACTACCGAATAGGATTATGACTTGCCACATTGCTATCGTAGCTAGAATTGACTGATTTCCAAATATGTACATAGCTATTGGTAACAGAAAACATAATAAGTCTGCCTTTGAAAATGTGTTCCAATTCTTGGATTTCATGGAGGACTGAAATCTGCAAATATAAGGCAACGCATGTGTATAGTTTGTAAGTACAGTAAGTAGACAACTTGTAGTTTTGAGAATACCTTAACATGACAGTGAAATGGAAGACGAATATCCATACTATTGGCGAGTAAATCCAAGAAATGTATCTCTTGATGAAGCTCTTGGGTTTTGGGAAGAATTCAGCAAACGGATCAAGAAAATACATCTCTATGTCAACTATTGTGTTTGGAAACAAGTGATGGCTTAAAGCATGACTCACCCTCCATTCCCTATCAGAGAAAAAATCAGTAGAAACTCCCCAAGAGTTGTCCATGGTCTCACCTAACACTCATCAACGAAAACTGGAAATAATACATCCTGAAATTATCTTTCTGGTGAAGGTAATTGTGAGCAGCGGTTGTCAGGCAAGCCATAGCACTTCCTGATAGAGCAGCAAACCAGAAACTCCAAAACATGTTGGCCAAAATTGCAAATGAAAACGTTGCCAACAATAACAGGTCTGTATAGAAAGCAGAAAGTCGTATTGGTTTCTTGGCAGGATTTCTCAACAGTGGTCTGAGCCTTTTCTTCAGAGTACGATAAAAACCGTCGTCCTTGAACGTGTATGGCGAAACTCTTGGTGATTTAGCTTCTTTAACATAGAATTTCTTCAGAGTTATTTCTGCTGTTTCTTGAATATGGTGTGCCTCAAAGGCTTCAGTAATATCAGTACCCTAAAAAACCTGGGGTCACCTGAAATCAGCCAATATTTTGAACAGGAGTTACCTGTGTTAGCTGCAACCATTGTGGCCCACCTGGGTGTTTGGTAACGAAGTCTTTTAAGTCGTATAAGCCATTATGAACCCTCCAGAAGTTCCCAGCATTATCAATCTGCTTCTTTCCATTAAGCCAAGTATCTGTCGACTTGTCTCCGGAATCGAAACCAGGTATTCTTTTCTTGAAACCGATTGAACCCAAATCGACAGGAGTCGGAGGCATTGCTAACAAAACCAGTTGTCAACTGTTCGTTATGAAGGTATTGCAGGTTATACATGAGATAAGGAGGTATAAATATTTCCATTATTAAATATTCCTGACCTAATGATATTGTGAAGATCAACTTAATAATGATATGGTATCATAATATAAACAAAAAAAGAGAAAACTGTAGAGAACTGTAATTTTCAGGATTAATTACCCAAATTAACTTTGACAAAAGCTTGTATGATAATAATTTTTATCTTAGTCACTTTGTCCGCAATGTGTTTCAAAAAATTTCCCAACAAAAATCGTACCATTCTCATTACAACAATGATAAAATGTACATAGTAACCAAACACCCGGTATATAGGACAGTTTGATCAATAAGATCACTATATCCAATGCACTTTTAGACTTTATAATAAGTATACACATATCAAAATAGTGCACCCCCTTTATTTTGTTATTTCGTTCCGGTGGGTGACTTAACACCTTGTTGACAACATCTGTCGCTATAGCAACGTTACCTACCATGTGCATGCATGGCCTGCATCGATTAGACCATTGTTAAAGATTAAACAGATCGTAGTATTTGTGAGCGACATCGGTCAAAGTAATCCGTGACATTCTGACAGTTTTATTCGCCCGAATATGACAACTAATCGCAGTACGTCAAATGAGAACATCAACAGCGATCATAACTTCGACTTGAAACTATTTGGCGATAAGGTATGTACGTGAATGCGTAACTGTTGTGTTTGTATGAATTTCTGGTAATTTTTGTAGATAAAACTTGAAGTTAAACCTGTCAGTAAAGAAAGTACAGCTAGCTCGAAATGTGCTTTATTGTCAAGAGGTATATCGAGGCCTATGTCTGCAGTTCCAGCTCTTTCGCTGTATAGAAAAGTAAATATAAATCGTTGAGAAGACATACAGGATGTCCCAGCATTAGAACAAAGTAAAAAGAACTTAAATTTGTGTTGGTACGTTGTAAAACCTATCTTGATAGTTAAACCTATTAATGTACTTTGTTTCTGGTGTGGGACACTTTGTATAGTATGGTTTTTATAATGTTTTTTTTTGTTTTGGTAGGATACCAATGATTATGAGGTAAAAACTAAAAGGCCTTATTCAGCTGACTCATTTCAACTGAAAAGAAACGATATGAAGCGTCTGCAGTTTATAACAAATTTCAGCAGCACTTCTGACATTTCAGTAATCGAAACGCCTTCTGCTGAAGAAAAGAGTTTACCATCCACGCAATTGTTAAGAGATTTATTATCAGAACCAGTTGGAACGTCACAAGCAGTTAAAGACCAGAATTCCTCATCAGAAGATAGTATGGAGTATGATAATTTTGAAGACAACCATGCTGAATTTGCCAAATCGTGCTTGCTGACTCCTGGTTTGACAACAAAACCTCCACTTCCTAAGAAAGTTGAGTTGAAACTAGATAGAAACTCCGAGGATAAGATTGATGATGAAATCGAGCTTATCAGACTGAAAAGTCTGCAATTTGAAAAGGATTTTAACGAGGCTGTTGAAGATGCTTTTGCAAAATCGAAAAATATAATGTCCGATAAGGAATTTGACTCGTTCTTGGAGCATACCAAATACGATTTGGAACAGCAGATATTAGAGGACTTCCTGGGCAAAAATGACGAGACAAACGTAAGGAAAACTACCACCCAGAAGAATACCTACGTGTCTTTGAGTGAACGACAAGAATCTAACAAACCAGAAGAGGCAATGACGTCAATATCTGATACTCAACTAAACAACTACAACCACGAGAAATCAGACGTCGAAAAATCCGAGAAGAAGACTGATGGTTTCTTGAAAAAGCTGAAGATCAAGCATGACCAGATCGATAAATGCATCAATAAAGCTCAAACTGTTTTGGACAAGACTCTGGACAAGACTTATGACAAGAAGAATACCTTTAATAAAAAGAAAAACGACAACAAAGACAAAAAGGAAAAGTTGAACAACACCATGGAGTTCAAAAAGCCCAAAGGTATCTTCCAAGCAATCCCAGTGACCACCTACAAGGAACACCAGGATCTAGAACAACCACCAGAAGAAACATGGATGGAGAAAGAATTCAAAAACAAACCTTTTGGTTCCCCACAATACAATTCAACAACCATTAGGGAATCCAAAAGCATGGACAGTCAAACAAAAGTCGATAATTGGTTGCAGAACGATACCAATCCAACCAAGACGAGCAAGACTAACTTCTTGGACATTCTGGACAAGGTTGAAGCCTTGGAAGTCGTCACGAGGATCAACCAAGCTGATATACCAGAGCATGACGTCGAGCCAAAAGAAGACGGTTCCGATGGAAACACCTATGACGATATCGTCCAGATTTTGGAAGTTTTAGAAGCGGAAGATCGTAAATCACGTACGTTTTTACTTGCTTTTAAAGGTTTAATTGTTTTCTGATGTCACTGATTTACTATATTTACTTTGTCCCTAAGCAAGAAGCACTAACACTTCACTCTCAGTGCTCTGCTTTTTACACTGTTACATTTTCCAGCTGTGGTAGGTCACTCGTATATAGTAGATAGAGAATCGGTCCCATAACACTACCCTGGGGTACACCAGCTTTTACTTCTTTTAGTTCCGAGTATTCATTGTTCCCAGACATGGGGGATCAAGCTCTACTTTAAAGTTTAATTTCAGACATGAATATTGAATCTATGAGGGTTATAGTTAAAGAAGAGCTTAACGTTAAAGAAAAACTCGATCATAAGCATCCGGTGCCAATCAAGGTCACTGGTGCTAGTCGAGCAAGTTCAGCTACCAGCAACTGCAGTGACCAAGGGTTAGGCTCAACAGCCTCCTTGAATTCTTGCGCTTCGAACTACAAGTAAGTCTTTCTTGAAAAACTTTTCAATTGGTTATTGGGTTTTTTCAAATATTTTTTTCAGCGAAATCCTTTCATATCTTGACGAAGTCGATAGGAACTGCACGAAGTCATTAGTATCAGCAAAGGAGCGCGTCCAAAAGGTCACTAAAGCCTTAGAAGGTGCCATACGCTTGGACACCATACCAAGGTAGTATTTGGACAAAGTTTTTTTGACGATACTCAAGTTTGGGCAATTTGGGCAATTTTAGGAAAGAAGATTTGAGGTCCCTAAGCTCCGACGAACTCATAGATCAAGTCGTAGACCTCCACATCCGAGTTAAAGACAAATCTTCCTCAATTAAACTCCTGCAAGACGAATTATCGTCATTACGAGACCAAGTCTTGAGGATAACTAAGCAAACCGAGGACATAGTCAAGCAGAAACTCAAAACGCAGAAGGAGGAACACGAGGGGATCGTCAAGCGTCACCAGAAGTTCATAGACCAGCTCATCGCAGATAAAAAGTCTTTGAACCAGCAATGCGAAGGCTTGATTAACGAGATGAAGCTCCTAGATGATAGATTTGCCTCTAACATGAAAGCAGCCGAGCACAGGCACCAGGTTGAGTTGCGAAAAACCAAGGAGATGCAACAAGCTGGTGAGAAAATCAGGAGGGAGCGTTGGATTGAAGGCAAAACCCAAAAAATCAAAGAGTTGACCGTCAAGAGTATCGAACCAGAGCTTCAGAGCATGACCTTGCGGCACCAGCAGGAGATTTCTGATCTGAGGGCTTCGCACAAGAAGGAGTTGGAGGAACTAGAGGTTAGAGCTGCAAGGAAGACCCAACAGCAACTGGAGGGCTTGAGGGAACAGCTTAGAGACGAAATGGAGAAAGCTGTGCAACTGGAAAGGGATATAGCCAATCAAAGATACGAGAAGATGGTCGAGAACGAGGAGAAGAACTACCAAGAGCAAAGGAGGAGGTTACAGCAAGACCATGCTAAGAGAATCATGCAATGTGAAGACCGGGAGGCGGCTTCCTTGGCTGAGAAGGAGAGGGCGATTAAGTTAACCCAGGAAGACTTTGACCAGAAGGTTCAGGTAAGTTTTAGGGATCTTCCTTCCTGATTTCTTCGTCCTAATTTCTTCTTCTGCATGTCTTGTGCCACTCCAGGCTATATCCAGGCGTCACAACAACGAGCTGAAAGCCTTAAAGGAGACAACCGACCTGGAGGTGGAGGCCTGGAAGAACAACTATAGGAAGCAGCAGGCTGGCCAGCTGGTGGAGAAGGAAACCAGGATGCGGGAGCAGTTTAAGAAAGAGAGGGATCGAGATATTGAGGAGGTGATAGACCGGTTGGAGGCCGAGGGTGCTGAAGCCCGGCTGCAGATTGAGCAAACCGCTGAAACTAGAATCAGGTAAGACTAAACTGGGTGGTTATTGATGACTAATTTGTACGTAAACGATATTGCTTCAGTAGCTGAATAAATTCGTTTCAAAAGTTCAACCTATAACACATGTTTCGCACACCTTTCAGGCGTATGCGGACCAAGTTCGATAACGAAATTGCAGAACTCGAACAGTCGGAGAGAACGGCAAAAAATCGCTACGCCGAAGTTAAGGCGAAGTTACTAGAAGCCGAAGACTTGATTATCAACCTGCGGGCAAGTGTTAAGCAGCTTGAGGGTCAATTAGCCAACAGCCAGAACGTGAGTGTGTGCCCTTTTTCTCTATCTCGACGGATCTAACTTTTAGCGGTAATTACCCGATTTATACGGGAATTATTTTTTCGTTCGTGCATAGCAATGGGCCCAAGACAGTACCTTGGGGGAGTTAATTTTTGTAACTGTTGTTGTCTTTAAGGTTGCTTTTTTTGTGTGGGTAGATTGCTGAAACCCTGAGTGCTGAAAAGTCGAATATGAAGGATATCGTGAGGCTTGAAATGAAGAATGAGATGAGGAATTTGGAACAGGAGCTGAGGAGGGTTAAGGACGACAAGGATAAAGAGTTACATCAGGTGTATTCCAGGTAATTTTGAAGATGGACTAAGCGATTAATTTAATTTTAAATTGTGTGGTTTTTGTATTTAATTTTCATAGGGTAAAACTTGCAATAGCCAAAAAGGATGAGGTCCTGTCAGAATTGAGTAGGGACCACACCGCTCTCCAGGAAAAATGCGTTTACCTCGAGAATATGTTAGAACAACAGAGGAAGGAATACCTAATAAAATAGATATTTTATAACTTAGGAAGTATATTTTATATTTTTATAAGCGTATCTATTATGAATAAAGAGATAAAGGTAACAATTGCTCCCAAGCTGTGTTTCTTTCGTTGAATAGATGATCCTTCACAGTCAGATTGGTAGATATATCCAAGAATTGTTGAGAATCCATAGCAAATCTCGGCCAATCAACGTTTTTTAAACCTGAAGACGTAGGGTGACCAGTCTTAACGAAATTAGTCCATAATTTTGTCATATGATCAACTATGGTGCTTTCAGGTAACTCATCGAACATTGGAGTCATCACCGACACATAAAATAGGTATAGTAAGTCGTCATGATGGTAAGCACCATAAGGTACAGTATTGTTGGTTCCAGGTACATAAAAATGCGTATAACGACCAACATAACTGAATCTATAATAAAACACGTTCTCCTGATTGTGTTCAGCTAATATTTTCGCACCCCTATTCCCGGCGAAACCAGTTATACCGTCAGTATACAAATCAGCGACATCTTGCCTCTTTGTGGCATCTATTGTATCATCAGGGAAGTAAAATCTTCTCAACCCATCACTTATTTGGTTGGATAATGTTGTGTTCCTTTCGTAGTTAACTACAATCGGCCAAATGCGTTTGTAATCTTCGTCAAATGCTTGAAGAGCTGTGTCATTTCCAACTACGTCTTGAGAACAGAAAAAAAGTTAGGGAAATATGTTGAGGAAAGCATTCTGTTCTCTTACCAAAAGATCTGCCTCCAAATTCGTCAGTTGTTATACCAATGATCACAGGAACTTGGGAAAATCTACCATTGATGATAGATGTTATAGGATGTTCAACTATGAACCGATCTTGTCCAAAATCTGGCTCTATGACAACAGTCCAAATCCATATGGGGTCAGATTGAAACTCCTGTAAGATATTAACGTCAGTATTCTGTGTGGTAACACCATAGATTTCGAAGGAAACTTACCTTAAATCCAAGGAAGGTGTCTGCTAATTCTTGTGCTGATTTCGTCTTTAGACAAGTCACAATCTCTTGTGGTGTATCATTTGAGCAACCAACAAGCTCAGCTTGTCTTTTAGCTAAATTCAGCTGACTTGTGTTTATGGGTAAATTCCCAAAAGAAGACCCACTCATAGCTATCGCTCTATGGAACAAACCTATCAAAAAGTATTTGTAGGCATAAGAATACCTTTTCTTCTTTGTGTTTTTAATACTAATACCTACCTCTGGACATTGGTGATACAAGATGAACTGTCACACTAAAACCACCAGCGCTATACCCAGTTATTGTTACTTGATTAGGGTCTCCACAGAAAGATGCTATGTTATCTTGAACCCATTTCAAAGCTAAGACTTGGTCTTTGAATCCGTTGTTGCCAGGAGCTTCTTCTGTACCAGTGCTCAAGAATCCTAAAGGAATTTTTAGAATTATGTTAGAATAAGCTTGGGTTATCATGACATACATACCTAAAATTCCAAGTCTGTATGCTGGAATCACCAGTACTATGTCTTCGTCTAACAGATACTGTGGACCATAGATGTCACTGGATGTTGTCCCTTCATAGAAACCGCCTGGATGGAAGAAAACCATCACTGGTTTGCTTGAGTTGGCACTGCACGTCTGGTAAAATTTTATTTCAAATTATAATATTAAATTGCAGATGTGCTAAAATGTTTTATTTTATTAAAAAAAAGATGAAATCATTCTAGGAAACAGTATTTTAGGTAAATACTTAGCTGGTTGATTGATAGAAAAATCGATTTCTTTATGAAGAAGACTAGTTATCTCTGCAATGGTTTATTTTAGCACTAGTGGGTACTGGTACTTTTTTGTGCAGAACGATGCGTAGAATCCAAATAATTAATTCGATATAGGGTGTTTCATTTAAAAAATTAACTTTCTTAGGAAAAACTGTTTGCTATATTTTGTTGCAGATTATGACCACCCTGTACACAATTTGAGTATGGTAGGTAATCACGCAATAAAATTAAAAACAGGTATTGAGATATACTGCTTTTCTTAGACTGCTGTTTTTCCATAAAAATGCCAATAAATCAAAAAGTATAAAGTTTAGGGTAGGTATAGTTACTTTTCATTTATCGTAAAATTTATTTTTCTGAATAGACTTTTATACTTTTATTGATAATGAGAATGTTAATTGTAAATAAAAACACCCGGTATATGCAATGGGGAAGGTAATACACCCTGTATAAATAGATGTATTTTTTGATTATTGTATAACTTTTGTATAACAGGACGAGGTATTTAGCCGTTTCCAATGAATATTGTTTTGAAAGATTAATTTATTTTGTTGTATGTGCAGTAGATAGATAAAATAAGAATCGATCTATAATAATAATAATAAACAATTCCAACAATGAATATATCGGGACATAATTGCATCACATTATTCAAGAACGCACTCACTGTGACTCACTCGATATGCACCTCCCCTCCAAATCAGTATATCACCTCCACATGTGCGAGCCGCGTTTCTTTGTTTACAATGGCGTGCTAACCTGTTTGCGTACGCAGTTGTACAAGATTTTAGCGTCCTTCAATTTACATGCGTTTTTCGCAATTTGCTCACAAAATATTCGGCGTGTTAGTGCATAAACATGATAAATGTGTAACATTAAGTGTTGGTGATGTGCCGGTTACCTTTGCGGCGTGTTTTAGTTGTATTCGAAGACGCAGTTTGTCTAACTAAGGTAAGATGTTTTTCTATTTCGTCATCACGATCAAAAATAATATTTTTAACGACTTGAATTTTAACTATTTAGACCTCATGTGTGAACGGTATTAGGCATGCATGCACGTATGCTAATTATTGAGTTTATTATGATCTTGGAGTATCAACTTTTGTGTATAGAATATGTTACCCTAACCTATAAGTAGCGTTTTAAGTACTACGCAAGTTTTAAGCAGCAAATTCTAACCAAATAAATCTACATGTGTAAAATATTGCGTACTGAAGATCAAACAACTAATCTGGACAATTAATATACAGCTAAAGTTGTAATTTTAACAAATAAAACGTTTTTGGATAGTGATAATGTCCAAAATCAAACGTATTTCAATCAGTTTCCACAGAAAAATGTTTGCATAAATTTCTATCATACCTCAAATTGTAGGTAATTAAGAGACCTAATATCCCTATGACGTTCAGAGTTTTGCCCCCCCGCCTCCCACGTAAAACGCGATAATTTTCGTTCCTGTAGCTTACGTATTTCAATCAGTTTCCACAGAAAAATGTTTATAACTCCTGCAAAAATGTTTGCATAAACTTCTATCATACCTCAAATTGTAGGTCATTAAGAGACCTAATATCCCTATGACGTTCAGAGTTTTGCCCCCCCGCCCCCCACCTAAATCGCGATAATTTTCGTTCCTGTAGCTAACGTATTTAAATCAGTTTCCACAGAAAAATGTTTATAACTCCTGCAAAAATGTTTGCATAAACTTCTATCATACCTCAAATTGTAGGTAATTAAGAGACCTAATATCCCTATGACGTTCAGAGTTTTGCCCCCCCGCCCACCACCTAAATCGCGATAATTTTCGTTCCTGTAGCTAACGTATTTAAATCAGTTTCCACAGAAAAATGTTTATAACTCCTGCAAAAATGTTTGCATAAACTTCTATCATACCTCAAATTGTAGGTAATTAAGAGACCTAATATCCCTATGACGTTCAGAGTTTTGCCCCCCCGCCCCCCACCTAAATTGCGATAATTTTCGTTCCTGTAGCTAACGCATTTCAATCAGTTTCCACAGAAAAATGTTTATAACTTCTGCAAAAATGTTTGCATAAATTTCTATCATATCGCAAATTGTAGGTAATTAAGAGACCTAATATCCCTATGACGTTCAGAGTTTTGCCCACCCGCCCCCCACCTAAATCGCGATAATTTTCGTTCCTGTAGCTAACGTATTTAAATCGGTTTCCACAGAAAAATGTTTATAACTCCTGCAAAAATGTTTGCATAAACTTCTATCATACCTCAAATTGTAGGTAATTAAGAGACCTAATATCCCTATGACGTTCAGAGTTTTGCCCCCCCCCCCTCCTAAATCGCGTTAATTTTCATTCCTGTAGCTAACGTATTTCAATCAGTTTCCACAGAAAAATGTTTATAACTTCTGCAAAAATGTTTGCATAAATTTCTGTGATACCTCAAATTGTAGGTAATTAAAAAACCTAGTAGCCCTTCGACGCTCGGAGTTTTGCTCCATGGAAAACAACCCCTAAATGGTGATAATGTTTACCTTTTGGTGATACACATTCAAGTATAAACAATCTTCTGAAATATTCTCAGCATATTTTTGAGGGCATATTTTTGGATTTTCTGTCGCATTATAAACCCCTTGCCATGGGTCAATTGGTTTCGGTGGCTAAAACAGATTAAAACCGAAAAAGTGTTAAAATTTATCACTTTTCTACAGTTTGAAGTATAAAATCGATCATTTTAATAAGATTTTCTATAATTACTTTAAACCTGAGGTCACCTATAGGTGGCGCTGCGTATGGGATACCCCGAAAGGCGTGAATTTCAGCTCCGTTTCTTGTTTTCATTGTGCTGCCCTCTAGTGTTCCCAAAGGGGTAGTAACAATGGGATTACTATTTTTGTGAGAAACACGAAAACATCCTAGGGTGCCATTAATCAAGCCAACCAATAAAAGAAAATGACGCACAGCACACTTCATTATTATTATAGTCCAGGTATATTTTTTATGTTCACTTTTTGTATTCACTTTATAGGAATTTTTTTATTAGCTACCGCGTACAACAATGCAATCTGAATACTGACGTGCCAGTGACAGATACATGATTTATATAGATAATGCTTATGTTGTTGTCTCATAACGGGCGCACTGATTTTATAATTTATTAGATAAGTGCGCTGGGAAATTTGCTGTACAAATATTAGCACACAAAAGTTAACTGTTTTTTTTTCGTGTTGTAATTCTTAGAATTTTGCAGGGGAATTTACTTTATAATAAGTGTGTTGAATCAAAATATTTTAGTGATTTGTTTTGTATCCAAGTACCGTATAAAATTTACGGGTAATACATTATTAAAATAATTGTATAACATATCCAAATATTTCCGTTGATTCTATTGGCATATGTCAAGCCTATACAGCAGTGGTTCTTAACCTTTTTGAAGACAGGGAGCACTTTTGATCATCCGAAAAATTCGCGGAGCACCAAAACCATTCACATAACTTTTACTCAAAATTAAAACGATTATTAAATAACAGTTACAAAATAACATTAATTAGAAAAAATATAAATATATTAATAGTCCTTAAGAATTCCTTAAGAAGTTACAGCCGTTTGATATGTTAACAAACAAAGAAAAATAAAAGATAAAATACATATCAAACAATGCGAAAACGAAAAAATAACAATCAATACCCATCACAACAATAAAAAGTAAATAAATTTAAGCAACAAAATAAAATCCACATAAAACTTTTTACAGATTTTCTTCTAAAAACTAAATGTCATTCCGAGTAAAAAGCTTCATATTGCCTTATTGGTTTTCTCAATTCCTTAAGAAGTTGTAGCCGTTTAAAATACGATTTTATTGATATTTTTATCAGCTCTAACTTTTTACCGAATTGAAAAAACGAATACTCGAATGAAGTTTATTTGCGGCGAAAATCATTAGTTTGACACAGAAAAGAAAAAATATATTTCTGTATAAATTTAGAACATAGCGGGAATTTTGGAATTTATTTCTACAAACCAATTCTTGAATGTTTGAAGGAAAAAGCACTCTCGATGTACCGAATTGCTTCCGAAGTTTTCTTTTTGCCCGTATTCACATAATTCCACATTTTGTGAGTGTGTATGTTTTGATTTTCTGGCCCCACAAAATTTAGTTCGTGAACTATCACCTGGTGGTTATAAATGCCGCCACCTATTTGGTATATTGTGATAGTTCCTCCAAGCATCTGACATGTTCGCGGTAATATAAATTTAAATATACTAAAACTTACAAAACCTTCTTAGTTTGTCAAATATTTAGGTAATTTGACTAGATTCTTTATATTAGCAGTTTCGTACCACCTACTCAAGTAGTTTTGATAAGCTCATTTTTAATACAACTTTATACTAATCTAAGGCTTAATAAATCCGCACATAACATGTGGATGATATGTAGATGAGGGCAAAAATATATATTATCAAAACATCATATTTATTATCTTTATTTTAGGAAATATATTTCAAAATGATTACATATTTTCAGAATTTTTATGTGGCATGTATAGCAGAGCTATACCCATTTTTATTTTAATTGTATCATGTTCTAAATTCTTTATTTATTTTATTCATATTTATTACTATTTGAAAAATGTAAATGTTTTTTTCTACTTTGCGTTCGTTATAAACTCATAACGAAACCGCTTTCGGTGTCATTATGAAAACACTACATCACAAACTTTTAGTAACTTTTGGTTTTCCAAGATTTATGATATTGACGTCAAGTGTCAAATAAGGCTGACATCTCAATCGCTATTGGTTCGCGTCAGTCCTAGTTGTGAATTTTACACTAACTACTAACTGTTGAATATAAAATTTCTTTAAATTGTAAGATAACAACCGCATTTTTCGAAATTTATGTAAAATTAATATCGCAAGGTAGAAAAAATAGTATATAAAAAAACAACTCGTGCGCCAATTTTTGTCTTCTAGAACTTGTATTATAGTAGTAGTAAATCTCTTTATTCCAGCATCCAGCTTTGTACAGGTTTATTACACAATTAGTTTCATTTAATAAATTTCATTTGGTGTTCGAACGGGCTATTGACCTAGGTCTTTCTGCCCTGCTCCATCTCTTATTTTAGGTATTTTCTTGTATTATAATATACTATAATTGTTAGTTTTGTTGAAGTTAGAATGTTTTGTACGTATATAATATACAAATACAAATATTATCATTTCAATCACATACGGTAAATGAGTCAACAATTTTGGCTTTCATAATCTGTTCAGAAAACAGTTGATTTCAACAGTTGGTTCCAAGCTATTTTGAAAAAAACAAACAAAAAATTTAATTTTTATCTATGGTCATAACTTCTTTATTTGCGTTTTGACAATATAAATGCACTCTTTTGTCTACAATTTGATTATGTCAGTTTAAATTTCTTTCGCCAATTAATGACGACCTTATAAAACGTGTATAATAATTATAGTATTTATAAGTTTTATGTGTCCCAATTTCAGATATAATGACACAAAAACGTGATGCGCGAGTGTCAAAATTCACTACAGCGATGCGTGCATTTTTAACAAGGTATTTACAAACATGTGGAAAAACCGTTACATATATACCCACTTTACGGTAATTTACAGCAAAACATTGAGTGTTGAAACATAACTATGACGAATTTTAAGAGATAATGTAGGTATTTATAAATAGCTAAATTGTACGAAATCTTATCCGTTATAAATAAGTAAATAAATAAGATTAGTTTTGAATGATGTTAATGGTACGTTCAAGTTCTGATAAATAATCAGTATGTAACTGTATCAGATGGTTTAAAAATGATATTAAGTGTTTCCCATTGGAACAACGTCGAACTTAATTTTAGAACATCCGGTTTTGCCACACTTTTGCTACTTTGATTTTGTCTTTGTCAAAACATGTCTTCTCGATTTCAAAACTTGAGATTTTTGTAGAATGGGGAAAACATAGGAAATAAGAACAAAATGCTCGTCTAATGGATTATATCAGTCACAAGTTCAATGTTGCGGCTGTAAAGAATGATTCACTGAAGCGCATTCAGTTCAAAATTTCGAGTGTTTCGTCCAGATTTGCTGAAAGATGGACTGCATCAATTAAAATTAATGCTAATAAGTTTCCTTTTCGAACACAATGTTTTATTTCACATTGATTATAAATTATGTATATTCCTCAAGCTTTTCATCTTTATATTTTTTATTTATTGTCATGGATATTTTGTTGTTTTTGTTATTATTGAGTAAATATTTACTATAATCAATAAATAATCAAAGCGAACTATAAAATATTTTTGTCCAGCTACCTTGTTCTAGGCGATTCGCTATTACTAATTGATTTACAAACACATTTTTCTTGTGATTGCAGATAGGAATAATAATGTCATATTTACAACAACAAAAAACAACACACTGCTAATTGATTTTTAACATCATTTTTAGTATGTTATCTTGGATAATATAGTATAATAATCATAAAGTTTCACAATTTTTGTTGGAGATCATGTTCAGTGCTAATATCTAGTTATCTATACAGGGTCCTGCAACTAAGCTCCCGTCTTCTGTAGCTCACTTACTCATTAAGCTAAGAGTTTGACATTTTGCAGGCTTACCCTGTACTTCAAGGTACAATTCAAGAAATTATTTTTTTATTATACAGGGTGTTCCAAAAATGTGCAACGCCATGGTAACATATTTTTTTTAAATTGCATGCTATACATTTTTCTACACATTTGGAACCCTTTTATGGTTGCCTACATATCACCAAAATTTTATTGAAAAATAAAAACCAAAAAAAATTGATTTTGCATCGTAGGCTTTAAAAACCACAAAATGCAGCTCGTTAATAAAATTTTGCGACGTGCTTATTAAGTTAGATGTAATAGTCTCGTTAACCAAGTGACATTGATCCAAATTATACAGGGTGACCAAAATCGAATGTCAAACTTGTCAAACTTCAAAGCGCGCTATTGTTCTTATTTTAAATTGGAACCCATAATTTTTTTTAGGTGAAACGATGCGAAATTAAAGAATAAATATTGTTTCTGAATACAACCCCATCACAATTCCCAATATTTTAAAAGTTATTCGCCAAAAACTCATTTTTCAACGTTTCCAACTGCAATTTTAGGTAATAAATATCGTACGTGGCGTTGAAAAACAATTTATTACATAAAATATAACGCAGAGAGGTATTTTAGATTTTACTGTACTTAATTAAGTAGTTATTCAATTGCTAAATTAGCTGAAAAATTTACCTATAGCCACATTTCCGTCCTTACCGCTATAGGTAAATTATGCAGTAAATCTAGCATTTGAATAACTACTTAATTAAGTACACTCAAATCTAAAATACGTCTATTATTTTTTATGAAATAAATTGTGTTTCAAAGCCACGTACGATATTTATTATCTAAAATTGCCGTAGGAAACGTTGAAAAATGAGTTTTTGGCGAATAAGTGTTAAAATATTGGGAATTGTTATGGGGTTGTATTTAGAAACAATGTTTATTTTTTAATTCTGCATCATTTCACATAAAAAAATTATGGGTTCCGATTTAAAATAAGAACAATAACACGCTTTGAAGTTTGACAAGTTTGACACTCGATTTGGTCACCCTGTATAATTTGGATCAATGTCACTTGGTTAACGAGACTATTACATCTAACTTAATAAGCACGTCGCAAAATTTTATTAACGAGGTGCATTTTGTGGTTTTTATTGATTTTTAAAGCCTACGATGCAAAATCAATTTTTTTTGGTTTTTATTTTTTTCCGCTGCGGTCACTCAACCGATTTCAATAAAATTTTGGTGATATGTAGGCAACCATAAAAGGCTTCCAAATGTGCAGAAAAATGTATAGCATGCAATTTAAAAAAATATATTAACATGGCGTTGCACATTTTTGGAACAGTCTGTATAATAAAAAATAATTTCTTGAATTGTACCTTGAAGTACAGGGTAAGCTTGCAAAATGTCAAACTCTTAGCTTAATGAGTAAGTGAGCTACAAAAGACGGGAGCTTAGTTGCAGGACCCTGTATATAAAATACATGTTGATATAGAAACATAATAACAAGAATATCTGTGTGACTTCATATTTGTATATAAAACGTTCATTATAAGTTACTTGTTTACGACCTTCTTTACTACATTATCTCTGGTCCAGTGCAATATCCAAGAAACATTATTTATTTTTCAACCCCCTAAAAACAACCCTTTAAGGTTTAGATTTTTTTCACCATTTTTCTAGTTACCAAATTTTATTTTAAGTTCATCTAAAAGAATAAGATTGTCAAATTTGACAATAAATTATTAATCCTGAAAGTTGTAGATCTCGAACTGTTCTAGTAGATCCAGGAGAATTTTTTGCTAGTTGACTAGTAAGTTAATAGCAGGTATAGCAGGTATTTTTAATTATCCTGTGATGTCGTCCTGCGCTGCACGTGCGTGCCTTCTCTGTCGACAGGATATCGTACAAGGAACAACAGTTGCGGACGAACCGCGACTGGAAACGCTTCGTGATTCCCCATTCCGTCGAAGGACCCGTTTTAAAACATCGCGACATCCCTTGTGTTCCCCGATATAATTCCAAATATTTTTTTCGGGAAAAATTGTTTAAAACTAACCTGATAAATTTGACGTGCGATAAGGACAATGTGAACGAATAGTGTGTTGTTATTCTCGGTTGTTTAAGGACTTGTTTAAACTAATAAATCACATGGAGGACAAGGTATTTTTTTTTTAAAAAAGTTTGTTGATTTGTGTTCTGTTTTAGTTGGGTTTGTTTTGCTTTTGCAATTATCTAGAGTCGGAAATAAGGTAGATTTAGAAATAAATATCGACCAGAATTGTGGTTTGTAACCGGGTGTTCTAATAAAATATACAGAACGGCTGCGGTGCATGACAGCCTGCTGTCAATATGGTCGATATTTGACGTCTAAATATAAAGCGAAGTTTTCTATTTTGTAGGTATTTTTAAAACAGAAGAAAACTCTTTAGACGAAGCCAACATTTAAAAAATCTGATGTGGCCAGGCACGTGACTTTATCATACCATATATTAATAGTTTAGCTGCATGAGATGTTATTTGATCGAGATAGGCCACGTCTGCATTAAAATAAAACTACTCGAACTAGACAGATATTTTGATTATATTTATAGTATGTCAGGTCAAAACATCAGGATTTGACACTACCTACTATCATTAGAATCACAATATCTGACAAATCCTGGCTAACTAGTTTTAATACTAGTGGTTTAATGCAGTACGAGCGATCCCGATGAAATAGAATTTGCTCATGCGGCTAAAATATTTATTTTACCAAAAAATTTCATAGTCATAAATTATTCAGAATTTCCTCTATTATTATTTAACTATTTCGACGAAATTCCAGAAATAGCGGCTTATTTACATAATATTTCAAAACTGCTAAGACTAAACCTCCTTGTCATACTACATATGATAAAGTAAAAAGGTTATTGGTTCTGATGATTAATATATTATATCGGTTTCTACCATACTATATTTTCGGGTTTTACCCCGTCTTCAGTGCTTACTACAAAAGTTCATAAAGAATTATGCTCAATATTATACTGTATTTTTAATGTACAGGATGTTTCTTTTTTATTATGGAATTTTGGGTTTCTAATAAGAACATCCTGTATATATAATAAGAACATGCTGTATATATGTATATTTAAAATTTGTTTATTCTAAGATTAATTCTAAGATTTTTTTGTACGAATTACATTTTATAAAATGCATTATTTCTTAGATGTAATTTATCACAACTCTGAACTTTTACTTTAACCAAATGAATAAAGATAACAAATTCAAGAAAAAATAACATAACGAAATAGGATTAAATTAAACCGCCAAATTTAAAAAAAATGTTTATGTATGTGGGGAAATATTCTTATTTTCAAGTTCAGAAGTTTTGATTGTTTGAATATCCTATATATCAAATCTATAACCCAACAGCTGTGTGTTGTTTTCTATTGTTGTAAATATGACAATAACCTATCTGCAATCACAAGAAAAAATGTTTTTGCAAATCAATTAGCAATAGCGAATCGCCTAGAACAAGGTAGCTGGACAAAAATATTTTATAGATCGCTTTGATTATTTATTGATTATAGTAAATATTTACTCAATAATAACAAAGACAACAAAATATCCTTGACATTAAATAAAAAATATAAAGATGAAAAGCTTGAGGAATATACGTAATTTATAATCAATTTTAAATTAAACATTGTTTTCGAAAAGAAAACTTATTAGCTTTGATTTTATTCGATGCATTCCATCTTTCAGCAAATCTGAACGAAACACTCGAAGTTTTTGACTGAATGCGGTTCAATGAATCATTATTTATATCCGGAACATTAAACTTGTGACTGATATAATCCATTAGACTAGCATTTTGTTCTTCTTTAGTATGGTTTCGCCATTCTTCAAAAATCTCCAGTTTTGAAATCGAGAAGACATGTTCTGACAAAAAAAAATCAAAGCAGCAAAAGTGTGGCAAAATGTGGTATTAAAATTTATGTCATTTTAAAGATAAACGTTTAAACTATGTTATATAAAAAAATATACATTGAATAAACGTGGATACAAAAAGTTGTATTCGACGAAAGTTTACAAATATAAAATTAGCATGTATTTTCGATCATCTTTTTCAACATAATTATTACACTACATAGTGTGTTATTTGAACCTAATTTGAAATGAAATAAGAAAGTACTTAGCCTCTAAAAATATATTCTATTAAATCTTGCGAAAGCGGGATTTAGAATAAATTGAACGCAGGTACTAATTTTTATATCATTCAACCGGGCACCTAGGATTGTAGAAAACGTAAAAAATAAATACTTAATTCATCCCGCCATCACGTTGGCAGCGCAAGACTAATGAGACGCGATTTTTCTCGCAAGATTGCCTCGGAATTCGTGCTCGGAATGCTAGAGGGCGCTGTTCAATTTTCTCTTTCCAAAGATCTCTAGATTTATATTACAGCACCTTACGTGTTGTGGGGGATCTTTAGAAAATAATTACCTTATTAATGTTTTTTTTTTAATTTTATTTATTTATTTTTATTTTTTGGGAAATTGGATGAATTAAAAACTATTTCTTTTTAATTTCAGATGGAAGAGGAACAGGATAAACCGGAGCCAACAAGGACTACCTTCCTATGTGGTAGAACGGGGTTGTTTTTAATAGTGGTGATTTACTCATTATTGGGGGCGATAATTTTTAAAACTCTGGAGGGAGGGAACGAAATTAACATCCCTCAACATATCAAGAAGAGCAGGGAGGACTGTCTGAAGGAATTATGGATAATCACAGGTTAGTTTTTGATCAGTTATATCTATAATTAAAAATTATCCACTTCGTTTTTTTTTTCAATAATTACGGTACGTTCGCCATTTTATATAATTTTTTATAAGGAATATTAATAATTATAGTATTTTATGCTACACAGTACAAAAATCAGTTTTATTAAAAAACTGTTACGATTCTGTGAGCCCTCATAGGCTATAGATACATTTATAGATACTCTTAAATAGGCTTATTGGGTATTCTGTGCGATTCTGAGCACTTCTATAACGCCATTATGGCAAAACCTGTAAGCTGTTAAGTAATATGCGATTCTGTGAGCCCCAACAGACTATAGATCCCCTATAGATACTCCTAAATTTACGTGTGGTCCGACGGTGGCTGTAACTTCCTATAGAAACTGTAAGCATTGGAGATGTGCCACCGCAGAAATATGCGAACAGTGAACGATTCTCAATCACAAAACGAACACCAATCGATTGATCATGACCGATCAGATCGAAGATATCGATCTTTTGTTAATTGATCTGATCGATATAAAGAAATAAATAAAAATAAAAATAATAATAATAAATAATAATTCCTTTGAAAAGGCATTTTAATGCACTAAAGCAACACTATAAAAAATAACAAATATGTACTAAATAGTTCTGGTTATAATACAAATACTTAAATTTTATCACATTGTTTTTTTTTTAATCATTATTTGAATCATTATTGAATCACATTATTTGATACATTCAAAGTCCATGAACAAAATGGTACAAATTAAAAAAGAGTTTTGTTCTAAAATAGTTGTTTTGCCATTTGCAAAATTGTTTTAAACTTAACAATAATCATTTAATTAATAAAATTAACTAATAATAATAATAATATTGTACCCATGAACAAACAATTTATTGATTTCTTTATATAGTTTTCCTGTCATAGATCAAATCCCAATTGAAATTGCAGTGATATGTAGATTTTTGTAACTTTTTTCTAGAAACTTTGACATTTTTATTTTAGTTTTGTTTTTTTTTGTGTGTCTGAAATGAATTCTGAAAAAACGAATAAGCGTTGTTTTTTAGACCGTTCCCCTCAACTTGGCATATTTTGTTGTTTTATTCAAAACCAGTAAATTACACAGAGAGAAATTTTTGTTTGATTCAAATAAATATGCATTGACTCAAAGAAATTTGTTGTTTCAATAGAGGCAAAGAAATGTTTATTTGCGGATAAAAACACATTTATTTGAAATATTTGTTTGGTAGAAAGAACGTTGATTTGTGTCAAACAACTTATGTTTCCAGTTAAAAAGTTTGCAATTTGTGTATTATAAGAAATGAGATTTATTTACTTCAAATAAATATGATTATGTTGGGTGAAAGAATAACATTTTTTTAAATTAACTAAATTATTGGTCGAGTTAACATGCTTAAAATTATTAATTTGTTGAAGGAATTAATAGACAAGAATTTTTCGGAAGGCTCGTCATGTGTCACCTCCTTTTTGGGATGTCGCACATCCTCGACCAGTGCTTGGTCTTCCCAACCCAACATATAGTCAAGGTTAAGTTAGTAAAGTGTACTCTGATTTGGAATGGCAACTTGAACCTGCATGCACTGTACTCTATAAGTTCTATACTGTCGATCACGCGGCTTTATACTCTCGATATCTACGAAGTGCGAGGAGAGAGTTTACAGCACCATCTAACAATACAGTTGGATGACATTAAAAATATATTTATTTGAATCAAAATATGATTTCTTTGGTGGAAGTAAACCTATTTTAAAGCCAAAACAAAAATATTACTTTAAAGGAAATAAATCTCTTCTTGTGTACAAATATATTTATTTTAATCAAAATATGATTTCTTTGGCGGAAGTAAACCTATTTTTAAGCCAAAGACAAAATATTATTTTAAGCGAAATAAATCTCTCCTTATATACAAATTTATATGTTAGAATCAAAATTATATTTCATTGGTGTAAAGAAACGTTTTTTTTTAATCAAAACTAAAATATTACTTTAAAGGAAAGTAATTTTTGTTTGTATCCATATATATTTATTCCACTTAAATAAATATTTCAAATAAATTAATCTCTGCAAGCAAATAAACTAGAGTATTCAATGAAGTAAATATTGTTGGCACCAAAGAAATATGTTTTGACCCAAAAGAATAAATTCAAACAAATACATTTCTTTGAAACAAGAAATCTTTTCTATCTGTGTAGAACATTTGGTTACCATCTTCTTGAAATCTAAATTATTTATTAGTTTTTCGTCATACCTCCGCCACAAATTTAGAAATAAGGTGTTTCCTGAGTAGTCAAACTTACACTGGGGCGAAATATTGTATAATTCAAATAAATAAATTACTTCATTATAGTCAACAATATATTTATTTCTGGATGAAAGTGTATTTACATATTTACTAAATCTATTTGGTACAAAAACCGTATATTTGACGAAAATATGGTAAGGAAACGAGTTAAAATTTACACCATGAATTATTTAAAAGATTGAATAAAGATAAATAAAAACACTACAATGTATCAACAATTTTTCTTTGGAAAATAAAACTTTTTAAACAAGCAAGCTAAATTTAGTAAATTTATTCATAGTTTACAAAATTGTTGACTAAAAACTGTTCAATGACGTGCCAAATTGCGAAAACAAAAGACAAAAGAGAATCGAAAAAATCCCTGTTACTATACTAACTTATGACAAGATTGTCTACAAAATTCAAATCACACGAAGTGGAATTGCCTAGAAAATATCCGACTCACCGTTTTTTGTGATTTTGAAAACTACACCCGAGATGAAATACTGGTGCGCCACCATTTTGATCTTATTCTATTCTATAGGAACGTGATTATATACAGCAATACTTGCGTAAAACAGGAGCATATATTTAATTTTCTAAATAAAATTGAATTTTGTTCGTGTAACAAATGTTTAAATTGAGGAATTACGTTTCGACTTCCAAAGGTGGCTGTTTCCCTTAATAATTCTAGGGAAAATATGTAGGTACTTATGTATAGTAATGTCTGTTTATTTTGAACGTACTTGTGAGATACTAAACCCTATGTTCTAAAGTCATAATATAATTATTAACATAATTATTAACGATACACTTTTGAACAATAAACGTTAATTATTTTTATGACATTATTGATCAGCAACCAAATCCACACCATTATCTAAACATAATCGATCTTGTGTCTCTTAAAACAAACAAGAGAGACGCCAACAATAACTTTGGATACACACTGTATATAGACGACCAGACCGAAAACTTTGGTAAACAACTCAACTTCGTCGTTCCTTCGTACAATACTCGAAAGGATAAAAGGGACAGTCAGCTGGAAAACGGTTGCTTTCTCGCATAAGGTGAAAGTTCCGCTTCCTGAGCATTTTGCCCCTAAGTGATGTCCTGCTGAGCGCGTCATATTTCACAGGCGGCTTGGACGTGACTATGACGGATCGGTGAAATGACGGCTTGCCTCCAGGTCATACATTAGAGGCTACACACTCGCTACCAACGTAACAAAAATACAAGAAAACACGAAACTGTTGTTAAAGGCTCCCTTCTCAATTCAAATAGCGAACTGTAGTAGTAAACTTCACTCCAGTAATATTACCAAGAAGTTTGATAAAGAATCGGTAATCTTCAGCATACCTCGGTGATTTTACTGTCAGTTAATGGATATTATGAAAATCGACAATATTTTGGAGACTGTGGCGAACTTAATAATAAAATTATAAACCCCTAACCACAACAAGTATTTTAGAAACCTAAATACGTATTTCAGCAACTATGTTGCCATCTTCAGTAGAAACTAAAAAGAGAAAACGAGAGATTAGCACTTCATAGTATCTTTACTGAATATTGTCCAAGCAAATCACTAGTGGAAGTACGTCCATGTTAAAAATTACCCTATATATACCCATTTGTTGGTGACACTTCAGTGAATTTTGATCATTGAAGCGTAAAAAACAAGTTTTTAATTAAAGCAGGTCAAACAATGGCGAACTAGGTATAGGACCTCTGTCTGAATTTATTAATTTATCTCTATTCAAGTGAATAAAGATACTTTCCAAGCTGTTTAGTTCCCTATTATTTGACACAGCTTTTACAAGTTTTAAGTCATCTACAACTACTTTATGACCTGTGGCTAAAATATGTTGAGCCACACTAGATTTTTCAAAACGATTATATTTAAAATGAGCTACATGTTCTTTGAACCTAGTTAAAATTGTTCTTCTAGTCTGGCCTACGTATTCTTTTTCACAGTCATGACATTTGATACAATATATACCAGATTTATCAAGTACATCTACCTTATCCTTTGGGTTTCCAAGAAGGTTTTTTTATGCTATTATGAGTCGAATATGCTATACAGAGATTTTGTGATGTAAAAATACTTCTCAAACCCCTTGTATATGCACAATCGAACGGTATTTTAACATATTTCTTCTTTTCTACAGACAAAGTATTTAAAGTAGATATTTGATTTACATACATTTTTTTGATTCTGCTTCTTAATCATTCTATCAACTATTTTCTCAGGGTACCCATTATGTATGACAACATTCTTAATAAACAATAATTCTTGCTGATATCTAGTGATTTCTCTAGTGATTTGCTTGGACAATATCCAGTAAAGATACTATGACGTGCTAATCTCTCGTTTCCTCTTTTTAGGTTCTACTAAAGATGGCAACATAGTTGCTGAAATACGTATTTAGGTTTCTAAAATACTTGTAGTGGTTAGGGGTTTATAATTTTATTATTATGAAAATTATTGATTTCATCCATTGCCAAGAAATCATCTTCTATCAACAAAATAGTAGGTACCTACGTCAGGATTTTGATTCTCCGTAATGTAATTTTAATCCAATTATAAAACCAGTAATGAGCTTCTGCATCATACCATACTTGAAGCTTGAATTCTCTGGTAGTAGAATGGATAAAACAGCGCTGTTTGTGTGTATTTTCTGCTAGCTAACCAAACAATTGACATGGTGTTTTTAACAAAATACTAATATACTTTTTTAGGCACAAACCTGATTGATGACTGATACAATAATAGAATTTTTATGTAGTCTCCTAACCTCGATTGGAATTCAGCTTTGCGCGGTGTTGCCACGTTTTCTATATTTTCAGATTATATCTGATTTGTAGGTTAGAGCTCTTGAAAGTTTTCCAGTAATTTGTATAAATGAGAATTTTAGCGGGTTGCAGACTTCTTACTTTATTATACGCAGTATAATAAAGTATTCAGCATTCTCCATCGCATGGAGAACGCGATGAAGAGGAGAAACACGCGCGCACGTACAGTGCAACAATATTAAAACATCTTGGTGTCAATGTGTATTTTGATTGCGGATAGCCATGTTCTTATGTTTTCGCGAATAAATACAAGAAAGATTGTAAGACGGTATGGTAACATTTAAACTTATTTGGAATATTGAGCATAATTCTTTATGAACTTTTATAGGTAGCACTGAAGACGGGGTAAAACCCGAAAATATAGTATGTTAGAAGCCAATATAATATATTAATCATCAGAACCAATAACCATTTTACTTTATTATATGTAGTATGACAAGGAGGTTTAGTCTTAGCATTTTTGAAATATTTTGCAAATAAGCCGCTATTTTTGGAATTTCTTCGAAATAGTTAAATAGTAAATTAATGTAGAGGAAATTCTGAATAATTTACGACTATGAAATTTTTTGGTAAAATAAATATTTTAGCCGCATGAGCAAATTCTATTTCATCGGGATCGCTCGTACTGCATTAAAACACTAGTATTAAAACTAGTTAGCCAGGATTTGTCAGATGTTGTGATTCTAATGATAGTAGGTAGTGTCAAATGCTGATGTTTTGACATTACATACTGTAAATATAATCAAAATATCTGTCTAGTTCTAGTAGTTTTATTTTAATGCATTTTTTTTCGTTAAGTCATTTCAGAGTTTTGACCATCTTTGAGGTGATGTTTGAGTATGTTTTAGAGCACAGTTCATGGTGCTAATCTATTTGTGCACTACAAAACTATAAAATTCCTGCAAACTGAAAACTTCAAAACTCATAATTTAGGAGTGAGACCACTTTTGATGTCAACAATTGTCATTGCTAAGTTTAAAATTTTTAAAGTGATATGCTCTTATTTAAATAGCTGTTATTATGAAAATAGTTGGACATAGGTTTGGTTTTTTTACACAAGGTCATATTAATTAGTATACATTCTGTATTAACAACATAAATTCTTATTGCTTGTTCCAGTCATACATATGTAATCTAAAACTTACCACGATAATATCTCTTTGGCAATACGGCGTAGTACTCGAAAACAATTTTTTGCGGGCTGAAGAAAGTATTTTTCCGTGCAGCATTTTAAAACGCTTTTTCTTGCATGTAATATTCTCAACTCTATAATATCTAAAAACGCGATTTATTATTTAAATTGTGCAGTTGATAAATTGATAAAAAGCTGCGTGAGATTGCAGCTAAACTATTAATATCCATATCAGATTTTTGTACATATTACGAGCAAAGTAGTTGACAACAGGATTCTCAATAACAAAATGTTTACGATTTGGGTAAGTTGTACCAACAACCCCATCGTGGGGGTTGTTTGGAACAACAGCAGCTTGTCAGGTATGAAAAAAAAAAAATAAGGACAAAATAATATTTATTGCCAAAACCAACATTTGTACTAAAATAAGGTTTAATTTTCTTTGATTTAATTAATATTCCTGAGAAAATTCTCAAATCGTAATTGAATTATTAACATTCAGCCCTGATAAATTGTTGAAAGGTTAGTACTCCGTTCTGCCGTCAGGTGTCGTGATACGAAATGACCTTTCCGTGTGCTTATAAAACATTCAAAAGGGGTTAAATTTTGTACGGATTTGGGGTAGTAGGGGTGTTCCGATATATCTATAAGGGGTATCGGGAATTCTCGAGTTGGCTGGTGTTCGGTACTTTTCCGATTAAACATGCAAAACTCTCGCTTCGACATTACGACGTCGCCGAAAAGTTTCGCCGGTAGGGTGCGCGCTGGTCGCCGGGCAAATTAATTACTCGAAACAATTATCGATCGGCGAAGTTCGGACAAGTTCGGGAGAAGAAAGTTCGACTTCGAAATTTGCCGTCATCTCTTTGTTCTCGGTTGACGCAGGTAATTGGAAAGATACCCCCATATGAGACGAAGTACCACGTCCAAAAGTGACGTTAGAATCTGCTTGCTAAAGTTTAAAATGTTATGTTTTTTTTGGTGTATTGTAAAGTAAAGCAAAGTTGACAAATTGAGTGCTTGAATTTCGGCACTTACTGAGATTATGTTTTGGGAAACGCGTTTTCGTTTAGAGTCAACCGAGGGGTAGAATTGAGGTTGACAGGTTGATTGACAGTAAGTGGTGAAAAATGGAAAAGGTCTCTCGAAGACTATAAGAAGCACAACAATTTTGTTCTTTGGATATTGCTGTAAATTGTAATGTAGAAGCATCATACGCAGTATAATAAAGTATTGTAATCGAGCCGAAAAAAAATTGATATTTTGAAACTTTTGACAGTATTCAGAACGTCAGCGATTGCGAAACGTCAATTCAACACGCAAATGCATGGAGAATGCGATGAGGAGGAGAAACACGCGCGCACGTACAGTGCAACAATATTGAAACATCTTGGTGTCAATGTGTATTTCGATTGCGGATAGCCATGTTCTTATGTTTTCGCGAATAAATACAAGAAAGATTGTAAGACGGTATGGTAACATTAAAACTTATTTGGAATATCGAGCATAATTCTTTATGAACTTTTATAGTTAGCACTGAAGACGGGGTAAAACCCGAAAATATAGTATGCTAGAAGCCAATATAATATATTAATCATTAGAACCAATAACCTTTTTACTTTATTATATGTAGTATGCAAAGGAGGTTTAGTCTTTTTGAAATATTTTGTAAATAAGCCGCTATTTCTGGAGCTTCGTCGAAATAGTTAAATAATAAATTAATGTAGAGGAAATTCTGAATAATTTATGACTATGAATTTTTTTGATAAAATAAATATTTTAGCCGCATGAGCAAATTCTATTTCATCGGGATCGCTCGTACTGCATTAAAACACTAGTATTAAAACTAGTTAACCAAGATTTGTCAGATATTGTGATTCTAATGACAGTAGGTAGTGTCAAATGCTGATGTTTTGACATTACATACTGTAAATATAATCAAAATATCTGTCTAGTTCTAGTAGTTTTATTTTAAAGCAGACGTGGCCGATTTCGATCAAATAGAATCTCATGCAGCTAAATTATTAGTATATGGTATCATAAAGTCATGTGCCTGGCCACATCAGATTTACTCGCTGCTAGTTCTTAAGAGAACACAAAGCAATCCAATTAGTAGATATTAATTGAGTGACTAAATATGGGACTTATTTCGTTTGTGGATGCTAAACGATTCTATACAATTATGAACGCTTTTCACGGCTATAGAACTCTTGAGGACTGAATATTTTCAGCTTATTTTCTACCAGTGGTGAATCGTAATTTCTTTTAAACTCGAAAAAGGAAATACACTACGAGACAGCTTAAATATTAATTTAAAAGAAATGGTTTGCTGAAAGGCCAGGTCGAGCAATTCAGACGTTTGGAACCAACAATGTCATTAATTATATCTAGAATAAAGAAACGAAAACGAAAGTCATGCGTTTAATCAATAACACGTGTCAGTTTGTGCATAATTAAATCGTCAATGTAATTCCGTTGAAATGTTTTGATAATACTTGCCTATTAGTTCCACCTTTCAGATAACTTAATCGAAAATTAGGGTTAATTTAATCGAATTTTGCCGGCTGTTTCGGTTAAAACTGACCATAATTATTAACTAACCAATTATATCTGCAACGCAACAGATGTGAATACGAATACGAATACAGAAGTAATACGACCGCACGCTCAAAATATGGAGATAACGAAGAAGTAGAGTATTTGGAACTGGTTCAACAGCAGTCCAAGTTATAATTGGTGGTTAGTTAGTTAAATCCGTTCCGAATTCACTGCCGTGTAACCAGGTATGCCGTTACATATGCCCCATACCTGGATATTTCAAAAACTTGCAATGGCAAGATAAACAAACAAAAGTTTCTAACAAAGTTTCAAACAAAACTCATGCCCTGAGTGCATGTTCGTTAAATATAAATTGCATTCGCCCTGAGAGATATCCGTTGCTTTTAGGGTTGTGTTATTTTTTCACACATTATTTTATGTCATTAGCCACGGTTGTGACCCCCTGTATGCCCGACAACTTATCTATAGCTAACTGAATTTTGGAATTTATTTCTACAACCCAACTCTTGATTGTTTGAGGGAAAAAGCACTCTCGATGTACCGAATTGCTTCCGAAGTTTTCCTTTTGCCCGTATTCACATAATTCCACATTTTGTGTGTGTGTATGTTTTGATTTTCTGGCCCCACAAAATTTTGTTCGTGAACTATCACCTGGTGGTTATAAATGCCGCCACCTATTTGGTATATTGTGATAGTTCCTCCAAGCATCTGACATGTTCGCGGTAATATGAATTTAAATATAATAAAACTTTCAAAACCTTCTTAGTTTGTCAAATATTTAAGTAATTTGGCTCGATTCTTTATATTAGCAGTTCCGTACCACCTACTCAAGTAGTTTTGATAAGTTCATTTTTAATACAACTTTATACTAATCTAATGCTTAATAAATCCGCACATAACATGTGGATGATATGTAGTTGAGGGAAAAAATATATATTATCAAAATATCATATTCATTATCTTTATTTTAGGAAATATATTTCAACATGTTTACATATTTTCAGAACTTTTTATGTGGCATGTGTAGCAGAGCTATACCCATTTTTATTTTAATTGTATTATGTTCTAAATTCTTTATTTATTTTATTCATATCTATTACTATTTGAAAATTGTAAATGTTTTTTCTACTTTGCGTTCGTTATAAACTCATAACGAAACCGCTTTCGGTGTCATTATGAAAACACTGGATGTCAAACTTTTAGTAACTTTTGGTTTTCCAAGATTTATGTTATTGACGGCAAGTGTCAAATAAGGCTGACATCTCAATCGCTATTGGTTCGCGTCAGTCGTAGTTGTGAATTTTACACTAAGCACCAACTGTTGAATATAAAATTACTTTAAATTGTAAGGTAACAACCGCATTTTTCGAAATTTATGTAAAATTAATGTCGCAATGTAGAAAAAATACTATATAACAAAACAATTCGTGCGCCAATTTTTGTCTTCTAAAACTTGTATTATAGTAGTAGTAATAAATAATAATATAAGACATTAAAGTTAGGCGATAAAGTAGAAAATAAGCGTGAGCCAAACGTAAGAAAATCTGTAAGGAAAATTAAATCTGAATTTCATCTGGACCATTTCAGAGTGCCGACTGCGTGCAGTCCCTAGGGAACTCACTTCAAGCTTGGAATACGCTCAATTTCAGCGGTATTCAGTCGTTCTCCGCAGTTCCATTTTGACTCGCGCCGAGCAATTTGCCAGCCACGGTGACGCCATCTATATGTCGGGACGGTAACACACGCTCGCCCTATCTCCTTAAACGTCATTAACTTCGGCGTAGTTAAACTTAATATCAGTTCCCAATTTATCTAACTTAATTTTGAACTTGACGAACAAAATTTTTATTCGGTAGTTTTCTCGGGAATTATTGTGTATTTTGTGTGGAAATGGCGGATGCGACGGAATAAATAAAAGTAGTTGTGTCGTATAAATTGCGTCATACAGGAGTGGCGTACGTGTCTCACTCGAAACTTGCAAGTTGCCCTAATGATGTGGCATTCAATGTATCCCGCTCTGCCGCGAGATGGCGTTAAATCTCGGAATCACTTTGGCGCCGCGGAATATCCTCATTTTAACTCGGGATAAATTTCAGTTAATTACGAGACGAGACAGGACAAAATTCCCCACGCCACGGACGAGATTTATTATCACTGCGCGTTCTACCACTGATTTACACGTATAATTTATTTTAATTTACCCCGCGACAGAGTGTCCTAAGCTTCGTTCAAATTTCAGATTCGTTTAATGCTACGTTTAAATTTTTTTTTCCTGACGAACTTACGGGTCGTTCTGTGCATATATACAGGGTCCTGCAACTAAGCTCCCGTCTTCTGTAGCTCACTTACTAATTAAGCTAAGAGTTTGTCATTTTGCAGGCTTACCCTGTACTTCAAGGTACAATTCAAGAAATTATTTTTTATTATACAAGGTGTTCCAAAAATGTGTAACGCCATGGTAATATATTTTTTTAAATTGCATGCTATACATTTTTCTACACATTTGGAAGCCTTTTATGGTTGCCTACATATCACCAAAATTTTATTGACATCGGTTGAGTGACCGCAGCGGAAAAAAATAAAAACCAAAAAAAATTGATTTTGCATCGTAAGATTTAAAAATCAATAAAAACCACAAAATGCACCTCGTTAATAAAAGTTTGCGACGTGCTTATTAAGTTAGATGTAATAGTCTCGTTAACCAAGTGACATTGATCCAAATTATACAGGGTGACCAAAATCGAGTGTCAAACTTGTCAAACTTCAAAGCCCGCTATTGTTCTTATTTTAAATTGGAACCCATAATTTTTTTTAGGTGAAACGATGCGGAATTAAAGAATAAATATTGTTTCTGAATACAACCCCATCACAATTCCCAATATTTTAAAAGTTGTTCGCCAAAAACTCATTTTTCAACGTTTCCAACGGCAATTTTAGGTAATAAATATCGTACGTGGCGTTGAAAAACAATTTATTACATAAAATATAACGCAGAGAGGTATTTTAGATTTTACTGTACTTAATTAAGTAGCTATTCAATTGCTAAATTTACTGCAAAATTTACCTATAGCCACATTTCCGTTCTTACCGCTATAGGTAAATTATGCAGTAATTTAGCATTTGATTAACTACTTAATTAAGTACACTCAAATCTAAAATACGTCTATTATTTTTTATGAAATAAATTGTTTTTCAAAGCCACGTACGATATTTATTATCTAAAATTGCCGTTGGAAACGTTGAAAAATGAGTTTTTGGTGAATAACTTTTAAAATATTGGGAATTGTGATGCGGTTGTATTCAGAAACAATATTTATTTTTTAATTCTGCATCATTTCACATAAAAAAAATTATGGGTTCCAATTTAAAATAAGAACAATAACACGCTTTGAAGTTTGACAAGTTTGACAATCGATTTTGGTCACCCTGTATAATTTAGATCAATGTCACTTGGTTAACGAGACTATTACATCTAACTTAATAAGCTCGTCGCAAAATTTTCTTAACGAGGTGCATTTTGTGGTTTTTATTGATTTTTAAAGCCTACGATGCAAAATAATTTTTTTTTGGTTTTTATTTTTTTCCGCTGCGGTCACTCAACCGATTTCAATAAAATTTTGGTGATGTGTAGGCAACCATAAAAGGCTTCCAAATGTGTAGAAAAATATATAGCATGCAATTTAAAAAAATATATTACCATGGCGTTGCACATTTTTGGAACACCCTGTATAATAAAAAATAATTTCCTGAATGGTACCTTGAAGTACAGAGTAAGCTTGCAAAATGTCAAACTCTTAGCTTAATGAGTAAGTGAGCTACAGAAGACGGGAGCTTAGTTGCAGGACCCTGTATACTTAGGTGAGTACCTGATATACCGTTGCTTGTTCAGCGTTCGAGAAATTTAGGGTAATTCAGGGTAGTCAATGTAGGACAGAAACTAAACTGTGAATTGATCTGAAAATTTAATGCGAAGTATACCATAATATTGTAGAATGTTGCCGTAGTGATATGTAAACAATTAAGGGTATTTTTTACGAGGTTGATACTATATAAAATTGCTTATTCGGTGTTTATAACACCCAACCTTAGGTATACTTATAGGCTTTCAGCATCTGGAATACTCAATGTCTTAGGGCAAGAAAACTAGAAGTAGGGCTTAAGGCTGGTAAGAACGTAGCGAGAAATAAGAGGGATAGAGAACTCCCGGAAATAGACTTGACAACCCCTAGGGATACGAGAATCCCCCGACAGGTGTATTAAAAGCTGAAATCAATCAGGTCAATCAACAATGGCAGAGCCCAGTTCGCTTGTTATCGATAGTCCTTTATTACGTGAGCCTAGTGCGCGTGGGGGAAAGTTAATATAAAAATATCGATGGCCTAATATCGAGTGACAGTATAACGTATAATTTACCTAAATGGATCCACCTAGAATAATTGCGCTTAAATATTTTATGATGTTACAGTATTAGTCATATATGTAATAAGTAATAACTTTATTGTCATGTACCTAGTTTATTCTAATGCAAAAATATTATTTATCTTAGTAACAACACTTAACTAGATATTATAATCTCTATAATAAACTCTGTATCTCTTCTGGACTTCATATTAGGAGAAAAATGGACCACACGACAATAAAAACCATTAAAAAAGTTTCACATGCGATAGGAATACGCGTTGAATGTCTCTCGCAGACCAAACGCGCGATAACGTTGATCTCACGAACAGAAATAATGCCGATTATCACAATATCCACTGTGCTAAATACTGCGAAATTATGAGGAGAAAATTAACGATAAAACTCGAACGGGTCGTAACTCAAAACAGGGTTGGACCATATTCAATGTCCAATATTATTAAACGGTTGTGATGCACAAATGTTGTCCTGATTTATTTGCTGGAACAGCTCGGGCCGGCTAAAATTTCGGGTAATTAATATTCGATAATGTGACGTCAGATTTACGGTAATATCTAAAAATTCCGGCGACAGATTTACACTATCGGATATCTGTTTTGATCTGAATTGATAGCTGAAAAAAAAAAATCTGATGTGGCCAGGCACATGACTTTATCATACCATATATTAATTGTTTAGCTGCATGAGATTCTATTTGATCGAGATCGGCCACGTCTGCATTAAAATAAAACTACTAGAACTAGACAGATATTTTGATTATATTTACAGTATGTAATGTCAAAACATCAGCATTTGACACTACCTACTGTCATTAGAATCACAATATCTGACAAATCCTGGCTAACTAGTTTTAATACTAGTGTTTTAATGCAGTACGAGCGATCCCGATGAAATAGAATTTGCTCATGCGGCTAAAATATTTATTTTGCCAAAAAATTTCATAATCATAAACTATTCAGAATTTCCTCTATTATTATTTAACTATTTCGACGAACTTCCAGAAACAGCGGCTTATCTGCAAAATATTTCAAAAATGCTAAGACTAAGCCTCCTTGTCATACTACATATGATAAAGTAAAAAGGTTATTGGTTCTGATGATTAATTTATTATATTGGCTTCTAGCATACTATATTTTCGAGTTTTACCCCGTCTTCAGTGCTAACTACAAAAGTTCATAAAGAATTATGCTCAATATTCCAAATAAGTTTTAATGTTACCATACCGTCTTACAATCTTTCTTGTACTTATTCGCGAAAACATAAGAACATTGCTATCCGCAGTCGAAATACACATTGACACCAAGATGTTTTATTATTGTTGCACTGTACGTGCGCGCGTGTTTCTCCCCCTCATCGCATTCTCCATGCATTTGCGTGTTGAATTGACGTTTCGCAACCGCTGATGTTCTGAATACTGTCAAAAGTTTCAAAATATCCTGGCTACCTGCTGTTAATGCAGACACGATTTCGATCAAATAGAATTTGCTCTATTAATTTTACCAAAAAATGTTATAAACATATATTATACAAAATTTCCTCTACTTTAATTTATTATTTATCTATTTTGACAAAATTTCAGAAATGGCGGCCCAATTGCAAAATCGTTGAAAAATGCTAAGAGTAAATAGCCAGTTCCTTTGGACCCTTTTGAACCAAAATCTTTTCAGCTCTAAGTTTAGTCATGAAACTCCTAAATATGAACTTTCGTCCCGATACTTTTAGTAGTTTCCCCGGCATCGTCTCCACAAAAACGGGTACACACACATACACACACACACACACACACACACACACAGACAATTTTTTGTACCTTGGTTGAAAATGTTCAGGGGACCCAAAAAGACCTATTTCCGCTAAAATCAACATTTTTTTTTTCGGGATGATTACAATACTTTATTATACTGCGTATGATAAAATAACAATACTTTAAACAGTGTTTTCTCAAAACCGCATTTTTCAAACTGGCCGGAAAGATAACTTCAACTGATCTCCGTCAATTCACTTGTTTTTTGTTTAGGTTATTGATAAATTAGTAGTTAAACTTCCCAGGTGAATTACATAATTCAATAACTTAACGCTACTGGAAACAGTGTAGTATTAGGCACATCGAGAGTGTTTGATTAATTATATTAAAGTTTAAACAGCACATGGAAACCCCAATGGGGGAGTTTTAGTTTCGAAATCAATAGTCTCTCAACCGGTATTGTGTGGCTTCATTCACATCCTACTAATTTATTTTGCGTAACTATTGCCGCGGAAATCAATCTGTCGAGTTTTGAACGACAGCTATGAGGTCCAGTAACAACCATTAAATTCACTAATAGCACAAATTCAACCAAAATTCCCGAAAAAATAAGTTATGCCATATTTTGATTCAGCGTTCTTAATAACGAATAAAAATACTAAACCAGTTTTGGCTGAAGATTTCTTTTATTTTCAATTAATATCCTCCATGTTGGTCATAGATCTTATTGACTAGGCGTCAGTGGGAATACAATAGATTAAGTACCTCAATATTGGCGTTTTGATGCTCTTGCATAGATAAAAATATAGTATTTCCTTCGTCTTTCTTTGGATATATGAAGAAAATTTCAATTTTAGTTATCGTAGCATCCGATGGGAATAAACGCTTAACAACAAGGTACGGAAAAACGTTAAAAACTTTACTGTCGGACATAAATAAGACTGCTGCCGGCTGTTGGTATTTTTACCCCAATTTATGAATGTAATGCAAACGCAGTATAAAACTCGGTACGAAGCCGGTATTCAGACAATAAAACTTATTTATGTTATACCAAGTTTTTCATTCGTGGTAAAATGTGGAACATCTAGACTACATTATAACCGAAATTTACAGTATTTACGTTAGTTCTGGAAGGTTTACTAAACAAAAGAGTTAGGCTTCTCTATTTATGCTAAGAATAGTCTAGTTACTATAGGTTTTCATTTGCTAATTCAAATAATTTATAATGGTCTATGCTTCCTCCTTTTTATGACTATGTTTAGTGCAATTTTGACAGTTATTGTTTAATTTGAAAAATCGTACCGACTTCACAAGCGACTGATATGAGTTACTACGTTCTTTATATTGGTTATTAGTTTCCTTTTATCAATTCTGGAAAGTTTTATCAAAATTCTTAGGATATTTCCAGAGTTGTGAATCTATGACTATGATTAATGCAATTTTTACAGTTATTGTTTAATTTAAAAAATCGTACCGACTTCACAAGCGACTGATGTGAGTTACTACGTTCTTTATATTGATTATTAGTTTCGTTTTATCAATTCTGGAAAGTTTTATCAAAATTCTTAGGATATTTCCAGAGTTGTGAATCTATTGCTATGTTTAGTGCAATTTTTACTGTTTTTGTTTAATTTAAAAAATCGTACCGACTTCACAAGCGACTGATGTGAGTTACTACGTTCTTTATATTGATTATTAGTTTCCTTTTATCAATTCTGGAAAGTTTTATCAAAATTCTTAGGATATTTCCAGAGTTGTGAATCTATGACTGTGTTTAGTGCAATTTTTACAGTTATTGTTTAATTTAAAAAATCGTCCCGGCTTCACAAGCGACTGATGTGAGTTACTACGTTCTTTATATTGATTATTAGTTACCTTTTATTAATTCTGGACAGTTTTATCAAAATTCTTAGGATATTTCCGGAGTTGTGAATCTATGACTATGTTTAGTGCAATTTTTACAGTTATTGTTTAATTTGAAAAATCGTACCGACTTCACAAGCGACTGATGTGAGTTTCTACGTTCTTTATATTGATTATTAGTTTCCTTTTATCAATTCTGGAAAGTTTTATCAAAATTCTTTGGATATTTCCAGAGTTGTGAATCCATGACTATGTTTAGTGCAATTTTTACAGTTATTGTTTAATTTAAAAAGTCGTACCGACTTCACAAGCGACTGATGTGAGTTACTACGTTCTTTATATTGATTATTATTTTACTTTTATCAATTCTGGAAAGTTTTATCAAAATTCTTAGGATATTTCCAGAGTTGTGAATCTATGACTATGTTTAGTGCAATTTTTACAGTTATTGTTTAATTTAAAAAATCGTACCGACTTCACAAGCGACTGATGTGAGTTACTACGTTCTTTATATTGATTATTATTTTACTTTTATCAATTCTGGAAAGTTTTATCAAAATTCTTAGGATATTTCCAGAGTTGTGAATCCATGACTATGTTTAGTGCAATTTTTACAGTTATTGTTTAATTTAAAAAGTCGTACCGACTTCCCAAGCGACTGATGTGAGTTACTACGTTCTTTATATTGATTATTATTTTACTTTTATCAATTCTGGAAAGTTTTATCAAAATTCTTAGGATATTTCCAGAGTTGTGAATCTATGACTATGTTTAGTGCAATTTTTACAGTTATTGTTTAATTTAAAAAGTCGCACCGACTTCACAAGCGACTGATGTGAGTTACTACGTTCTTTTTATTGATTATTAGTTTCCTTTTATCAATTCTGGAAAGTTTTATCAAAATTCTTAGGATATTTCCAGAGTTGTGAATCTATGACTATGTTTAGTGCAATTTTTACAGTTGTTGTTTAATTTAAAAAATCGTACCGAATTGACAAGCGACTGATGTGAGTTACTACGTTCTTTATATTGATTATTAGTTTCCTTTTATTAATTCTGGCCAGTTTTATAAAAATTCTTATTTCCAGAGTTGTGAATCTATGACTATGTTTAGTGCAATTTTTACAGTTATTGTTTAATTTAACAAATCGTACCGACTTCACAAGCGACTGATGTGAGTTACTACGTTCTTTATATCGATTATTAGTTTCCTTTTATCAATTCTGGAAAGTTTTATCAAAATTCTTAGGATATTTCCAGAGTTGTGAATCTATGACTATGTTTAGTGCAATTTTTACAGTTATTGTTGTATTTAAAAAAATCGTACCGACTTCACAAGCGACTGATGTGAGTTACTACGTTCTTAATATTGATTATCAGTTTCCTTTTATCAATTCTGGAAAGTTTTATGAAAATTCTTGGGATATTTCCAGAGTTGTGAATCTATGACTATGTTTAGTGCAATTTTTACAGCAGAGTTAATTAAAATACTTGTGTAGTAAATAGCTTATTCGGCGTTTATAATACAACGTATATCAAAAATCTAGAATGGCTGGACTAGATCCAATTTCAGCAACAACCGAAAATGCCTGAAATTCTATACAGTTCGGGCCTTCGTAAATATTTCATTTATTTTCTTTTAGAAGGCTGTTTTCCACCTGTCCTCTGTACATTCCTAAGCGTTCGATGGCCAAAATAGCACGTCACTCCGCCGTAGTTGACTTAGCTCCTATTGAATTTCATGCGGCCAGGAACTGAAGGGAGAAGATCCGCTCTCGGCTGTTTATTTTTGTGGATTCCGCTGACCAATGTCCATTCATGTATTCACCAGGAAGACTTTGAGACAATGTGCCTCACAAAATAGATTCCCTCTTTCGCCAAAAACGTGATGGAATGTTTTACGCTAAGGAAGGGAGTTAAAATGCATGAGTTTGGTGAACGATGGACACGAATACAGGGTGTTCCCTGCTGTTTTTGCTGTTTTTAATGAATATTCATAGTCATAAATTATTCAGAATTTCCTCTACATTAATTTATTATTTAACTATTTCGACGAACTTCCAGAAACAGCGGCTTATTTGCAAACTATTTCAAAAATGCTAAGACTAAACCTCCTTGTCATACTACATATAATAAAGTAAAATGGTTATTGGTTCTGATGATTAATATATTATATTGGCTTCTAGCATACTATATTTTCGGGTTTTACCCCGTCTTCAGCGCTAACTACAAAAGTTCATAAAGAATTATGCTCAATATTCCAAATAAATTTCTTTAAAATAAAATTTTCGGAATATATTATTTTGATAATTGTTTTTCTTTCTGTTCTAGGTAAATGCTTTTGTCTACTAAGTATCATATATGTAAGTACTCACGCATTTTTTTTTCTACTGCAAAGGAAATTGATTATGAACGCATTTGCGAGACAGAACAATTTTCGGAAAAAAAAAACATTTTGAAATTTCTTTTCTTAGTCAAATATGTTAATTTTAAGTGGGAATTTTTAGAAATGTTTGACGATCAGGCAAACAATTGCCGTATTTATTGCTTTATTATTGCTTTATTGCAGATACATTGGGTAATTAATTCTAAAAAGTACAGCCCTCTATCTATTTTAGTTTGTTCAGGAGGATTTTTTAAACTTAGATTTTACGTTGTTTATCGGTGGTTTAATGCTATTATTTCGCTTCATGTGCGATTACGAGCAAAGTAGTTGGGATACAAATTATTATTATACACGTTTATGGGTCAGATACATTGGGTAATTAATTCTAAAAAGTACAGCCCTCTATCTATTTTAGTTTGTTCAGGAGGATTTTTGAAACTTAGATTTTACGTTGTTTATCGGTGGTTTAATGCTATTATTTCGCTTCATGTGCGATTACGAGCAAAGTAGTTGGGATACAAATTATTATTATACACGTTTATGGGTCAGATACATTGGGTAATTAATTCTAAAAAGTACAGCCCTCTATCTATTTTAGTTTGTTCAGGAGGATTTTTGAAACTTAGATTTTAAGTTATTTATCGGTGGTTTAATGCTATTATTTCGCTTCATGTGCGATTACGAGCACAGTAGTTGGGATACAAATTATTATTATACACGTTTATGGGTCAGATACATTGGGTAATTAATTCTAAAAAGTACAGCCCTCTATCTATTTTAGTTTGTTCAGGAGGATTTTTGAAACTTAGATTTTACGTTGTTTATCGGTGCTTTAATGCTATTATTTCGGTTCATGTGCGATTACGAGCACAGTAATTGGGATACAAATTATTATTATACACGTTTATGGGTCAGATACATTGGGTAATTAATTCTAAAAAGTACAGCCCTCTATCTATTTTAGTTTGTACAGGAGGATTTTTGAAACTTAGATTTTACGTTGTTTATCGGTGGTTTACTGCTGTTATTTCGCTTCATGTGCGATTACGAGCACAGTAGTTGGGATACAAATTATTATTATACACGTTTATGGGTCAGATACATTGGGTAATTAATTCTAAAAAGTACAGCCCTCTATCTACTTTAGTTTGTTCAGGAGGATTTTTGAAACTTAGATTTTACGTTGTTTATCGGTGGTTTAATGCTATTATTTCGCTTCATGTGCGATTACGAGCACAGTAGTTGGGATACAAATTATTATTATACACGTTTATGGGTCAGATACATTGGGTAATTAATTCTAAAAAGTACAGCCCTCTATCTATTTTAGTTTGTTCAGGAGGATTTTTGAAACTTAGATTTTACGTTGTTTATCGGTGCTTTAATGCTATTATTTCGGTTCATGTGCGATTACGAGCACAGTAATTGGGATACAAATTATTATTATACACGTTTATGGGTCAGATACATTGGGTAATTAATTCTAAAAAGTACAGCCCTCTATCTATTTTAGTTTGTTCAGGAGGATTTTTGAAACTTAGATTTTACGTTGTTTATCGGTGGTTTACTGCTGTTATTTCGCTTCATGTGCGATTACGAGCACAGTAGTTGGGATACAAATTATTATTATACACGTTTATGGGTCAGATACATTGGGTAATTAATTCTAAAAAGTACAGCTCTCTATCTACTTTAGTTTGTTCAGGAGGATTTTTGAAACTTAGATTTTACGTTGTTTATCGGTGGTTTAATGCTATTATTTCGCTTCATGTGCGATTACGAGCACAGTAGTTGGGATACAAATTATTATTATACACGTTTATGGGTCAGATACATTGGGTAATTAATTCTAAAAAGTACAGCCCTCTATCTATTTTAGTTTGTTCATGAGGATTTTTGAAACTTAGATTTTACGTTGTTTATCGGTGGTTGAATGTTATTATTTCGCTTCATGTGCGATTACGAGCAAAGTAGTTGAGATACAAATTATTATTATACACATTTATAGATCAGATACATTGGGTAATTAATTCTAAAAAGTACAGCCCTCTATCTATTTTAGTTTGTTCAGGAGGATTTTTGAAACTTAGATTTTACGTTGTTTATCGGTGGTTTAATGCTATTATTTCGCTTTATGTTCGATTACTAGCAAAGTAGTTGGGATACAAATTATTATTATACACGTTTATGGGTCAGATACATTGGGTAATTAATTCTAAAAAGTACAGCCCTCTATCTATTTTAGTTTGTTCAGGAGGATTTTTGAAACTTAGATTTTACGTTGTTTATCGGTGGTTTAATGCTATTATTTCGCTTCATGTGCGATTACGAGCAAAGTAGTTGGGATACAAATTATTATTATACACGTTTATGGATCAGATACATTGGGTAATTAATTCTAAAAAGTACAGCCCTCTATCTATTTTAGTTTGTTCAGGAGGATTTTTGAAACTTAGATTTTACGTTGTTTATCGGTGGTTTAATGCTATTATTTCGCTTCATCTGCGATTACGAGCACAGTAGTTGGGATACAAATTATTATTATACACGTTTATGGATCAGATACATTGGGTAATTAATTCTAAAAAGTACAGCCCTCTATCTATTTTAGTTCGTTCAGGAGGATTTTTGAAACTTAGATTTTACGTTGTTTATCGGTGGTTTAATGCTATTATTTCGCTTCATGTGCGATTACGAGCACAGTAGTTGGGATACAAATTATTATTATACACGTTTATGGGTCAGATACATTGGGTAATTAATTCTAAAAAGTACAGCCCTCTATCTATTTTAGTTTGTTCAGGAGGATTTTTGAAACTTAGATTTTACGTTGTTTATCGGTGGTTGAATGTTATTATTTCGCTTCATGTGCGATTACGAGCAAAGTAGTTGAGATTCAAATTATTATTATACACATTTATAGATCAGATACATTGGGTAATTAATTCTAAAAAGTACAGCCCTCTATCTATTTTAGTTTGTTCAGGAGGATTTTTGAAACTTAGATTTTACGTTGTTTATCGGTGGTTTAATGCTATTATTTCGCTTTATGTTCGATTCCTAGCAAAGTAGTTGGGATACAAATTATTATTATACACGTTTATGGGTCAGATACATTGGGTAATTAATTCTAAAAAGTACAGCCCTCTATCTATTTTAGTTTGTTCAGGAGGATTTTTGAAACTTAGATTTTACGTTGTTTATCGGTGGTTTAATGCTATTATTTCGCTTCATGTGCGATTACGAGCAAAGTAGTTGGGATACAAATTATTATTATACACGTTTATGGGTCAGATACATTGGGTAATTAATTCTAAAAGGTACAGCCCTCTATATATTTTAGTTTGTTCAGGAGGATTTTTGAAAGTTAGATTTTACGTTGTTTATCGGTGGTTTAATGCTATTATTTCGCTTCATGTGCGATTACGAGCACAGTAGTTGGGATACAAATTATTATTATACACGTTTATGGGTCAGATACATTGGGTAATTAATTCTAAAAAGTACAGCCCTCTATCTATTTTAGTTTGTTCAGGAGGATTTTTGAAACTTAGATTTTACGTTGTTTATCGGTGGTTTAATGCTATTATTTCGCTTTATGTTCGATTACTAGCAAAGTAGTTGGGATACAAATTATTATTATACACGTTTATGGGTCAGATACATTGGGTAATTAATTCTAAAAAGTACAGCCCTCTATCTATTTTACTTTCTTCAGGAGGATTTTTGAAACTTAGATTTTACGTTGTTTATCGGTGGTTGAATGTTATTATTTCGCTTCATGTGCGATTACGAGCAAAGCAGTTGAGATACAAATTATTATTATACACGTTTATGGGTCAGATACATTGGCTAATTAATTCTAAAAAGTACAGCCCTCTATCTATTTTAGTTTGTTCAGGAGGATTTTTGAAAGTTAGATTTTACGTTGTTTATCGGTGGTTTAATGCTATTATTTCGCTTCATGTGCGATTACGAGCACAGTAGTTGGGATACAAATTATTATTATACACGTTTATGGGTCAGATACATTGGGTAATTAATTCTAAAAAGTACAGCCCTCTATCTATTTTAGTTTGTTCAGGAGGATTTTTCAAACTTAGATTTTACGTTGTTTATCGGTGGTTGAATGTTATTATTTCGCTTTATGTGCGATTACGAGCAAAGCAGTTGAGATACAAATTATTATTATACACATTTATAGATCAGATACATTGGGTAATTAATTCTAAAAAGTACAGCCCTCTATTTATTTTAGTTTGTTCAGGAGGATTTTTGAAACTTAGATTTTACATTGTTTATCGGTGGTTTAATGCTATTATTTCGCTTTATGTTCGATTACTAGCAAAGTAGTTGGGATACAAATTATTATTATACACGTTTATGGGTCAGATACATTGGGTAATTAATTCTAAAAAGTACAGCCCTCTATCTATTTTAGTTTGTTCAGGAGGATTTTTGAAAGTTAGATTTTACGTTGTTTATCGGTGGTTTAATGCTATTATTTCGCTTCATGTGCGATTACGAGCACAGTAGTTGGGATACAAATTATTATTATACACGTTTATGGGTCAGATACATTGGGTAATTAATTCTAAAAAGTACAGCCCTCTATCTATTTTAGTTTGTTCATGAGGATTTTTGAAACTTAGATTTTACGTTGTTTATCGGTTGTTGAATGTTATTATTTCGCTTCATGTGCGATTACGAGCAAAGTAGTTGAGATACAAATTATTATTATACACATTTATAGATCAGATACATTGGGTAATTAATTCTAAAAAGTACAGCCCTCTATCTATTTTAGTTTGTTCAGGAGGATTTTTGAAACTTAGATTTTACGTTGTTTATCGGTGGTTTAATGCTATTATTTCGCTTTATGTTCGATTACTAGCAAAGTAGTTGGGATACAAATTATTATTATACACGTTTATGGGTCAGATACATTGGGTAATTAATTCTAAAAAGTACAGCCCTCTATCTATTTTAGTTTGTTCAGGAGGATTTTTGAAACTTAGATTTTACGTTGTTTATCGGTGGTTTAATGCTATTATTTCGCTTTATGTTCGATTACTAGCAAAGTAGTTGGGATACAAATTATTATTATACACGTTTATGGGTCAGATACATTGGGTAATTAATTCTAAAAAGTACAGCCCTCTATCTATATTAGTTTGTTCAGGAGGATTTTTGAAACTTAGATTTTACGTTGTTTATCGGTGGTTTAATGCTATTATTTCGCTTCATGTGCGATTACGAGCAAAGTAGTTGGGATACAAATTATTATTATACACGTTTATGGATCAGATACATTGGGTAATTAATTCTAAAAAGTACAGCCCTCTATCTATTTTAGTTTGTTCAGGAGGATTTTTGAAACTTAGATTTTACGTTGTTTATCGGTGGTTTAATGCTATTATTTCGCTTCATCTGCGATTACGAGCACAGTAGTTGGGATACAAATTATTATTATACACGTTTATGGATCAGATACATTGGGTAATTAATTCTAAAAAGTACAGCCCTCTATCTATTTTAGTTCGTTCAGGAGGATTTTTGAAACTTAGATTTTACGTTGTTTATCGGTGGTTTAATGCTATTATTTCGCTTCATGTGCGATTACGAGCACAGTAGTTGGGATACAAATTATTATTATACACGTTTATGGGTCAGATACATTGGGTAATTAATTCTAAAAAGTACAGCCCTCTATCTATTTTAGTTTGTTCAGGAGGATTTTTGAAACTTAGATTTTACGTTGTTTATCGGTGGTTGAATGTTATTATTTCGCTTCATGTGCGATTACGAGCAAAGTAGTTGAGATTCAAATTATTATTATACACATTTATAGATCAGATACATTGGGTAATTAATTCTAAAAAGTACAGCCCTCTATCTATTTTAGTTTGTTCAGGAGGATTTTTGAAACTTAGATTTTACGTTGTTTATCGGTGGTTTAATGCTATTATTTCGCTTTATGTTCGATTCCTAGCAAAGTAGTTGGGATACAAATTATTATTATACACGTTTATGGGTCAGATACATTGGGTAATTAATTCTAAAAAGTACAGCCCTCTATCTATTTTAGTTTGTTCAGGAGGATTTTTGAAACTTAGATTTTACGTTGTTTATCGGTGGTTTAATGCTATTATTTCGCTTCATGTGCGATTACGAGCAAAGTAGTTTGGATACAAATTATTATTATACACGTTTATGGGTCAGATACATTGGGTAATTAATTCTAAAAGGTACAGCCCTCTATATATTTTAGTTTGTTCAGGAGGATTTTTGAAAGTTAGATTTTACGTTGTTTATCGGTGGTTTAATGCTATTATTTCGCTTCATGTGCGATTACGAGCACAGTAGTTGGGATACAAATTATTATTATACACGTTTATGGGTCAGATACATTGGGTAATTAATTCTAAAAAGTACAGCCCTCTATCTATTTTAGTTTGTTCAGGAGGATTTTTGAAACTTAGATTTTACGTTGTTTATCGGTGGTTTAATGCTATTATTTCGCTTTATGTTCGATTACTAGCAAAGTAGTTGGGATACAAATTATTATTATACACGTTTATGGGTCAGATACATTGGGTAATTAATTCTAAAAAGTACAGCCCTCTATCTATTTTACTTTCTTCAGGAGGATTTTTGAAACTTAGATTTTACGTTGTTTATCGGTGGTTGAATGTTATTATTTCGCTTCATGTGCGATTACGAGCAAAGCAGTTGAGATACAAATTATTATTATACACGTTTATGGGTCAGATACATTGGCTAATTAATTCTAAAAAGTACAGCCCTCTATCTATTTTAGTTTGTTCAGGAGGATTTTTGAAAGTTAGATTTTACGTTGTTTATCGGTGGTTTAATGCTATTATTTCGCTTCATGTGCGATTACGAGCACAGTAGTTGGGATACAAATTATTATTATACACGTTTATGGGTCAGATACATTGGGTAATTAATTCTAAAAAGTACAGCCCTCTATCTATTTTAGTTTGTTCAGGAGGATTTTTCAAACTTAGATTTTACGTTGTTCATCGGTGGTTGAATGTTATTATTTCGCTTTATGTGCGATTACGAGCAAAGCAGTTGAGATACAAATTATTATTATACACATTTATAGATCAGATACATTGGGTAATTAATTCTAAAAAGTACAGCCCTCTATTTATTTTAGTTTGTTCAGGAGGATTTTTGAAACTTAGATTTTACATTGTTTATCGGTGGTTTAATGCTATTATTTCGCTTTATGTTCGATTACTAGCAAAGTAGTTGGGATACAAATTATTATTATACACGTTTATGGGTCAGATACATTGGGTAATTAATTCTAAAAAGTACAGCCCTCTATCTATTTTAGTTTGTTCAGGAGGATTTTTGAAACTTAGATTTTACTTTGTTTATCGGTGGTTTAATGCTATTATTTCGCTTCATGTCGATTACGAGCACAGTAGTTGGGATACAAATTATTATTATACACGTTTATGGGTCAGATACATTGGGTAATTAATTCTAAAAAGTACAGCCCTCTATCTATTTTAGTTTGTTCAGGAGGATTTTGAAACTTAGATTTTACGTTGTTTATCGGTGGTTTAATGCTATTATTTCGCTTATGTGCGATTACGAGCAAAGTAGTTGGGATACAAATTATTATTATACACGTTTATGGGTCAGATACATTGGGTAATTAATTCTAAAAAGTACAGCCCTCTATCTATTTTAGTTTGTTCAGGAGGATTTTT